>CM069084.1:45887261-46487261 GCA_035578085.1 Solanum pinnatisectum
GTTGAATAAGAGATCAGAAACTTGCTCTTTTAAAACATTAAAGTATAACTTCACCAAACTGCTTATGCCATAGCCTCTTTCCATTGTACACTTTAAACTCTCACCCGGTGGCACAGTAAAGAGACGGTTTGAAATCATTTCAGGCAATACATTAGGTAAGATACCTTCTCATGCTTTAACCCAGAGCCAAGAAAGTGATTCATTACTCCAAATTAGAAGCTATTTGTTGCTAAGTTGAGTAAGCCTCAAGTGAGGCATACTTAACTTATCAAAATTCAAGATTTTCTTTGCTGCAATAGGCATATCTTGAAAATTATTCACCATAAAAGTCCCTACTGGGTTAGCAAAAAAATCAGCGAGGAAATTGCCTTCCCTTAGAGTGTGCTTTATTTGATTATGGACTTCTTCTCTCATTCTTTTTATTGCTTCAACCTCCATAACAACACTCCAAGGTACCTCCTAATTTTCCTCCAGAATGTTTTGCATAGTGAGCGAATCAGTTTCTACTATTAGAGGGAGCAGATTTCTATCAATACAATATTGGATGCCTTCTTTAATTGCAATAGCTTCTGCAACTAAATTAGTAGACTCTGCAGTCCCTTTCCCTTTACCCCTATAATATCTCCTTCACTATTCAACCGAACTAGTGCCAGGGTTACCCTTTGATGCATCATCACTGTTGCATTTATACCAACCAGAAAAGTAGGGGGACTCCATTTCACGATTCTATGACATTAGCTTGGCCTTCAATTTTCCAGCACTTCTACCATTTGAGGCCAATTCCTTGGGAAATTTTGGAAAAAAGAAAAAGTAGTCGAGATGAATTTATGAATAGTGTCATTTATATCAGAAATGACCTTTTCATAGGGATATCGACCAGTATGAAGAATGATATTTCTTCTTTTTCATAAAAACCAAAAAATATTTATAGAAACAACCGCCATAACAGATTTACTCTTTTCATTTCCAGTTGTATTTCTCCACTTCTGCACTGTTTGTTTTAATTGAACCTATGGTCCCTGTAGACCAGCAACATTTGAGAAATAATTCCAAATCATTTAGCCATTTCACCTGTTAAAAATAAGTGTTGTACAGTTTCAGCAGAAGGAACTATACAACATAAACAATTGATATTTATAGTGTTGTTCCATTTTGCCACAATTGATGCCACCGGTAGTTTGTTCCCCCAAATTCTCCAAGTTAAAAAGCCCATTTTAAATGGCAAACCTTTCACCCAAATAAGTTTAAACGGGAGATCTTCTTCCTTTTTGTCTCTCAGCAAATCTCAAGCAGTGTTGACTTGGAACTTACCTGTGCTACTGAGTAACCACCATGGTCTGTCATATAGATTACTAGGAACAAAATTTCCCAATTGTTCCTGAATGTGATTAACAATTCTCCCAGGCAATAATTGTTGTAGCTTTTCAAAGTTCCAACCTTCTTCATTCATAAACTCTAATAGGTCCTCAATTTCATATTTAATCTAACACTCGGGGTCTTTGACGTAAATGACCAAGTTTGGTCCAATTTTCATACCAAATATTAGTAGAGCCACCTCTTGGTTCCCACCATAGATTCTTCTCTAAGATATCTCGATTCTCCAACATCTTCTTCCACACATGTGAACCCCCTTTCCAATTTACCAGAGTAGGAATTTCTTTCTTACAGTATTTGTTCCACATAAAACTTGCCCAAATAGAGTTACTAGTTCTGAATTTCCACCATAATTTTGTAAACATTACCGTGAAGACATCAAACAAAGATTTGAAACCCAAACCCTTTTCTTCTTTAGGAAAACAAACACTTAGCCAAGTAGACCAGTGTTTACTTCTTCATGTTTCTTTGTTGTTCCAGAAGAAGTTGAAAAAAATCTTGTGTAACTCATTTATCGCACACATAGGGGAACAACTGTCGATAAGATGTGGATAGGAATGCTTTGTAGTACACTACTAATCAAGGTGGCTTTGCTACCAAAAGAAAATATTTTTCTTTTTCATATTTGCAAATTTATTGTAACAAATTGTATATATTTAGTTTATATATATAGATAGGCATATATTTAGTTTATATATATAGATAGGTAGTTTCCTTACTTATAACTAATTATACTCTTGTAATAGGTGTATATATACTAAGGATGTTAATGAAATAAATCAAGGGATTAATCTCTTTCATGGTATCAGTTGTCTAGGGCATAATCCGACATTCTCTCTTCGATGTTGTGACCCCCTGACCCCCTGCTGTCGCCGCCCCCCCTCCCCCACCTCTTCCTCTTCCGCTATTCTCCATCACTACGTCTAGCTCCAAATCTTCCTTTCATCCTACTCTTGCTCTCTCCAACATCAAGAATCATGTTCCCATCACTCTTGAGATGGAGAACGTCCAATATTCCACCTGGGCGGAACTCTTTAAGATTCACGCAAGATCCCATTGGGTAATTGATCATATTATTCCTTCGGCAATAGGAACGAAGAAACGGCCTCAATAAGAGGAGGACAAAGAATTGTGGTCCACCCTTGATGCCACTGTTCTCCAATGGCTTTACGCTACTATTTCTCATGATCTTTTGCATACCATTCTTGAGCCTAACACCATGGTGATGGAGGTATGGAATCGCTTGCGTGACATATTCCAGGATAACAAACATTCTCGTGCTGTCACCCTTGAGTACGACTTCACTCATGTCGACATGGCGAATTTTACGAATGTCTCTGCCTATTGTCAACATCTCAAATCTCTGGCGGATCAACTCAAGAATGTTGGCTCCCCGATGGCTAACGATCGTCTAGTTCTTTAATTGGTCTCTGGCCTTACCGAGCCCTACCAAGGTGTGGCCACTCTTATTCGCCAACGTGACCCTTTGCCGCAATTTTATCAAGCCCGTTCAATGCTCACTCTTGAAGAGGCTGGCAGTGCTAAGAAAGCAGCCCAAAGTTCCTCCACTGCATTAGTTGCTCGCTCATCCGAGGGTCCTCCTGATGTTCCTGAAAATTCCTCTTCCAACCACCCTACTAATTGTGGGAAGAGGAACCATAACCGCAACAACAATGGCGGTAGGTCTCGCGGCAACACTGGGCAGCGTGGAGGCGGCAGAGGCGCCACAAGCATGGCGACTGCAGCCGTGGCACCGGGAGGCGGCAAATCGCAGCAAAGACTGGCAAAGAACCGCGCAAAGACCTCCGCCATATTCTCCTGGATCAGGCGAAAGAATGGCCATAGATGGCCTCTTGGGGTCCTTGGGCTATACCTCCATGTCCATATCCGTCAACCGCTTAGTCCCGACCAAATTATGGACAACAGCAGCCGCTAAGAGCAGGTGTTCTTGGCCCCCATCCCCAGCAGGCATACACGGCAGCCCCTACCCCTACGGACATTGAGGCCGCGATGCATACTCTTGGGATCACTCATCCGGATGCAAATTAGTACATGGACACCGGTGCCCTTTCCCATATGACATCCACACAATGTAACCTCACGTCCTATTTTAATAAGAGCATTAATCCTGGTATAATGGTTGGTAATGGTCACTCAATTCAAATTCACGGCTATGGTCACACAACATTGTCTTCCCTGTGTCCTCCCTTGCACTTAAACAATGTCCTCCATGCCCCTCATCTAGTTGAAAATTTAGTGTCCGTCCGCAAATTTACCACTGATAACTCTGTGTCTGTTAATTTTGATCCCTTTGGGTTTTCTGTGAAGGATTTTCAGACGGGGAGGCTGGTAATGAAGTGTAACAGTCGGGGAGAGCTTTATCCAATCACTAATCCTATCACTTCACCATCTACTTTTGCTGCTTTGGCACCGTCTCTTTGGCATGATCATTTGGGTCACCCGGTTGCACCTATGTTGAATTCCCTTAGGAAGAATAAATTGATTGATTGTAATCAAAGTAGAGATGTTCGTATCTGTCATTCGTGTCCTCTTGGAAAACATGTTAAGTTGCCATTTTATGCTTCGAATTCTCGCACTCTTATGCCTTTTGATATTATACATAGTGACCTTTGGACATCACCTGTTTTGAGTTCCTCCGGTCATAGATATTATGTCTTGTTTATGGATGATTATTCTAAATTCTTGTGGACATATCTTTTATCGCAAAAATCACAAACCTTTTCCACATTTTTAGCTTTCAAGACATTTATTCGAACTCACTTTGAGTGGGACATAAAGAATATCCAATGCGATAATGGCAAGGAATTTGATAATGGCTATTTTTGGGACTTCTGTAAAACCAATGGTCTGTCGTTTTGTTTATCCTGTCCTCACACATCACCTCAAAATGGGAAAGCCGAACGACAAATCCATATGATTAGTAACATTGTTCGTACCTTATTGGCCCATGCTTCCCTTCCTCCTTACTTTTGGCATCATGCGTTACAAATGACAACTTACCTTCTCAACATCCTTCCTCATAAACTGTTAAACTATCAATCTCCTCTTAGTATTCTTTATCGGAAGGACCCATCTTATTCCCATCTTCGTGTCTTCGGGTGTTTATGTTATCCTCTCATTCCCTCCACACTAATAACAAAACTCCAATCCCGTGTGTTTTTTTGGGATATCCGTCACATCATCGTGGGTATAAATGCTTTGATTTGTCCTCTCGCAAAATCATCATTAGCCGTCACGTAATATTTGATGAGTTGCAATTTCTTTTTGCCAAGGTACATACTCCTCAAAATCACGCGTACCACTTTCTAGATGATGGGCTCCATATGTGGTTCGTCATCTCACTAAACCCACGAACCCACCGGCTCCACCCCTTTCTATCGTATAGCTGCCCAGCTAGCGGGTTTGCCTCCTCGCCTGGGTAGCTCACTTCATTGCTGCCTGCTGGGCAGCAGCAGTCCGCCTCCTCTTCCCCTTTTCCTCCTGTCTCTCCTCATCTACCAACTTTTGCCTCGCACTCTAGTCTACCCTCCGGTCCTATTACTAGAAGTAAGCATGGGATCTATAAGCCTAAGAGGTCTTTCAACCTTCATACATCCATCTCAAAATCCCCTCTACCCTGCAATCCTATGTCTGCTTTTTGTGACCCGAATTGGAAATTGGCTATGGATGATGAATATAATTCTCTTATTAAAAATAAGATATGGGAGTTGGTGCCCCGTCCTCCAAATGTGAATGTTATTCGGTGCATGTGGATTTTTGCTCAAAAAGAAAATTCTGATGGTTTGTTTGAGCGACATAAAGCTCGTCTTGTAGGTGATGGTAAAACCCAATAAGTTGGCGTGGATTATGGTGAGACGTTTAGTTCGGTTGTCAAACCGGTGACTATTCGTACGGTTCTTAGTCTGGTTCTCTCCAAGGCATGGCCGATTCACCAACTTGACGTCAAGAATGTGTTCTTACATGGCGAGCTCAAGGAGACTGTGTACATGTATCAACCTTTGCGTTATCGGGATCCTGATCGACCTAATCATGTATGTTTGCTGCAGAAATCTCTTTATGGACTGAGACAGGCTCCACGGGCTTGGTATAAGAGATTTGTTGATTATGTCCATACCCTTGGGTTTTCTCACAGTAAGACCGATCATTCCTTGTTTGTTTATCGTCGAGGTTCTTCTATGGCTTATCTTTTATTATATATCGACAATATTATTTTAACTACTTCCTCCGTTGAGCTTCGCCAGTCTATCATATCACTTCTTAGCTCCGAATTTGCTATGAAGGATTTGGGCCTGTTGAGCTATTTCTTGGGCATTGCGGTCACTCGTCACAAAGCCGGTTTATTTTTGTCTCAAACAAAGTATGCAGCTGAGATTATTGAACACGCCAGCATGTTATCATGTAAGCCATCTCCTACTCCGGTTGAAACAAAGCCGAAGCTTAGAGCTACTAAGAGCACTCCATTTACCGACCCGTCACTTTATCAGAGTTTTGCCGGGGCACTCCAATACCTCACGTTCACAAGACCCAATATTACATATACGGTGCAACATGTGTGCTTGTTCATGTATGACCCACGGGAGGAGCACATGCACGCCCTCAAGCTCATCGTGCGCTACCTACAAGGTACTTTGGATTATGGTCTTCATCTGTATCCCTCTTCCACAACCACCTTTGTCTCTTATACTGATGCTGATTGGGGTGGGTGCCCCGATACACGGCATTCGACGTCTGGTTATTGTGTTTTTATGGGTGATAACTTGATCTCATGGTCTGCAAAATGTCAGGAAACTTTGTCCCGTTCGAGTGCAGAGGCAGAATACCGAGGGGTTGCTAATGTGGTTTCTGAGTCCTATTGGTTACGTAACTTGCTTTTGGAACTTCATTGTCCTACTCCACGAGCTACTTTGGTTTACTGTGATAATGTTAGTGCCATCTATCTGGCTGGTAATCCTGTTCAGCATCAACGTATTAAGCACATTGAGATGGATATATATTTTGTACGGGAAAAGGTGCCTCATGGCCAGGTTCGAGTTCTCCATGTCCCCTCTCGTTATCAGATTGCAGATATCTTCACCAAAGGCCTTCCGTTGGTGTTATTCGAAGATTTTCGGGACAGTCTAAGCATTCCGCGACCTCTCGCTTTGACTGCGAGGGTGTGTTAGAATATATGACAATATATTCTGACAGATTGTATATACTTAGTTTATATATATAGATAGGCATATATTTAGTTTATATATATAGATAGGTAGTTTCCTTACTTATAGCTAATTATACTCTTGTAATAGGTGTATATATACTAAGGATGTTAATGAAATAAATCAAGGGATTAATCTCTTTCAACTGTTGATTAGATAAAGCCCAAGCAGAGACAAATTAGAATTTTGAATTATGAGTTCTGAATTCTCAAAAAAAACAACTTACTATTTTTGTTAAATTATTTATATATATGAAGTACATCTTTTAACACAAATACCAAGTTTTGGCCAAAGCGCCTAGATTTTGCTGAATCCATAAGCAGAGCTGTAGCTCTGCCCCTAAGCCAACCCTCCCTCTTTTTCCTCACAAAATTTGATCAGTTGATAAGAAGCTATAGATGAACATATCTCTAATTTCACCTTTATTAAAACCATACTTCCTTAAAAATCCTTCTTTTTTGAAACCAACTTTTTCTAACACCTTTTGTGACCCTATATTTTGAGGTTCCACCAAAGCTTCTACCCTGACCAAATTAGGAAAATCATTGAACACAATTGGTATAGCCATTTTTAATGCCTTAGTAACGATTCCTTGTCCCCAATAATCAGAACCAATTGCATATCCAATGTGAGCTCTATGATTTTGATCACTCCCTGATTCTGGCCTTACTGATACGTATCCGATTGAACGATCATCCAAACAAATGGATCGACGCCATGGATGTGGAATAACAACTTGTTGGATGTAATTTGTTGCTGCTTCAATTGATGTGATTGTGTTCCATCTTAGATAATGTGTAACGTTTTCGTCATTAGCCCAGTTAAAGAGGTTGTTAGCATCAGAAATGTTGAATGGCCTGAGAGAGATTCTTGAGTTGTCCATTTGATTAAACTTGTTCTAGCTATGATCATCTCTCCTGTGTTGTTTACTCTGTTTATTTTGAATTTGTATAAGTCTTAGTTGAGTGAGTTTTGGACCATAATATATAAGGCATGTGATGATGTCCAGTGGCATACGCATGGTGTCAGTATTTAAAAATAAATAATTAATATCACGACATTATATTAATAAAACTATTTAAAGCGTATTGAGAAAGGCTTAACAAGTAAACTACAACTACAACTTATTATTGTGTCCAATTCCGTTTAATATAAGTAATTAAATTTTTATAATAGGATACAAATTGTATTTTAGTTCATCTGGTTATCCTAATTTGACTAGGAATTGGAGATCCACGGAGTAAACCAACAATCCAAGGAAACTCACTTGTTCAAGTTGTTTCATTAAATATTATTTATATTATACATAATACGTACTAAAAAATCTTAACGATAGTGTCGGTCGATATCTTGACCGCCTTGATGATATCAATGTGATTATGTGGAAAATAAGTAAAGTATTTATTTATTTTTTGGTGTCAAGTGAGTAAGTAAAAATAAAGTAATCTTTTGAGTACATTTATATGTAAGTAAAATATTATGAGGCTGTGCAAATATTTTCTTAAACTGTTTAGTTTAAGGTGAAGAACGAATAAACAGTTCGATGCATCATGCATTGGGTTCTCACTATGTATGAGGTTCTTACCTTGTATTTTTATAGAAAATTATTTTTATGACTTAAACATATAATCTCCTAATTATTTGACAATAACTTTGTCAATTAAATTTTCCAGTGTTGACCAGAAAATAAACATCCTAATTTTTAAGCACTTGTGATGGATTTTCCAAGAAAAAGTTGGAAAGTAGTCAAGTGAGGCGGCTATGAAAATTATTGCTCTCTTTTATTGGCTGCAAATGGCTCGTGATAGTTCCATTCCTTGGTGACCAATCAATAAAACAGTAAATATCTAGTTGACTTCATTTTTAAATTTATATGGTGTAGAATTCATTCAAGGCATAAAATATAGATATATATATTTTAATTTATGATAAATAAATACTTTAATTTTGAGAAAAATACGTTTAGATATATTTTATTTAATTCATTTTTGTTGTGTCTCATGAATACTTAACTTTGACGTAACATAAAAAGTGAAAAAAGTGTTCAGACATAGGTTAGAATGTCTAATCAGACAATACAAATGAGTTAATCAGATATCTAGTTGTACATCTTCAAAATTAAAGTGTTTAGTAGTCGGTTGAAGTAAGATATTTTATTTATAAATTATGTCTACATTAAAAAGAAAACAGCTCTTATCAAGAATTTCTTTATCTCATGATGTGTGTGTGTATATATATATCTGATTAAAAGTGAAAGAATTTCATTCATTTCATCACGACTTTTAATGATGCTTTTCATTTTTTGATTTTCCACCTGATGTTTGGAGCCCATATTGGAGCCCTGACAAAATTTGAATCGCACAATGCAAGACCTATTCGGAATTGGCGTGGCTCAAACCCGACCACAACCTTCGAGATCTCTAATTAAGAGTAAAACATGCTTTCACGGTTTCTAGGTCAAAGAAAGTTCCAGAAGGTTTCTTATCTGACTCCTCTATTATATTTTCCATGGTCAAATTAATTCCAAGATTATTAATAATATTAAAAGGCCACATCTCCATGATCTAGAAACTATACAATCTAGGAAAACCTCAAAAAAAAAAAAAAAAAAATCTCTTTAGCTTCAAATATTTTCATTTTTTTTTTCCAATTCGAGGCAATGGAATCTGATACATCTTCTAATCTTGAGAATTTGAAATTGAGTAACAAATTAGAAGATGACATAATAACTCTGAGGTTACTAGAGCTAACAGATGTTGATGATTTTATGGAATGGTTTGGTGATGACAACGTTAGTAAATTCTGTTCATGGGACACTTTCAAATCCAAAGAAGATGCGATATCATACGTAGTTGATGTTGCAATTCCACATCCATGGTTCAAAGCAATTTGCTTAAATGGCAAACCAATTGGTACAATTTCAGTTTCACCTTTTCATGGTACTAATAAGTGTAGAGGTGAACTTGGTTATGTGATAGCATCAAAGTATTGGGGCAAAGGTATTGCTACCAAAGCAGTGAAGATGGCGGTGTCCGCCATCTTCGTAGATTGGCCTCACTTAGAGAGACTTGAAGCTTTGGTGGATGTTGATAATCCAGGATCACAAAGGGTGTTGGAGAAAGCTGGTTTTAAAAAAGAAGGTGTTTTGAGGAAATATTATTTACTTAAAGGGAAAACAAAAGATATTGTTATGTTTAGTATTTTATCTAGTGATTAATTAGTTACCAAAAGAAAAGGAAAGGAAAATTCATGAACCGATCCAATCATCTGTACCCCATAGGAATTACTAGATCAGCCTAAGGATGTCTTCGGCATCCAGAGGTCACGGACCGATCATAGAAACCTATTAGCTATTTTATGTAAGTAAGTTTGTAAAATCTTTAATTAATTAATTGATTTCTTATCAAGCACAAGAATGTTTTGAGTGTGTTGAGAAATTAAATATTTCTTGAATGTTGAGGAGTCCATTTTTAGGTTTTAGCTATGATTTCCTCTTATTGACTCTATTATCAGATGGCTAGTGATTCTGTAGGCAAGATTTAGTTTTAATATTGAAATAATTTATATAGTTGTGTGCTTTCTCTTTTTATTACTTTCTTTCTGTCTCAATTAATGTGGTGTAAAACAATATAGGTCTAACTCTAAGTTCTGATATAAAGAACCTTTACTATATTGTTACAAATTTTCAAACATGAACTGTTTGAAGAACTTCTATAGTACTATTTAACATCATGAAATTATTGGAATATACTTCTCCGGTACAACAATATTTTCCCACTATTAACTTGAGACACACATTAAGAAACAATTTAGTGCTTTAAAAAATGTATTAGATATTGAATAGTATTTAATAGTAACAACAAAATAGACATAAGAGGGTAAATTATCTCTTGATTTTTAAAACTGAACAATTAGTGCTGGATAACTATTTTTAGTATAATGGACAAGTAAAGATGAACGGATGTAGTAGTATTCTTTACGCCTCAATGTAAGTGATAGTAGTATTCAATTTTTTTCTATGTTCCTTTGTGTCTAATCAAACTGAGACACTTAAATTGAAACGTAATGATTAATAGATTGATATTGAACTAAAAACAACATCTTGATTAATTTAGTCCTTTTGATGGATTCTCCAAGAAAAGCTGTACAACAATTTCCTAGAAACATTATTTATCCTTCATGTTATTAGGTTAATGTAATGTTTCAGCTTTGTCATATTTCACTTTCCTAATCTTACTCGTCTTAACGAAGAGTTGCCAATGAAATTCGATGAGATATTATTATTCTACACAATCTAAGTGATAATAAAGTATCTTAACTGGTCTCCTAAGTGAAACATGTTTTTTAACGTGTTTCAATAAAACAGTAAAAGCAGTAATAAAAATACACCGTTTTTATGTGGAAACACCCAGCTCACAGGTGTAAAAACTACTATGGGTAAAAACACCTCTTGACATGAAAGACTCCTCTTATTATCCGAACGGTTGTCATAATAATTTAAAGTTGGAGTAGGAATCCTAAATTGTTTAAGATTTATTATTTTTAGTATTTATTTAATTAATATATAATTAAGATTTTGTTTGTTCTACTTCACGTAGAAATAGATTTTCTAGTCCTGATTTAATTTAGTTCTTATTATTATAAATAGGTACGCAACTAGTTATTCTTTTATATACAGAAATATATAGAGAACTTGAAGTAACATTCAAGAACTTACAAGACGAACTCTGCTTATACTTTGTGCTATAACTAGCTGTTGCATCTAAGCCTGAGTAAAAAAGAAGATGAAGAATGAATCAGACATAATAACTCTCTGGTTATTGGATCAAACAGATGTTGATGATTTTATGGAATGGTCTTTGGATGAAAACGTTAGTAAGTTCTTTACTTGGGGAACTTTCTAAACCAAAAAAAGACGCGAAGAGATACATTACTAAATTTATTGTAACACATCCATGGTTCAGAGCAATTTGCTTAAATGGCAAGCCAATTGGTTATATTTCTGTATCACCTGATGTGGGATAGATTCGAGGGTGAAATTGGATATGCGTTATCTTCAAAGTATTGGGGCAAAGGGATCGCCACCAAGGCTGTGAAGATGGTGGCGGCCACCATCTTCGTAGAATGGCCACACTTGGTCAGGCTTGAGGGTATGGTGAATATTGATAATATAAGATCACAAAGAGTGTTGGAGAAGGTTGGTTTTACAAGGGAAGGTGTTTTGAGGAAATATTATATTTTTAAACGGAAACTAAGTGATCTTGTTATGTTTAGTCTTTTATCTACTAATCAACTTATCTGATTTACTTGAGCAGACGGTCTATTTACCTGAGCCGACGGTCTATCAAGTCTATTTACCTTCATGTCTACATAGGATTTATAGTTAAAATTTTATATATGAATAGATTTTCTAGTATCTAGCTAAAATAAGTATTGTATTATGGAAAATTATGAATAAATTATATTTTTTTCCATTCACAATTAATTTTCATGTTTCAGTAGAAATTTCATCTATTATATTCTTCAATGGAATCTGAAGAATTGCCAATGAAGATATTTTATAAAATATAACTTTCAGGGTTGTGACTTGTGTCTTTCAGCAACAACCTAGGTAGAGGTAAGATTTGCATACAGTACACTGTACCCTCCACAGATTCCACTGGGCATGACCTTGTTGTTATTATGGGATGGAGATATGGTAAAGATTTGCTAAATAAGATCTCAAAGAATGACTTATTTAAAGGACTTCTACCATAGTGTTAAAGTTTTTCAAACTTGATGGCTTTATTGGAATGCAATAGATGTATTGGCTTATTGATTGAGGCAGCTAAGTACACTCTTTGGAATCTCTTTGTTTGGTATGATGATTTTAAACTAACGATATGTAGAATTTACCAAAGTGTCATTTATTTTCATGGTCTTAAACATACCACTACTAATAAAAGAGACATTTAATGGCAATATTCATTGCGCACAATTGAGTTAAATTCTTTTTTGAAACAGACTAAGACAAACAAATTGAAACGAAACGAGTAATAGATATTTCAGTGAAAACAACATCCTGATTAATTTAGTACTTAAGGATGGATTTTCCAAGAAAAGTTGTACAGTTGTCTAGTGAGGTTGCTAAGAAAGTTCATATGCCTTTTTTTCTCATTCCTTGGTGACTAAGTTATATGAAGAGTAAAGACGTAGCAATTTCCTTGAAACATTCTTTATCCTTCCCTAAAACTATAATCTGTAATATATAATAAAACCAAGAGAATTTCAGTGTTTTTTGGCTATGGAATCTGATTCATCCTCTATTGATCTTACTCGTCTTAACGAAGAGTTGCCAGTGAAAATCGAGGAGATGTTGAAATTGAGTAACAAAGAAGATGACATAATAAGTCTCCGTCTGTTGGACCTAACCGATGTTGATGATTTTATGGAATGGTTTACGGATGACAACGTTAATAGGTTCTGTTCTAGCGACACTACTTTCATAACAAAAGAAGACGCGATGAGATACATTGCTGATGTTGTTATACCACATCCATGGTTCAGAGCAATTTGCTTAAATGACAAGCCAATTGGTTCAATTTCTGTATCATCATTTCATGGAAGTGATAGATGCAGGGGCGAAATTGGATACGAGATATCATCAAAGTATTGGGGCAAAGGGATTGCCACCAACACGGTGAAGATGGTGGCGTCCACCATCTTCGTAGACTGGCCACACTTGGCCAGGCTTGAAGGTGTTGTGGCTGTTGATAATGTAGGATCACAAAGGGTGTTGGAAAAGGCTGGTTTTATTAAGGAAGGTGTTTTGAGGAAGTACTATCTTGTTAAGGGGAAACCAATAGATATTGTTATGTTTAGTCTTTTATCTATTGATCAATAACTTACCTACTTTACTTGAGCCGATGATTTATTGGAAACAGTCTATTTACTTACACAAGGTAGGAATCAAGCTGCGTAATATCATCCTCTCCAGAATCTCTGGTTGGCTAAAGTGGAGTACGCTAGTATGTATAACTATTGTATAATTCTCTCTCTATATATGTATTACATTATATATCATTATACAATATTATACAAATTGTAATAAGTATACGCTGTTATACCATAAGATGGACTGAACTCTCTGCATTTTGAGACTAAAGCCAGAAGAAAGAGAAAAAAAATGAAAGAAAAGGTGTGCAACACTTTTGGGCTAAAGATTTATGATATAAGTTTTGGGCTATAAATATGCTATATAAGTTAAGTAATTATATTTTGAGAAAATTTCACAAATAATAAAGAGATTAAATTTAGTTACGCTTCATAGCTACAATTTGCTTAATTATGCTTCATAGCTATAGTTTTGTTTGTTATGAATATTTTTGTTTGTATATTTCGCTTTCAATATACAAACAAGGTAAATATATAAAAATTATGTATTTATACATTTAGTAATTTTTCAGACCTTCGATTGTATATTTCGCTTGACATAAGAATTTTTCAGAACTCCATTTGTATATTCCGCTTGTCAATATACAAACAAGATAATAAATATTTTTCATAACTTATACAAATCAAATGTATCAACAAATTGTATACAAATAGCTAAAGTAATTTATATTTTTTATAACTTGACACACTTATTAAGAAAATAATAATTGACATAATGAGTTTACCAGCTTACCCCTATTAATTGATAGAATTCCAAAATCAATTTAATTATTAAAGAGCTTTTACCTTTTCAAAAAATATTAACTCTTTAAATAAATTGAGAATATAATAGATAAAATATGTTGTTTTTTCTTAATTTATAAAGGACTAGTAAAAAATCAAAATTGAACAAGTAAAGGGACAGAGGGAGTATACTTTAAACGTTTGTCATTTCGCATAGTTTTTCCTTATATGTTTCAATGAAAAGCGCCATCTTGTTGGAACACTAATCCAAAAGCCATAGGAAACCAAAATTGTTTAGGATTTGATATTTAGAAGTTTTTTTAATTCATGTCTAAATAGGATTTATAGTCTAAATTATATATTGACTAGGTTTTCTAGTTTTCTAGCTAATATAAGTGTTATCATCAAAGTATTGGGGCAGAGGAATTGCCACCAGGCTGTGAAGATGATGGCGGCCACCATCTTCGTAGACTGGCCACAATTGGCCAGGCTTGAGGGTAAGGTGGATATTGAAAATATAGGATCACAAAGGGTGTTGGAGAAGGCTGGTTTTACAAAGGAATGTGTTTTTAGGAAATATTATTTTTTTAAGGGAAGATTAAGTGATCTTGTTATCTTTAGTCTTTTACCTACCGATCAACTTACTTGAGTCGAGGGTGTATCAAGTTTATTTATCTTCATGTCTAAATAGGACTTATAGTCAAAATTTTATATATGAATAGGTGTTCTAGTATCTAGGTAAAATAAGTATTGTATTATGGAAAATTTTGAATACAGTATCTTTTTTCATGTTTCGTCTTTAGGCAATGGAATCTGAAGAATTGCTAATGAAATTCGAGGAGATATTGAAATTTGGAAAATAAATACTTTTTTTTTTTATATGTTCATAATAACAAAGTAAAAATTTATTTTTGAAATAACAGTCGAGTAATAAGTGAACAAAGTAATAAAAATTGAGTAATTACTCTGTTATGGGGACTAAGTAATTGTCGCTTCATATTTTCAGGGGAAACAGAGTTTCTTTTCCCAATGGAAAGAACTTTTATAACTTACAAATTTCGTTCCTAAAGTTGTCTCCGTGAAACTTATAAGTTACAGGTTACCAGTTCGAGTCGTGGAAGCATCTTGTGCCTCCGGCTACCCTTAATGGATACACAAGATGTTGGATCTTCCGTAAAGAGACAATGTACTGATACACAAGTTAGTGACGCAGTTGTTGGTGTCGAATACCTAAAGAAGTTGTCTGTAAGGATCTCTCCAGAGTATATCCAGAGTTTGTGTGATGCAAAAATTCTTGGCATTCGAAAGCCAGCAGGGCACTCCTTCTGGTATTCGTAAAGCCATGAGAGATGTCTTCCATAAGTACTACAAAACCGCCTCATTCGCGATGAGGTTATGGACATTGATTGTGAGTTTGTTCTTCGCGTAGTTTCTTATTCTTCATTCTTTTTTTGGCTATAAGTTAGCTTCATTTTGCTTGTAGCTTGTAACTACTCTGTAAAGCATATTTGTTTTTATGTAAATATCATTTTTTGCTTTCTAATATTGATGATGCAGATGCTGAAGTTGCAGATGGATCATGCTATTATCATGGCTGATGTGTGCATGTCTGCACGCTATGCAAAGCTTCGTAACATTCACTATGCCATCGGAACTTATTCAAACAGGTGTACCAAACCCTCCTCGATACTCAGAGGACACTGCATTGCCCGCCTCTTTTGCTAAGGCAATCTCTAAAATTGGTGTCTTCAATACTGAGTTGACTGGAAACATTATGATTATTGTGCCAACATATCCCGAGGGAACTGAGAATGAAGGTTGCTCCAGCCCGGAAGTCTCTATTGCACGATACCTTAACATCCTCCCCCATATGAAGAATGCTGGAATTCCTCTCGAGTCCATTGATATCCACGACACAACGGGTACTGCTTGGTGGACTTTCAAAGTTAGTCATGTCAATAATCGATATGCCTTTGCTGGAATATTTCCTCCTGTTATGTACTCCACTCTGTCATGCCAGATCGCGCAGATGTTTATTGTGACTGACGGTCATGGGACATTCTGCCCAATTGTCACTCTCCGGGCTGAAGATGTGCCATATCAGACGAGGTTAATTGATATAACAGATGACGATCCATTCCAGGCATTTGCTGCACTATGTGGAGGTCCTAGCGAAGAATGGAATGAATATGGTTATATTGATTAGTCCTGAAATGTTAGGCTTTTGTTTTTCTGATCGCTCACTGCATTGTTATTGTCCCTACGACCCAGTTAAGACGAGTTTGATGATTCACAAAAGCTAGTTTTGTGATTCTTATTAACTTATAATATGCAGTCCTCTTTTTGTTGTTGTGTAATGAAGAGATCTTATAAAATTTAACTTTTCGGGGTTATGACTTGTGTTTTTCGGAAATACCTCCATGAGGTAGTGGTAATTGGTAAGGTCTGTGTATACTCTATCCTCTTCACTAGTGGGATTCCACTGGGCATGTTGTCGTTGTTGTTATTGGCTTATTGCTATGGGATGGAAACTCTGTAAAGATTTTCCTAAACAAGATCTCAAGAATGAATGATTTAAAGAACTTTTTAATCTTGTGGTCTTAAATATGTCATATGAAAGTTGAAAAAAAGGAAAGAGACATTCTTTTTTTAAAACAGACTAAATAAGAAAGTAAAACAAATAAATTAAAACGATGTGAGTAATAAGATACTGCAGTGAAAACTAGGGCTGGCAAGGGGACGGGGACGGGGACTGGGGGACGGGACGGGACGGGGGACGGCGCTGGGGGGATTTTGGGGGGACCGGGATTGGGGGGACGAAAATACGTCCCGTCCCGTCCCACTATATACGGGATGGGACGGGGTTTGGTGGGACGGGATGGGACGGGGATTTTAATTTTTATATACTTATTTTTTTGTATTGAAATTACATGTTAATAAATAACATTTTTAGTTTATTTGGTTTTCTATACATTTTTAGTTAATAAATAATGCTTAAGTTTTCAAATTTCAAATTTCAAATTTGAGAAGTTCAAATTTGTATTTTAAATATTTTAAAGTAATTTAAATTTGAAATTTCAAATGTCAAATTTCTATTTTTAAATTAAGTATTTTAAAGTTAGTTTAGTATATAATATATACTAAACTAACTTTAAAATATGTATCTATATATTAAAATTAAAATGCAAGACCATAGTTTTATATACTTATTTTTTTGTATTGAAATTACATGTTAATAAATAACATTTTTAGTTTATTTGGTTTTCTATACATTTTTAGTTAATAAATAATGCTTAAGTTTTCAAATTTCAAATTTGAGAAGTTCAAATTTGTATTTTAAATATTTTAAAGTAATTTAAATTTGAAATTTCAAATGTCAAATTTCTATTTTTAAATTAAAATATATACTAAACTAACTTTAAAATATGTATCTATATATTAAAATTAAAATGCAAGACCATAGTTGTATAAAAAAGACTTAAATAAAGCTTTCAAATTTATTCAATAAAATGTAATTGCAACTTAGAAATTAAAAGTTAGAACTTACAATTTACAAATATTAACGGAGTAACTAATCTACGCAACCACCTTCTAGGAAGGGTTCTGTTTCAATAAGTTCTCAAATGTAAAACTAATATTTGTTACAAATATTATATGAGTAACTAATTTACACAGCCACATTCTAGGAAGGGTTCTGTTTCAATTAGTTCTCTGATGTAATCTAATATCTGTGTTCTCCTTTAAAATTCAATTCTAATTGTCGAATCATATCGATGGTGACATCCTCCAGTGTTGGCAAACTTGCTAGAAACTCTTGTGACTCTAAGTTATCGTCAGTAGATTCAATAATCGTTTTAATCCAAGATTCTTGTTTGAAACTTATCTTTGGCAAATTATAATTCCTTCTCTCGGTGTTGACCCAGTCTCTAAATAAAATTGTTGTTTCCAAACTTTCTTCCGCCAATGAATATCTATGATCGCCAATTTGAAACCTTGCCGCACTAAAAGCAGCCTCCGATGCAACTGATGAAGCTTGAATAGCTAGAACATCCCGAACCATTTTGCTCAAAATTGGAAATGCAACGCTCTGCCTCCTCCACCATGCTAATAAATCTTCATTGCCATCTTCGTCTTCCAATGTTTCTAAAGATTGATTAAGATATTCTTCAAAATCATCATGGTTAGTAGAATTAAGACCAAGAAAACCTCGCATATAACTTGAAATTCGAGGTTTACTCTGAGGATTAGAAGTTTGACCAACTTCTCCTTGAGTATTTCCTGTAGTTTTATATTTTTCATACAAAATTTTTGCTTCTACTTTTATGCTAGACTTACACATTTCACAAGTTGGACTTTCTTTCGATAAAATTTCTAAAGTATCATAAAAAGTATCAACAAGTGCCTGCACACCTCGTAATTTATATTCAGGATGAAGTAAAGTAGCAATTAAACAAATTTGAGGAATAGGAAAAAAATATTTTTTAAATTTTACAATCATACCTTCAATTGCAACTCTAAATTTTTTAATTTTTTTGTATTTAGAAAATTGAATTGAAATAGCATAAATATTTATTAATATTGATGAAATAGTAGGATAATAAATTCCAGAAAACATGGTTGTAGCATCATAAAAAAGTCTTAAAAATTATATTAGTTCATTAGTTTGTTCCCAATCTTCTTCACAAATCCTATCTAATGGGTCAGCATTATGAGCATTAAACACCATTTGTACGGGATTTTTATATTCGTAAGCAACTGAAAGCATTTCGTAAAAAGAATTCCACATTGTTTTAATATGTCTTGGAATTTTTCTTGGTGGCAAATCACAAAGTACACAACGCTCATTAAATTCCCTAATTCTAGCAACTCTATGAGCATAAAAAATCCAGGCAACAACATATTCAATTTTCATACAACCACAATCAAATAATTCAACACCATCTTGTACAATTAAATTTAATACATGTGCAATACATCTAACATGAAAAGCATTAACATCAATTGGACATAATCTAGCTTTTAACATAGTAGCAGTGTTTGTATTATTAGATGCATTATCTAATGTGACAGACATTACTTTATCTATAAGCATGTAATAATCTAAAACACTCAAAATATTTGAAGCTAAATATGGACCAGTTTTTTTCTCTACACATTCTTTATAAGTTATGATTCTTTTTTGCAAATTCCAGTTATTATCAATCCAATGTGTTGTAATAGTTAAATAATCATGTCCATTAACACTACGATCCATGTCCAAAGTTATGGACACTCTACAATCTAATATGTTAAATATACAACGAAGATATTGACAATATTTACCTTGATGTTCAAAAACATCAGATTTAACAGTATTTCTTGAAAAACCTCTATAAGAAGGATTATAAGTTTGTTGAATATATTCAATAAAATCGGGATGTGAAGGAAAACTATAAGGCAAACCACAAACAGAAACCATTTTAGCTAAATTTTCGCGATCTCTTTCCTTATTATATTTACGTTGTGTTAGTGGACCACCGGGGTTAGAAAGATCTAATGTTCCTTGAACCATGTTAGAAGCCCCTACCGATTCATTAACATTACTATCAAAATCATTAATTGGAATTCTTTTTTTCCTATCAGCTAATGCTTTAGCTTTTTTATATTCAATCGGCACACAAGATAACAAATGTCTATTTAAGCCCCCCGTCCCACCTTGACCCTTGTTTATGTTTAAAATGTTGTTTACACTTATTACAAATTGCAATAGAGTTTTCTTTATCTAAAGTCATAAATTGCCACACAACAGAAGTTTTAGGGCGTTGATACTTCACCTTCTCCCTTGTAGGAGGTATAAGGGGTGAGCGTCTACAATTTTGCTCCGTTGAATTTGTAGTTTCAGTTGGAACTTCACACGGACTAGTAGGTGTTTCTTCTAAATCTTCTTCTCCCGGATCAACTTCTACTTCTTCACCTGAATATTCATCAAGATTAGGATTAATATTACCATAACGTCGTTCTAAACTTTCATGATCGAGTTGAACATTTGAATAAATATCATAAGAAGTATCATCAACATAAGTAGAATCATTTGTATTAAATCTAACTCTAGACATTGATTTAGAAGAAGTACCACCATAGTTACTCTTATTTTTTTCCTTACTACTTTTTTTATTAAAATTAAATAATTTACTAATGTCACTTGGTTCTTTCTCTTTTCCTTTACCGGTATCTTTTTTGCTAGAACTCATATTTAATTATATGTAAAGTGTAATATAAAAATAATAATAATACAAAAGTTAATGACGAAAAATAAAATATAAATATTATGAAACTAATGTACCAAACGTCTGCGTTAATAGCAGACGTTATAACCGATTCTTGAAACTTGTAGTTTGTTGTAACTTGTAATTTGGAACTCCAATACTTGATAGCAAATATAAGAATTATATATATATATTATAATATAATATGAAAATTTAGAATTGAAATATATGTATTATGATATAATATGAGACTTAAATAGAATAAAAAACTAAGATTTGAGATTGAGAGGATATAGAAAATAGAGGAGAGAATAGATGATTTTGTAAGAAATAATAAGGGATAGAGGGGTATTTATAATATTAAAAGTGGGTTAAAGTGTATTTATGATAACTTGAGAGTTTAAATTAAAATATTAAAAGTAGGGGGATGGTAGGGGGTGTTGGGGAAGTGAAAAAGTGGGATAAATCCGTTTTGGGGGCCCACTAGCGTTGCCCAACGGATATAATTCAAAAATAAAAATAAAAAAATCCATGACCGGCCGGGACCGGCCGGGTCGATAGGACAAAAGGTGAACCGCCCCTAACCGGTCCACTAACCGTATGTCCCCAACATGAATTAGGGACCAGGATCAATGGGCGGTTCTCGAACCGGTCTCAGTCGGTCCGACGATCCGCGACCCTAGTGAAAATAACATCTTGATTAATTTAGTACTTGTGATGATTCTCCAAGAAAAGCCGTACAGTTGTCAACTGAGGTCGCTAAGAAAGTTCCTTGGTGACTAAGTTATATGAAGAGTAAAGACCCAGCAATTTCCTTGAAACATTCTTTATTCTTCATGTTAAGTTAATATAAAGTTCCAGCTTTGTCATGTTTCACTTCCCTAAAATTAGGGGTGTACAAAATCGAATCAAAAATCGAACCAAACTATAAATCGAGTCAAATCGAAAAAGTTTCGACTAGTGGTTTGGTATTGGAAAAAAAACCCGACTATATTTGGGTTGGTTTGATTTTAACTAAAAAAAAATCAACCTGACATTATATATGTAATTTTAAAATTTTATTTTATACATAAAAATATTTACTTTGATATAATTTTAAAATATTTCTTATACTATTTCATAGTTTTTATCTTTTAATATATTATTTCAAGTTTAAAACTTAGAATTCGGAATGGTCCAATAAAAATTATAGTTCATAGATGTTGATAATTATAATAAAACTTAAATCAAATCAAATTAATACTAATGCAAAAAGAAAATCAATTCAACACTAAGAATGACAATAATATTGAATATTTGTTCTTTAATTTTATATTGATTTAGACAATTAAAATATATAATCTAATTTTAATCTTCCTTAAATATTTAGTAATGTAACTAATACTTATTAAACTTATTTTAGCATGATTTAGTACTTTTAAATTATGATCGTTTTCATTATGACTTTGCAATATTTATTTTAGATGATGATTTCATTATTATTTTTTTTTAATATTTTTGTGTCATAAGTACTCATCTCATATTCTGTGTTATTTTTTTTAAGAAACACCTTAGATAGTTGTATTTTGGTTGGACTAAAGAAATATTTGGAGCACAAGTTAATTATATGTTTGTATGCAAACTTTACCGAAAAAATCCAAAAATCTGAAAAAATCCGAGGTTTATTAGTTTGGTTTGATTTTTAAATTTAAAAATTTGACACAATGGTTTGATTTGGTATTTGAAAAACCCGAACCAACCCGAGGTTGAAAAACCCGAAAAAATCCAAATTTTATTAGTTTGGTTTGGTTTATAAATTTACATTTTTTACACAAATGGTTTGGTTTAATATTTGAAAAATTCGAACCAACCCGGTCATGTATACTCCTACCTAAACTATAATCTGTAACATATAATAAACCAAGAGAATTTTCAATGTGTCTTGGCTATGGAATCTGATTCATCCTGTATTGATATTACTCGTCTTAACGAAGAGTTGCCAATGAAATTCGAGGAGACGATGAAATTGAGTAACAAAGAAGATGACATAATAAGTCTCAGGTTATTAGACCTGACAGATATTGATGATTTTATGGCATGGTTTACGGATGACAACGTTAATAAGTTTTGTTCTCGCGACACTACTTTCATATCCAAAGAAGACGTGATGCGATACATTGCTGATGTTGTTATACCACATCCATGGTACAGGGCAATATGCTTAAATGACAAGCCAATTGGTTCAATTTCTGTATCACCATTTCATGGAAGTGATATATGCAGGGGCGAAATTGGATACGAGATATCATCAAAGTATTGGGGCAAAAGGGATTGCCACCAACACGGTGAAGATGGTGGCGTCCACCATCTTCGTAGACTGGCCACACTTGGCTAGGCTTGAAGGTGTTGTGGCTGTTGATAATATAGGATCGCAAAGGGTGTTGGAAAAGGCTGGTTTTATTAAGGAAGGTGTTTTGAGGAAGTACTATCTTGTTAAGGGGAAACCAATAGAAATTGTTATGTTTAGCCTTTTATCTACTGATCAACAAATTACTCAAGCCGAGGGTTTATTAGAAACTGTCTATGTACCTTCATAAGGTAGGAATCAAGCTGCGTATATACCATCCTCTCCAGAATCTCAAGTTGGCCATAGTGGAGTTCTCTAGTATGTATAATTCTATATATTATATTATATATGCAACATCATATATCATTATACAATATTATACAAATTGTAATAAGTGTCCATAAGTCCATAATATATTAATATCTACTTAAAAAATATATTAGATTCTCCGATTCCTATACCAAAAGTAATTTCCTCTTAGATTCTTTATTATATTCCTTTTTTGAGTTATTTGAAAGGCCAGCTTGTTGGAACACTAATTCAAAAGCCATAGAAAACCAAAATTGTTTAGGATTGTTTTTCTAATTCATATCTAAATAGGATTTATAGTAAAAAAAAATTATATATTTAATAGATTTTCTAGTTTTCTAGCAAATATATATGTTTTTGCGCTAAGGAGAATTCTGAATAAATTATTTTCCTTAACAACTTTGTCGTGGTTAAGTAAAAAATTCATCTTGAGGCAATGGGATCTGAAGAATTGTCAATGAAATTCAAGGAGGTGTTGAAATTGAGTAACAACGAAGATGTTGTTGGAGATGATTATTCAGATTCAGACATAAGTCTTCGTGTATTGGACCTTACCGGTGTTGATGGTTTTATGGAATTTTATGCGTATGACAATGATAGTATGTCTTGTGACACTTTTGAATCCAAAGAAGACGTTGCTGTTGCAGAAGATTATTCAGATTCAGACATAATAAATCTTCGTCTATTGGACCTCACCGATGTTGATGATTTTATGGAATGTTACGCGGATGACAACGTTAGTATGTTCTATTCTTGTGACCCTTTCGAATCCAAAGAAGACGCGATGCAATACATAGCGGATTTTGTTATAGCACATCCATGGACTAGAGCAATTTGTTTAAATGGCAAGGTAATTGGTTCTATTTGTGTGACCCCTTTGAATCAAGAATGGTATATGTGCAGGGCCGAAATTGGATACGAGTTAACATCAAAGTATTGGGGCAAAGGGATTGCCACCAAGGTTGTGAAGATGGTGGCGTCCACCATCTTCGTAGAATGGCCACATTTGGCCAGGCTTGAGGGTGTGGTAGATGTTGAAAATCTAGCATCACAAAGGGTGTTGGAGAAGGCTGGTTTTACAAAAGAAGGTATTATGAGGAAATATTATCTTTTTGATGGGGAACCAAGAGATATGGTAATGTTTAGTCTTTTATCCACTGATCCTTTAGACAATTTGGCTTTAGATATTCCGAGGTGTGGAAAGAGCAGCTGTGAGGAGCAGAAAAACCATTCAGGAAGAATAAATTTTCGAGATACTAAAAGGAACTTGGAACAAAACTTTGGATTATTTGGAACAAGTCTTTGGATTATTTGGAATAAGTTGATAAAATAAAACATGTATCTTTAATTTCTTTCAATTAAATACAATTTTTGCTTGTTTGGAAATTGTTTTGTTGCTAACTCTTGTTAATACTTTTAAGATTAGTAAATCTATATATCAATTAACCAAATTGAAATATCCAACTAATACATATCAAATACAATACAAAACTTTATTATATCAGGTAAGAACATAAAAGAATAAGAAAATACAATAATGTCCATCAAGAAAATGACTGTAGATCATATGAAATAAAACAAATATAGCTGGTAATCGATATGCGAATATGAATCTATCAACATAGCAATTATGTTATTCATGAAAGTCGTAGCTGAAAATCTCAGGCTGCGGTGAATGTTGAAGCAACGAAGAGAAGGAAGAAGAACAGAGGAGCTGCCATTTTAGTTGAAGTTGCATCATTTGAACCATCTTGTGGTGATGGTACTCCGTTAGTTCCACGTCCTGTTACACATTCGTATAGTGTTAAACACGAAGTTTAAGAATAAAAAAAGTTATAATCTTTCGTAGTTTGAAACAAACCATAGACATTATGTAGAGAAAATTCTAAACTAAAGAAAAGTACGACACATAAATTGATACAGAAAGAGTTGTATACTTTACCTGAACCATCAGTTGGTGCTCCAGTAGGAGAGCCATTTGGTGAATCAGCTGTTCCAAAATAACTTATGTTAGTGAAGGATCTAAATTTTGTTGACAAAATGAATACAAAATTCTAAAATTGAGATTGAGGGGTAATTGATCAATTGATATAAGTCCAGGGGCGGATCTAGGGTATCAGGTGCGGATTTTCATAAACCCTGTAACTTTTATAAAGACCCTGTATTTATATTGAAAACAATTAAATATATAAAAACTATTAGTTGAAAACCTAATAATAAAGTAACCTCTTGGTCTAGCGATAGAAATGTATCTTATTTAAGCTTTTGTTGATGTAGTGGTCCAAGCAAATTAAATATCATTATGGAAAAATTTTGGAAGCAGCCCTATTTGAATACACTTTATAAAACACATTCATGGAATATGATTTATAAACAAAACTAAAATCCTAAGGTTCAGGTCACCAAGAGAGCAAAAAGTGTGTGTGTTTTATCAAACTCGATTTGAATCCACTCACCCTATAACCTAGATTCACCTCTAAAGTGATTTTAGGATGATGAGGGCAACAAAGTTTCAAACAATATCAACAACATGAAATAAATCATCGATTAGGCATCGAAGACATGATATATAAACACATCATCCAGACTACTAATGACTTGATACGCGAACACATTAAGGCTATTAACGAGAAGATTGATTTTCGTTTCTTACCATTGCATTGGCTAAGAGGTGGAGTTTGAACATTACAAGCAGTAGGAAGTGCCAAAGCCTGAGTTTGGTTAACATTTAGCCCTAAATTTGAGGCACCACCATTAAGGACTTGACACAAACAACTTGGATTGTTGTTAACCACAGTGGCAAGTTGAGTGCAACAACCTGAAGTTGGAACAGAGGAATTGCCAGTAATATAGTTCAAGCAAGGTGTCATACTAATCAATACGTTCGTGCAGTCGTTGCTCGATTGAGCAACAACTCCAGAACAGATCATTGCGAATACAATCACGAAAAAACTCATCCTGGTTTGTTGATTTGCCATTTGATATGATGAGAATTTTTTTTGATTGAAGTTTGATAACATAAATGTTGTTAGAATAAGAAATGTTGTGTTTGTTTATATAGGAAAAAAGTTGAGTAGGGAGAGTCAAAAGAAAATGTTTTTAAAAATTGGTGACCAATAAACAAATAGTAACAATTTAACATTATTTAGTATTATATTATTGTCATACTAGTTTACATAAGAATTAGGTAGATTTGGGAAAAAGTGGTTAGTTGTGTAGGTGACCAACTAATGCTAACGAATTGTGCCATTATATGACTAGTCACACAAACAGAAAAAGCCTCAGGCTCAAGCTGTTTTTTTCTTCTTTAATTTTCCACCTGATGTTCAATATTCATATTGGTGCTCGATTAAATTTGAACATATATTGTAGGGCCTATTAATGCTCCAAACAAGAATTTTTTTTCATTCTCAAGGTTTGAATTCAAAACTTCTAATTAAAATTGAAAAGATCTCAATCATCTCACCGCAATTCATTGATAATTCTTAAGTTGTTCAAAATTTGAAAACTTTCTAGAACTTGCACAGAAGGTTCATATATATTAGAACAATAAAGTGTACGTAAATAATAAGTAATATATATTGGTCAAACTTGAGAAAAATCATGGAATGAAACTTGCGCTGAAAACTTCTAGAATTCTACTCTTTCCATTTCAAAGTTTTATTTTATGGAGAAAATTGTTGCTCAAAGAAATTTGAGTAATTTATGGGAATGTCCCGGAGCCAGACATTTTATGAAGGGTGTGCAAAATTTTAAAAAGTAACCAACAAAATATTTAGTGAGTTTTGACTAATAAAAAGTGATGTTAAAAACTTAAAGTTAGCAAGAATCAAACCTTCAATTCAGGCCTCAAAGCTTCTAATTCGCTCTTTACCACTGAGCCAAGGGCTCTAATTATGCCAAGTATGTGCAAACTTATGTATATATTAACAATTTCATTAATTTGACCTATATATACAGTATATTTTTCCGACGAAAGGTGTTCACCTGCACACCCATCACTGGTTGTAGCTCCGCCCCTGGGAATGCCTCCATAAACCAAAAGGGTGATTCTGAATTTTTGGCCTCACTTAGCAAAATAATTTGAAAGGGAAATAGTGCAGAATAGCAAGCATCTAAACCATATTTAAACCATATTAAATGTTATAGATACTGTTTAGGGAAATTCTAATCCACAACTACAGTTTCACCCAATTTTGCTACTCCCTCTGTCCCATTTTATATGGCACCATTTCCTTTTTGATCAGTCCCAAAAAGAATGTCACATTTCCTTATATGGTAAGTATTTAAAGGTACAATTCCTCTTTTATCCTTGTTGGTCGCACTTATCTTAAAGATTGTACTCCAATACATTTATGAGGAGAGAGAAAATTTGACTATTTTTTGAAGGGATAATTTGGTAAACATTTCAAAGTCTTCATTTATTTCTTAAACTCCGTGTCCGGTCAAATGTTGCTACATAAAATGGGACGGAGGGAGTATTTGTTTAATTTGTATAATTCGGTTGATTTGTATAATTTGTCTGATTTGTATAAATTCAGAATTTGTATAATTCGGTTCTTGATTGTATAAATCCAGAATTTTGTATATGTTTACCCTAGCTAGTTGAATACGACTTATGAAAAATTCATAATAAATTACATTGTTTGTGTATTGGCAAACGAAATATACAAACGAAGTTCTAAAAAATTCTTAAATGTATAAATACAGAATTTGTATATACTTACACTTTGTATATTCGCAAGCGAAATATACAAACAAATAGAAATATACAACTACAGTCTCCATAACAAACGAAACTATAGTTAGGAGCGCAATATATTATCAAAACTATAGCTATAAAACCTTATGTCTATTATGTTTGCTATTTCTAAAATTTTCTCTAAAATTAGTTTTTTCAATAAGGCAAAAGTTTGGGATATTTTAATAAGTTTGATCCTTTGAGATGGTAAATTTGCTCAATTGATCACAATTTTTGCCTTATCGGTAAAAGTTCCATGTGTTCAATCGTTAACAAATTATGACACAAGTAAGATTTGGTAATGCTCATTCTAGATATATAAGTTGTAATGTATTGAAAAAAGTTACTTGTATTATTCAATTGTTCAGAACTTGTTCCCTTTAATTTATAAAGAGTCAATTCTTATAATCTACAAAATAATATTATATACTTTTTTAATAGAAAATGTGTATTGCTAAATTAATGTAAAAAATGACTTTGATCATAATTAATTTACAAATAAATTAACTCGGTCAATATAATTGAAAAGTCATAGTCATAACCAATAAACAAGAAATTATACTATTTTATATCTATGTGACTTATTGAAATGATCTGAACTCCTACCTCGGAGATTTTTATTATTTATTAAGGGGTGTCAAAATATATAGTAAAAAAATAAATGTTGCTATAAAGAATAGAACACACAACCTCAAACAAGTTTCACAACCCCTTAATCACTACACTAAATCTTCAACTTATACCAAGACGTGTCAACACTAGTATATATATTCATTAAATCATATTTTGACCTATATACACTGTAATTTTCCGACAAAGTGGTGTCACTAACACCCCTTGCCTAGGATAGTTCCGCCCCTGCCTTGTAGGCAGAACTAACGTATGATCACATTACAACTAAAATTAATGTCTAATAAACAAAAAGGGTTCTGTTCAACGATTTTATTCACGTTATGATTATTTTTTTAAAATAAAAATACTAAGCGAAGACAAATGTTCAAAATCACGTTGACGGTTCCTTAAGAAATTGGGCAAATCACATAAATTCAATTAGTTTAGTTCTTAATTATTAAGATTCCCAATAGTTTCAAATATTACTTTCTCTACCATATTTCATGCTTAGGATACATGAGTCTGAATTCATGAGATACATGTATCTGTCGAATTTTAAAATTGAGATACAAAATTTATTTATTTAAATTAATTGGTTGTAACTGATTTCCTTAATTAGAGGAGTAATTGAGGATTTTCAAAATACATAGATAATTAATTTCATTTTATTATTCTTTGAAATAGTAAATTCATTAATATTATTAATATAAGATAAAAACATGTATATCTTGGTAATGTAAATTTGATTAATTTCAAATTATTACTCTTAAAATAATAAATTCATTAATTTGATGTATCTATTATCAATATATGATGTATCCAACAAACTAAACACTTAGATACATGAGTGTCATACAAATACATTCATATGTATCATGAAAGTATCTAGCATTAATTTCATATATTTGTTATACATAACTAGTATTAATTTTATGTATGTGTGTGTGTGTGTGTGTGTTTATATATATATATATATATATATATATATATATATATATATAATATTAATTTCATGTATCTTTTATATGTATCTAGTATTAATTTCATGTATCAAATATCAATTACATATGTTATATCCAAAAACATGTATCTTGAATACATAGTAAGCATATACATCTAATTATGTGTATCTAAATATGGAATATACAAAAAGAAGAAGCACAGACATCTAATTATGTGTATCTAAATTTCTACGTTATATCCAAAAACATGTATCTCGAATACATAATAAGCATATAATTTAATTATGTGTATCTAAATATGAAATGTAGCTGAAACACATGAATTTAAGAGCAAATCACAACTGTAGAGTATCTATCGTATCATTAATATCATCATGTTGTCAAAAATCATGTATCCGAAATTTAATGATGGATACATATACATTTTCAAATACCTCATTACTAAAAATACAACTCAGATCTTAATTAAGATTACTTCTTATTGGATACATGTTTCAAGGGCTATATCATAGTAATATTGGTACTACCACATCCATGTCACAGTAACCAAAGAAAGCCTTAAAAGAACACCAGCAAACAAAAACTCTCTATAATACTCCCTTTGATCCTTTTGCGTAGTGGCATAACATATTCAAAACTAAGATCCATTTCTTCTGGAGATAAACAATCAAGACCCACTCTGAATTGAAAGTTTTCTCTGTAGCAGTTACTTTGATTTGATCTCGTTATAAATGAACAATATAGAATAATATTTGGGTTCAGGAGAATTTGTCGGCCATGGTAATGATATCTTGAGAAGAAGAGAGTAGATTATCTATTGTTGGAATGAAATTGTACGGTGAAATTCTTGAATTAGAAAGAAGGAGACATAATTGAGTGATAAATATGGGAGGGAGAATTAAGAGATAGTGGTTGATTTGGAGTGAAAGAGTTAATTAAATAGATAATTAATCAATCCTAGTTTTAAGGGATGTGATTATCTAATTGTATCTTCAAATAATATACTAATATATGGTATAAAATACTAAAAATGGTAATATATGTAATTGTTTGAAAGTAAAGATAATATTAGTATATAGAGCAAATTTCACAAATACCAAACATAAAAATCATATTTGTATATTATAACTATAGTTTGTATAATTGCGCTCCATAGCAAATTTTATGTTTGCTATGGAGCTTTTGATTTGTATAATTCCCTACAAATATCCAATTTTATACAAATTGTTCAGTTTTGTATAAATTCATTTATACATTGTACTTTGTATAATAAGATTTGTATTTGTATAATTATAAGTGTATAGGACGAAAATATATGTATTTTTATTTGTATATACACTTTTCTCTCGCTTTATACAAACACAAACGCATTTTATACATTTTATACTGAAATGTATAAAATGACTAATTGTATACCGAAAATGGCTAATTGTATATCGAATCAGATGACAAAAAAAGGGATGTTTGCTGCGAATTATAATTAAAATAAACTATGGCTATAACATTTAATTTAAATTAATAGTTTGCTATTTTATACAATTTTTCCTAGTATATATAGTAGTGATGTATGTCTATTAAGGTAGTTTATCCTAAGAAATTTAGAGCTGTTCAAATTAGCTGGCCCAACTGAACCTGGCCCGACCCAGATCAATCATTTTGAAGGGCTTTCATGTCCAAATACTAGTAGTTCGATCCAGTTCTAAGTGGGCCGTGGACTAATCTTTGGATTTGTTCTAATGTATGTGACATTTTTTTAGTCGTTATTAAAAAAAGGAGAAATTATTTAATTACACAAATATTTTTATAATATTTATTAATTCTCCTTATAATTTGAAGTAATTACGTTTTATCTGACTAATTAATAATTTCAAGTTAGATACACCAAGATACATGTTTTTTTGCTAATAGATACACTGAAATAGGGAGAGAGGCGAACAAGATTTGTCTATGTATCACATATACATGTGAATCTGATAAGACACCTATCTTCCATACTTATTCAAGGAGGAAGAAGCGAAGAAAGATAGAAAAAGATAATGATTTGCATCTTCTCAAATTCCTGGAGGTTTCACCCATGAAGCATAGAGCAGTTTCATAAATTCTGGAGGTTTCACCCATGGAGCATAGAGCGGTTTCTTACGGTTATTAGTAGTTATTTGGCAATTCTTATGGTTACTAGAAGTTATCTATCCTTATCCTAAATAGTTATGAAGTAGTTATAGTTATCTATCATAATATAGGAGATCTAGCAATAAGTAAACATGTGGTAATATATCTTTTATATGCAGAAAAGGTTGGTCTAAGAGATATGAGATACTTGTATCTCTTTGTATTTTCTATTGTTCTACGAGATACGAGATACTTATGTCTCTCTTTGTATCTTTTGTTGCTTTATCCAGTAAAAGAACCTCGGTTTCTATCAGAATCACCCTAGATACACACTAGATACATGTATCTGGTGTGATTCACATGTATATGAGATACCAGATACACGAGTGAGATATGAGAGTAGCGAGCCAGATGGAAGGGAGACGAGCGAAATTTGTCTATGTTTCTGAGATACATGTGAATCCACTTGGATATAATGAATCTAGAACAAATTACACCTAATTTTGACTCATATGCATCTCGAGATACATGTATTTGAACGTATATGGACACACCAAAATCTGATAAGATTCGTAATACTGCAAACTAATGTGTATCTAAGTAATTAATACCTAAACTAGTGGGATCTCTGCAAGTTATTTGACAACTATTTAATGACATGCATTATTCCCATTTTAATCTTACTGAGTTCGAGTTAATACTTTATTGTGAAGAAAAGTCAACTAAAAATAAGCTCTAAAGTGATTTTAATAAAGACAATAAGTCTTCCGTTATTTATTATATTTTGCACCCAATTAAATAATACCACATAAATTGAAACGAAGAGAATACGATTGATAAATATATTTCATTATCAAAATGGAGGAAGATCTTCTTGATTGTGCAATTCATCCATTCATATATATATATATATATATATATAATAAAATATAATCAATGCTTAATTATAGAACTGGCAAAACGTGAAACAATTTTCTCTGTATTTAATTTGAAAAAACGCTTAGAAATAAAGTTAAAACTGCATCACAAATACTGGTACAATATATATAGAAACAAATAATAAAAAAGGAACAGACACACAACAAACTTAAAGACAAACACTAATAAACCATGCCCCAATATAACATGTAACATATCATAATGCTACTTTTATTTAGTACTATGATACTCCGACATGAAAATTTATAAACTTCAAATCATGGAAACGTAGGAAGTCATGAAAAGAACGAATCCAACAGCAGCTCGAACTGGAACCTTCAGAGAACTTCCATCAGAGGTGCTGCTGCTTCCTGACGCCTTTGAGCCTGTGAAATTAATCGACGAAAATGAATAAACGATACGAAAAATAGACATAATATAAGTTTACACACACGTAGATATATTAATAGTTATAAGGCAGAATACTAAAGACCCCCCTAAATTTAACATATTTTATTCCGGTCCATGCCTTCTAAATTATCAGGAATCTTAATTAGCCTTTAAACTATTTGAAAGTTCATACACTTGCTAATTAATTATACAAAAAAATAGTCAAACGATATCATTTCAGGGTACAAATGAGTCCAACATATTGAATTGAGGTGTATATATATATATATTAGATTGATTGTTCAAATATTTGCTAGTAATTACATAATGTTTATCTTTTTTTAAAAAAAAAACAAACAAACTAGTGTTGTTTAGGTCTAACATATAAAATGACTCCTTGATTACTAGTTTAGTGTATTGGTAACCAAATCATATATTACTTGTATATGGTTTTAATTATATATATTTTTACCCCTGTCTCAATTTATGTGCACCGTTCAATTTCAAGAAATTATCGCTAGTAATTTTGATAGTGAATTTCACATATGGAGTCTTTAAGTTGTTATTTTTTTGAATTTTTAAAATATATTTTGAAATTAAACTAAGTAAAACTCACAATAAACTACAATAATTAAAAAAAAAATCAAATGATCCCATTGATCATATAATTAACTGGGAGATAACATGTCACATGAGAAGTGAATGTTGAGAGTTCAAAATAGTTACAAGACATGAAAAATTTCAGGAAAAAGAAATAACTCGTTTGACTCTCGAAATTCAAACACTATGCATGTGTCATATAAATAATAAATTGGGATGGATGGATTATTACATGTATCATATTTTGAACGTGTTGTTATATATGCATGCATGTTATGGAAATTTTTATTGGAATTTTACGATTAATCTGATCGTTAACTAGATAATCAAGTAGGATAATTACAAAATTAGAGTTTAATTATAAATTACCTGAGACAGCTATACCAGTCGAAGAATCTGGAGCCCCTTCTGAAGGTGCACCCTCTGGAGACATTACCGGTCCATTACCAGCTATGAAATATTAATTAATAGCACAATTTATTTAAAACATATATATCAAAGATGGAAAGTATTTAAACATTTACATACAAGAAAAAAATAATTAGAAATGATATACAACGAATTTTTGCCTATATGAAAATAGTTTAAGTTCTTAAAATATTTACCTAATAAGTTTACTTATAAAGTAATTACATATATATAACGTCGGAACAATGATTTTCATTAAGGTGATCAATGAAAATATAAAAAATAAATATACGAAAAAAATTAAGGAAATTCAGCAAATACTATATGTATACATAATCATAGTTCCACCTCTGATTACATGTCAATCTCTTTAATTTTAATTGGTAACACTAGAAAATGTAACTTGTCCGGTATAATAAGTTAAAATTATACTGATAGCGTAAAATATCTTTGTATTGTCAGTAATATTATAATAACGTACCATAACATTTACTAACAGGAGGAGTTTGCAAATTGCATGCACTAGGCAATGCAAGTGCTTGAGTTTGATTGATTTGGACTCCTAATGACGAACCGCCACCGTTGACAATGACACAAAGGCACCGTGGCTTAGACTGCAACACCCCGGAGAGGGCGGAGCAGCAAGAAGCCGATGGCGTTTTCGCACTTCCGGTGACAAAGCTAAGGCATGAAGCCATAGTAATAAGTGTACTTGTACAATCAGATTGAGCCATGGCTACTTGTACTGAAATCATGGTCATGATAATTGGAACAAAAGCCATGCAAATTATAGCAATTCCTTTTGAAGCCATACTTGGAGAAAAATAATTATATTATCTTTTGTGGCTTCTAAGGAATTGATGAATATGGCTTAGCTTGTGTGTGCCTTAGCTTTGTGAGTGATGTTATGGGCATGTAATGGGGTATTTATAGTGTCTTGTTTTGAGTTTCTAATTAATTGTCTTATAATATTCTTTTTAGAAAAAGAAAAAAGGGGATTTGAGGTTGAAAGTGACATATAATAGAAGTAATGACTACTTTTTTTTTCCCCCACTTGGTGTTTAGTGTCCATATTAGAGCCCTGATTAAATTGAGATTGCACACTACAGAGCTTATAATAGAAATAATTTTTTTTTTCATACTCAGGACTCGAACCCAACCTCTGATTGAGAGTAAAATAATCCACCACTGCACCACAACCCATGTTGATAGAAGTGATTACTTTTGTTAACTAATAAGAGTTGATCATCATCAAGCCTGTGGTCAGATAATATATACTTCTTGTGTCTCAATTTATGTGACAGATAATAAAAAAAAACTTAACAGAGAGCACTTCTTCCTTTTAATTGTGCTTATGTAGGACAAATTCAAACTAATCAAGACTCCATAATATATACTTCTTGTGTCTCAATTTATGTGACATATTTCATTTTTCGAGAGTCAAACAATTTAAGTTTGACCGAGAATTTTCTCATGAAATCTTCAAACTTTTTAAAATGAAATTTATGTATTACTAAACTACGTAAAAAGTACTATAAATTACCATCAGGAGCGGAGCCAACATACATACGGGGTTCATTCGAACCCTCTTTGGCGGAAAATATTACTATTTATACATGGTTAAAAATTTTTTATGTATATATAGTAGATGTCAAGCCCCTTTTGGTTAGTTCGTGTGTTTACTTCTTCAAATTTTGAACTCTCTTATTAAAAATCCTAGCCCGCCACGGATCACAATAATTGACAATTCAAAATATTTAAAAGATATATGAAAAATTTATGATCAAAAATAAATTTATTTAAATCTCAAAATCTGAGATGTGTCACATAAATTGAACTAAAAAAAGTATCAAACAACTGATGGAAAACAAAAAAACTAATTGAAAGAGTTTATGAGGTAAGATGTAGAAATAGTGTAACTTACACCGTAATACTTTGAATAACGTGTCATTGAGACTAATCAAGTTGCTAGTTAATTTAATTAGTATTATATTATAAAAGTAATATAAATCAATTAATGTACGCATGCATGCCGTGAGATTTATACGGCTAGTCGGCTACAATGTATCACCTTATAAGACTTGGCAAGGGGGGAGTTTTTTTTCTTCTTTCTCCTCCATCGTTCGTTAGCTGCATTGAAACTCGATTAAATTAGAATATACACAGGGATTATTTCTGAGAAAGGCACTCCCAACAAGGTTTTATTTATTTTTATGGACTTGAATCAATCGAAACTTCTAATTAAGAATGAAAGAATCTCAATCATTCCATCACAACTCATATCAAAGAAATTAACCTGTATAACATAGGCATCCTAAGCTGATGACCTAACTCCAAGAAATAATATGTACATTGTAGACTAATGTTTGTATAATTGAGTCAAGAAATGAATAAAAAATACACAAGGTCAAAGAAAATTCGTCATTCATCTAAGTTATGATAAGCTAAATTAAAAGTTTATTTTATCATTGTAATGAAACTATATATCATGGAAACTTATTATTTCATGGGCAAGTGGAAGCCGTCATATGCACCTGGTAAACTGTAGTTCGTCCTCTTTTTTATTTTTTTAAAAAATAAAATTATTTATTGATTTTGAAATTTTATAATCAAACATAACTTCAACTTCATAAATTTTAAATTAAAGTAAAAATATTTAAAATTCATACCAAACGTCAACTAAATCTATTAATTCACAAATAGTGGACCTTGTCTTAAAATTTGCTAACGCTATTACAACATACACCTAGTGTTCACACCAAATAATGAACGAGGAGTGTGTATACTTTGTGCTCCTCGTGGGCCCTGACTACTAAATCCCTTGGGCCTTGGGAGTATATTGGGCCAGCTGCTTCAGTTGGGCTTCAAGTGACTGCTTCTGTAATTGGGCTTCTTGAGCAGTGGTAAGTCCAAGTCCAATTCAAACAGAGTGCAGATGGTAATGTTAGTGATAAAACTGAATGTTAAAATGTTGAAAATAATGTTTACATTTAGTTGAATTACAAGTTTACAACTGACCCAGAGTGAATTTTAACACACATACCATACTTCTCTATAATAACCATCATCTATAACAATATTTCACTATAATTATCATATTTATGTTATGTTATGTTATATTATATGTTCTCTATAATGGTATTCCACTATAATAGCCAAAAATATTCAGACAAACAAATATTGGAAACTTTCTTTCTAACATGTATAGTGGAAATAACTTTCCATCAATAATGCAAGTCATTGCTCTGATTTGGTATGTTGACGCTTAATTTTGGACCTCCACAATATAGATTAATCACCGAGCTTCTTAAATTTCCAACGATTTGAAATAATTGACTTTATAAAATTCAAAATATTTTCCGAGTCATTTTGAGTAATTTCATTTTTTTTAATAATTTTTAACTAATATATATATTATATATAATTTTGTATGTATTTATTACATTTTTATGAATATTCGAAAATTGTGTCAAAAAATATTTTAGTTTTACTTAAATAGTTGGTTAATTAATTTAGTTAATTAGTACTTATATTTTCAAGTTATTAGTTTACAATTAAGTTAATTATTTTATCTTGTTAAGATTAGGAGCTCGTTTGATAATTAATGTTAATTCATTTTGTTTAGCCGAATTTACTAACTAAATCAATTCGGCTATCTCTTAAACTCAATCGGCCATAATCACAATCTATTTGGCCAAATCCTCAATTCAAAACCTAGCCTTGTTATTACAAACATAGCCAACCCTTCTACCCCACCTTAAACCCATTTGACCAAAGTTTTGGGCCTTTCCTCTATTTTAGACGGCCCAGTTCCAATTCAATACCTTCAGCAGCCCACCTCATCAGCCCACTTTTCAATCAATACAATACAACAGCATACAACAATACAACTCCAAATGACCCCCACCCATACGTCTTATTCTTCCTTCACAAAATCATATAACCCCATCTTGTCCAAAACCAGACGCCAGACGAAATTCTAGTGGAAATTGCGCTGCAAACTCGAAAATCTAGCCCAACCACCCTTAGACGGCCCAATTCCAATTAAATACCTTCAGCAGCCCACCTCATCAACCCACTTTTCAATCAATACAATACAACAACATACAACAATACAACTCCAAATGATCCCCACCCCTGCGTCTTATTCTTCCTTCACAAAATCATATAACCCCATCTTGTCCAAAACCAGACGCCAGACGAAATTCCAGTGGAAATTGCGCTGCAAACTTGAAAATCTCGCCCAACCACCCTGCAGAACCCGTACCCTAGCAACCTCAACGTCAAACCCTCACGTTCCCTTTCCCCCATTTCAAGGGATTTTCAAAGGGACCGAGGAATTTGAAATTTGAAATTCCATCCGTTTTCCCCCTAATCGCCCCATTTTCCCTCTATAAATAACCCTTTACACTCAAATTAATGGGGGATTTTTTTTAGCTTGGTTTTTGGGGGCGATAGTCGTTTTACACTCAAGAAATTTGATATATTTGATTCTCTAATTTTAAGTTCCAAAAAAGGGGGGTTCAGATTCTGCCCCAGGTTCCTTGTTTTGTTGCTGGTATTCGATTTGTGTGGTAGAAGAATCGCTGCCCTCCGAGCTCGTCATTGTCCTAGTCGCTTCCCGTATAAAGGTAATATTCCCCATTCTTGAATATATATTCATGCTTGAGATAATGCATTAGGCTTAGTTTGATTATGCTCATGAGATGCTTGTGCCGTTTTAGACATTATCCTTCGCAATTCCTGAAATAATTTCTCTGTTATTTATGATGATATTTAACTTCAAGAATGAGAAACTGCCAACATTGTCTCTGTATTTCCTAATAACCAACTATTATAGTCTAGGAATTTGACTCGTTTGTAAGCTTCCGGTGTTCAACCATGCCTCTCTTCGTTTTGTCTTGTTGTCGCCCCTTCATTTTCTCTTAAATATCATTTACCTATTCATATTGTTCTGCTGGGAATGTCTAATTATGGTTTCTCAGTTGGCTTTCGAGAAGTTGTAATAGCATGAAACACCAAAATATGTCGTAAATGAATCAAGTAATCCTATTTGTTGTGACACCTTACTAGTTGTACCTTTTGAATATCTTAAAAGAGCATCATGAATTTATAGTATGTCTATTCACTCTTGATTTTTTTTTCTTGCCTGATTCATGTGAAAAGCAATTTCGCTTCATGTACACGCTATCCTTGTCACTCGAGAGTTTAGGTGTAAATTAAGGTGTTTCGACAACTTTTCGGTAGTTGTCTCTTTACAAATTTTCATGTGAGTTAGTTAGCTTTAATTAGCTCCCGCTTTGAACATCATCAGATTGTGCGATTGTCTACTTGTTATGTATAGAGTATGGTCAGTTTCTTTTTCAGATTATGCGATTAAGAGCATTATTTGGAAACTCGGAATCATGAGATGTTTGGCTTAACTTATGTTGGCTCTTGCAAAATTGTTTCTGATTTAATGTTAAAATGTTTGTCTCCTCATCTTTGTGGCTAACTTAGCTTGAATAACATTCTCCATCTCTTTAGCAGCATCATAGCCATGTTGTTGGATTAATGCCTAAAAAAAAATGTGTCTACTCCTTCTCTCGTCCTCTTACTAAAGTTGCTAATATATATATATATATATATATATATATATATATATATATATATATATATATATATATATATATATATATATATATATATATATTATTCATGTGTAGAAATTGTGTAAATTTTATCACAAGTACCTAGTGTTATCCTGTTTTGTTGTTCATGTTCTTCAGTTGAATACTCCCTCAAGTCCCAAATCTGCTTGTTTTAGTGCAGCCCCAAGGTTGTCCCATTAATTGTTTACCTTAGAAAAATTTCTATATATATATATATATATATATAAACAAATATATACTATTCTACTGACATAGCAATATTTCATGGAGTTTTGGCTCAAGATGTACCTTTGTGTAGACCTTGGTTTTTACATGCGCTTTTGGTTTGATATTTTTCTTAAACTCATAGGTTGCTTAAGTTCCCTTTTTCATGTTTCTTTTAAGTGTCGATCTCCCACTATGCTCATCTTGGTTCAATTTTCATACTTAGTTATAACAAGTTAATCATTGTGTTCTGCAAGTCCAATTGATTGTCGTAAGGATATCACATCATTGAAATCTTTGCTACATATTGTTCGATTGTCGTATTTTCTTTAAGGCATCAGAAATGAGTTGTTGGGGATAATTACATGTTCTTATTCTTGCCCATGCTTGAATCTCAAGGACATAGTGATTATTTAGAAAATGCTTCGTCTTTTCCTTCATTATTCCGCTATAAGTTTTTATGTCATTCTGGTTCAGTTTTTGGAATTAAGAGCTTAACAAGACGTAGTTTAATATATAATGTTATATGAATAGTTGGCTCTATATAAATCTATTACTTTGTTGGTTCATTTGTGGAGTTAGCTAGTTAATAGTATAGGTGTAAATCTTTGAGTTTCATCTTTGATTAATTTTATTTACTTATTTATTTGTGTCCGGATTTAATTTAGGATTGAGTTTTCTTTTCAAGTTGCTAATTCATTCTCTTTCTTGTTGTTGCGAGCTTACCATTATGAAGTCCATTAGACCTCTATCCTTGCATATCCGTTGGGCCTTGAAGTCCCAATTTATCTTTTTATTGAGTGAGCCCATATTGTTTGTCGAAAAGACGCTGATGAACAGGTGTTCGGAAGCAAGAAATACATGGAAAGAGCTGATATACACACTAATATACAGTTTGTGTATACAAAAGGAGAATTGGGTAAAAATCCAAAAAATTCCAGCGAAATTGGCCCAAAAGGAGACCCAAATTCAATTTCTCCCTTACTCTTTAATTATTTAATTGTGATTACTTATTGTTTGTTGTTTAACTCTGACTTTAGAATTGTTAATTAACTTGGTTGAATTTCCCAAAAGACGAACTATTTCTCTGTGTTGTTTTGTTTTTTAACAAATCTAATCAACTCTTGTAGTTTCATTTATAATCTTTAGTCAAAACTTTTTTATAGTTTAAAATAATTTTCATATTTTGATTAACCAAAAAATGATTCAAATAAAACCAATTAATCTAGTTTTATTAATATTCTAATCACTTGTATTTCGAGTCAAATGTTCCATTTTGGATCCCTTTCTCTAAAATAAAAAATAAAATAAAATGTGTCATTTATTTAATTATATTTCTCAAAGTTAATCAAATATTGTAAATCATTATTTTTTTTCATTTTCCCAAAGAATTAGTCAAAAAATATATATTTTAGACAAGTCGCAGGTCAACCGCATGTTAGCGGGCACTTCGAATGCTTAATCCCTTCTCGAAGAGTAAATTAAATCCCGAACCCTCTTTGGTATTTTTAAATAATTTTTTTCTGTTTGAATCTTTGAAAATTATAAGTTTTCTTAATTTCTTTAAAAAATTAAGTGGAGACTCTTTTCTAAGTATTTTTTTCAAATTGTTTTATACTTAGAACATTTCAAAAAGTAATTTTTTCTAAAGATAGGAAATTATGGCACTACAGAAATGACGACTCTACTGGGACTTAATTAAGTTCTAACAATAAGATTTGACTTATTTGACTAATTGTTAAATTGTTTATCTGCGCTTAATGTGTTTAAATTGATACAACTGTCATTGCATTCATGGCATTTTCTATTGTATGTGTAGTGTATTAAGGATGCTTTCTGCATAATCGTAGCCGAACTTTTTATACTCAACCCTTTTTCGGAAGGATCGACAATTTATTGGTATGTCATGCATCTAACGGTCGTCGTGAATTTCAGTCTAAGTTGTCCATTTGGGTTTCTGGTCTTTCAAAAGCCACTCTTAGTCAAGTAGCATAGAGCGAAACCAAATCCCTATTTAGTGTATTTTGAACTAAGTTGACCCAACACCCAAGCGTGTTGGGCCCATTAGAAGCCCACCTTGTGTCTATTTGACCCATTTTGGTCAATAAAAGACGAATCATGTTTATGTGTTTAATTGAAGGATGTATATGTCATTTTGAAACAAATTAATTATTATGGGGGTGGGGTAACTTACCTTTGTCTGTTTTTCTTGTAGGATGAATCCGACATGATCCGTTGAGGACTCAAATGGTGATCATACCCCATCCTTACCTCCAGGTTTGGTGGAAGTTCATGAACACGGAAGACAAGAAGAAAGTTCAAAGACACATAGGCCATTTCCCTCCATTAATGGTAATGGTGGCTTATCCCGACTTGATTGGAGCAATGGTGAAGTTTTGGGACAACGACAACATGGTATTTTGATTCGAGCAAGTAGAGTTGACTCCAACTATTGATGAAGTTCTTGCAAGTTATAAGAGTGTCGGCATGTTCAATAATAGGAAACACCAACCCAATACTGATCTTCTCTTTCCAAAGATATGGGGTTATGACGAAATTAAAGGAAAACTTTCACATGTCAAAGCTGAGTGGATGGACAGGCTTCCCGGGTCAAATATTCCACTTCAAAAGTTGTATTATCGGTTTGGACGCGCAAGGGCTTACGAGAAGTTCAAAGAAGAGTTTGTCTCGAAAGAAAAATGGAAGAAAACACGCCTCCTCATTTTTTCGATATGCCTACTTGGGACAATGGTGTTTTCCCAAGGATCAAACTACACCATCCATCCAAGTGTAGTATTGGTTACTCATGCTATTTTTAATGGAATAGGCTACGGGTATGCAAGAAAGTACTACAATTTGGCTCCCATGATCCTTGCTGACATTTACAGGCATTGGATAGATGTAAAAGAGGCACACATTTCTTTTAAGGGTGTAACATAATACTACAATGGTGGATGATGAAACATTTGGTCAAAGTTCATAATCCAACAGAACCAGATTCCTTGGAAAGATCGAATAGACTCGAAAGTCACGATTGGTGGGTACAACATAATCATTTCAATAGGACCGGAGGCCAAGAATTTTAGTACCCGAGACTTCAGGGTTTGAGAGAGGAAAATGTGCAATGGTCGATCCAATGCTTGGTAGTAACAAAAGAAATGGTGATCCGAAGTGGAAAGGCCCCCTACTTGATATTTGCTGGGTTGAGAGGAACTCTACCATATGCTCCTTCTCGAGTACTTAGAAAACTAGAAGGGAAACAAGAGCTTCCTCAAATCGAAGACATGACAAGATTTGTGACAGATCATGAAAATGGCGAAGTCCTTTTTACTAAAAAGATGCTTCAATTATGGAAAACTTGAAGGGTATTGGGTGAGTCAGTGCCAAACAGGTTTTGTCCTGAATGTTCTAAGGATTACAAGGAGTGGTTAAAGAAGAGCCTCGCCGAAACTATTGAACCTGATCCAAACGTTCCCCATATTATTGCAGATGTTGGAGCCAAACATCAAATTCGACTTTATCAACTCCAAGAGAAGTTTGATAGGAATGAGTTGGAGCATCAACGTCGGCATTCAGAAGACGCCAAAGTCATAGCTCAGTTAAAGCAAGAGCTACAAAGTGCAAGGCAATGCATGTCAGAATTGAACGATAGCATGGAACAACAGATCCAGTCGGTAGAGAGGTTCAGACATCAGGAAAGGGCTTAGTTGGCTAGAGATCACCCTTGGGTGAACATATATGCCATGTGGGAAGAGGTTAGCATCGCCAAGTGGACCAGACTTGGTGAAGGATCAAGATGAGTTTGAAGTTTGTTACCATCCCCTGCGTGGGATTGCTTTTTTTTTTTGTACTTTGCTTTGTAATTTACTTTCCAAACTCATTTCCCTAATTTTATGTTTGTCAAAACATTTTTGAATGCTATTAATGAAATATTTTGGGGGATAATGAATTGGCTTAAAAAGACATATACATCCTTCAATTTGCTAGGTCTACCCTTGGCACAAAAGGGTCACATATATGTTTAGAACGCGATATTTATTTGTTTTCTTGTATGCTTTAACTATTTATGTGGTGCACTGCTTTGAATGAAGACATTTTTAGCCCACTCCTTGTCAAAAATCTCTAAAAAAATCTCTACAATGCCAAATACAAGTCACTACCAGAATGTCCGACCAAAGTTTTCCAGTCTCGAGTTTCTTGATCAAAAATAAAATCCTCCCACTAAATCCTAAAACATTACTCTATCATCTCATGAAAGGTAAAATTGCTGCTAAGATGGAAAAAAACAAGAATGTCGAAGTGAAGATGACCGAAGAGAATTTAAGGATGAAACTGCGTCGATTCAAACAGGAGATTTGAGAGATGGAAGAAAGAAGAATAAATTAGAACTAGCCACCGCAGCTGTACAAGCCAAAAGTGCAGCACTAGATGCGGAGTTAGCGGCTAAGATGACAAGATATGCTATCATAAACGAGGAGACGGTTGCTATGCGAAAGGAACATGATGTCTTCAATAATGATATAACCATGAGGCTTAAAAAGATATGTGGAAAATGTTCTTTTTTCAATCAAAAAGCCAATAGCGGTCCCGATGACATTCACCCTGGAGCTACTGAAGAAGATACCGATAAGGAAATCGTCTATATGCCTCCCTTTCTTGGATGTCTAAAAGGAGGAGACAAAAAAATCACTCTCCCCGCTTACGAGCGGACACATAGCGTGGGGTAAGAGTCGTGCCATGTGCTCTCATTTACGAGCACCTTAAGGCTTCACTCATGCTGAAGCCTCTCTAAGGAACCACTTTTGGGTTTGGGCATGAAAGCTCTCAAAAGACGTGTGCCTACCACCCGAACCAAAGAGGTCACACTATAGAAGAATGTGTGGAGCTTAAGGCAGCAATCCGCAACCTGATCAACGTTGGGAAGATTCCGTATATGTGGGGGTGAGAACACCGTCTTTACCTGTGACCAACCGGAGCCCAATATGCATGTCACTGAACACACTTTATTTTATTGTCACTACTCACGCCTTTCAATAAAACGCTGTTGGAGATCTATAGTCAGTTGGTTCAAAAAGGGGTCTTGGCTTCTATCAGAAAGGATGACAAAACAATCGATTCCGTTGGAATTGAAATCTGGAAACCCTGCCCTTATCATGACACCATAGATCACAACATTGGAAGGTGCATCGGGTTTCACTATGATGTGGAATCTATCATCAACATGGGAACGATTCAAGTTGAGTTTGCCCCCCGCGATTAATGCAACAGTTAGAAGAAGATGCTTTGATGAAGGCACCATATATCTTTTAGGAGCTTTAGTGTATGTTTTTTTATACTTTCCTTGTAATTTTCAAGAAATGAATGAATGAATGAAAATGAGAATTTCCTCTTGTATTTGAACTACGTAGGGCCTGAATTCTCCTAGAGAGATATGTAGGCAGCCTTTCAAGGCCCGTCCCCTATCTTTTTTTAAAAAAAATCTTTTCCCCTTCATTCTACAAAGAAACATTGAATTCACACCAACAGGTGTCAAGAGATACAACAAGAAGGCCTTATCTCAACGCAATTTAACCTTTCTGAGTCACTAGCCTCAAAATAACTAGCAAATTCCTACTTGTTCAAAAATCAGTCTCCATTATTCGTGGGTCAACATGTTCTCAAACGAAGCAGCTCTTATGCGTTTATATGCCCTCTATGTGATATTTTGCATTGTTTGTTCTGAATCAAAACCAACTTATTTGCCATTTGAGTTGTTTTCCTCTACAGGTAATTAGAATTGATATGTGTTGATAAGCTGGTTGAATACCCCTATTTTACAAGATCAAAAGGCCCTACAGATTCCTTCCCTAGTCAAAGTTATCGGAAGGGCAAGTCAACAATGGGTAATAACATTGAGGTTACCGGCTTAACAAATGTTGTTGTGGCTCAGCCCATTATCACCGATCAGAACGAGCTAATTATGCAGTTGATGCAACATATCGCTGAGATGCAGGTCGAAATGCAGCGAAGGCAAGATTTGCCCAATCCAGCTTTTGCTTTCAATACTCCAGCAGATGGAAGACCTCCACTTCACTTTCCTCTTCAAGTGCGGAACAGGCTCAAAATCCACCCTCTAGTCCTGCTCATAACCCCTCAATCATTGACCTAACCACCCAAAACCCCTATTATGTCTCCACCTCTTATCAGACACCACCCCCTCCTCAAAATACCAGCCTCCAAGTGCTACTTCCTCCCCAAAATGCCAACCTCCAAACCGATCCACCCCCTCAAAACCAAAACGTTAACAACCTGCAAACTTCCCTCAGTCACTAAATTCAACATACCAACCACCAAAATCAATATACCAACCCCAAAACTACCAAGCCACTCAAAATGCCCAAAGTCCCTCCATTGCTCCACCCCTACCCCAGAAAGCCATTTTCTGAATTCCGGTCCCCAATGAGCATGACGCCAATGGTTCTGAGCTAGACCATTACGAAGAGTAAGAGAGAGAGAGTGGAGGTCGAAGGAAGAGGACGCCAAGCTGGATATGAAGAAAGAGATCCAAAAGGCCATGAACGACTTGCAGTGTATTCCTGAAGTTGTCGATTTGAGTTACGAGGATTTTTGTATCCATACGAATTTGGACCTCCCAAAAGGGTTCAAGGTGCCAAAATTCGACCTTTTCGGAGGAATAGGGAACCCTTTAGCGCACCTGAGGGCCTATTGTGACCAGCTCGTAGGAGTTGGAAAGGATGAAGCTTTACTGATGCGGCTTTTTAGCCGAAGTCTGAGTGGAGGCTCTAGAATGGTTTATATCTCATAAAACTAGACAGTGACCTAGCTGGAATGCTATAGCCAAGGACTTTATCAGACGATTCGCCTACAATGTAGAGATCGTTTCTGATAGCTATTCCTAGGAAAAAATGAAGTAGAAATCAAATGAAAATTATAAAGAATTTGCATACATGTGGAGAAAAGAGGCAGCTAGAGTTCGGCCACCTATGTTTGAGAAGGAAATTATCGAAGTATTTGTGCGGGTTCAAGAGTACGAATATTATGATAAAATTATGTTGCTCGTTGGAGCAAAGTTTGCTGAGATAGTCAAAGTAGGTGAGACTATCGAAGATGGATTAAGAACCGAAAAGATTGCCCGCGTTGCTGCCTCACCTGAATCCTCGGGTTTGTTGAAGAAGAAAATAAAATATGTGTCTTCTATATCTTATGAGAGAAAGAAGCCCCGAAGGAAATCCTCGCCATACCAAGGTCATTCTTGACCTTCACATAGTTCGTACCCGATTTGTTATGCACATGATGATTACCAAAATACCCCCTCCAAGTTACCAAAATACCTTTATTCCTAATTATCAAAATACTCCCACTCCTATCTACCAAACTCCCCATCCAATTTACCAGACTCCATCTCATCCCTACTGAAATGCCACCCCCAACTGTGTCAATGTTCAGGCGAATTACCAAACTCCTCCCCCAATGTACCAAACCCCAGCTCCACTTTACCAAAATACCTACCCCAAACTACCAAGCTCCATAACTAAATTACCAGACCAATTCATATCCCAGATATCAAGCACCTCATCAAAACGCTCCAAATTATCATTAAATACCTCCTCCTCAACAAGGCAATTACGATCCCCCCCATCCTAGATTTGAGAAGAACCCTGCCAGAATTTTCACTCCGCTTATTGAATGCCGAAAAAAGCTATTCGAGCGATTAACTGCGACAGGATATATTCATCCAGTAGGGCCCAAGCCGGTTGACACTAGCTTAAAGTTTTACAAACCTGATCAGAGGTGCGCATATCACTCCAATGATGTTAGACATGATACCGAGGACTGTATCAACCTAAAGCACAAGATCCAAGACCTGATTGACCAGAAAGTGGTCTCTCTCCAGACAGTCGCGCCCAATGTCAATATTAATCCTTTGCCAAATCATGAAGGCGTCTCTATTAATATGATAGAGACGGATGATGATTGGTGCGTGACAAAGGCAATAGTTTCGATCGCTCCTGATGAACTAGAAAGGAATGTAGCTTCGTTGAACATTAGAGAGAAGAAAGAGTTTGTGATTCTGACACCCGAGAAGGCTATTGCCTTGGTGCTATGAGAAATTCTTGACCGACCAAAGTTTGTAATTGAAACGGCTGTTACCCAGGGTATGATCAGATCCGGCAGCTGCTACATACTAGAAGAGTTAGCCTAGAGAATACAGAAGAAAGATTAGTCCATTAGTCCAAAAGTCCAATTAGTGAAGCTGAAGCAGAAGAGTTCTGAAGAAAGATACAACCAAAAGATTACTCAATCGTGAAGCATCTGGAGAAAACACCAGCTCAGATTTTCGTGTGGACCCTGCTGATGAGTTCAAAATTGCATAAGCAAGCTTTGATGAAGGCTCTGGATGACACTTATATGCCCGTGGGCACCAACAACGACAATCTAGCAACCATGATAAACCAGGTCATTCGAGGACACCAAATCAATTTTTGTGACAAAGAGTTGTCCTTTGAAGGCAGGATGCACAACAAAGCTCTACATGTCACCATTATGTGTCGAGACAAGATAATAAATCGCGTCTTGATTGATGACGGATCCGGTCTTAATATTTGCCCACTTTCAACTCTGAGGCAGCTGAAATTCGACTTGAAAAAGTTGCACCAGAACCAAGTCAATGCGAGGGCTTTTGATGGAGTGCAATGAGACAATTAGGTGCGGTTAACTTGGATATTCAGGTGGGTCCTACGGACTTTAATGTGGAGTTTCAGGTGTTGGATATCAACACTAGTTACTGTTTACATGCCTACTCTATTCAAATAGGGCGAAACGTCGCGGTGACTCAAAAAATAATCAATTAATTCAATTTTAAAAGAATTTAAAGAATAAACGAATTTCAAAGGAGTCGCCACATAATTTTAGGAAAAACTAGGAAACCAATTTAAAAAATGTCTACGAAACCATTAGATTCTAGATAAGGGGTTTAAGTTATTTCGAAGGGAAGGTATTAGGCATCCTTCGAAATCCACAACTGTGGGTCCCGACTGAATTCATTTTTTTAAATTGAGGAGGAGATAAAAAACAATATACAAGTATAATAAACACACAATATACATAAATAATAAAATAAAGACAATAATATAAGACACGACCTTAAGTTTGCCTAACATCGATAAATAGCTCCAATGAGAAGCAGCTCCGTGTACCTGTAAAGACACTTAGTAAAAGTGTTAGAGTAAGTAAATACGAATAAAAATAAATGAAATCAATAATAACTTAAAATAAAAACCCGTCTTATTAAAATGGGAGGCCTTGAAAATCGACGGTAATTTCTTCATCGGTCAATTTTAACATACAACATATATAAACTTAAATTAAATTTTCGTCTTTTACAGTGTAAAGGCCTCCAAAACCGATGGAGAGATTTTCTCATTGGTCAATTTTAACATACAACATATATAAACTTAAACTAAATTTTCGTCTTTTACAATGTAAAGGCCTCCAAAACTGACGGAGAGATTTTCTCATTGGCCAATTTAACTATTGAGTAAATTAACAAACTAATTAAGATTAAAAAAAAATGGACCAATCAACCATAGACAACAATTATATGAAATTGATAAAACCCGTTTAAGATAATATGCAATAGTTAATTAATAATTAACATAACAAAACGAATGAGGAAATAAAATAAACTATCCAAACAATAATCACTAACAACATAACCGTTAACAACAAAACAATAAATAGTGACCTAACAAATAACAGAGAAGTAAAAAAAATACAAACACAACCTAACTTTATAGTCAAAATGCCAAAATAAATAAATACTAACAAACACTGCCTACATGTAAGCACAATATTAAAATATCTCACTGTAAAAAAATTAGCATTTAAAATAAAACAAAACGCACAAGCAACTAAATTTGATATTAAAATTAAAAATAATAAGTAACTAGAAGAAGTGAATATAATCAATCTCAATACATTAGTATATCAAAATAACTATAAAACGAACTAAGATAAAATATCATTAAAGAAGATGAGATTAAAGAAAGTACCACAATGCTATAGAAAAAATTAAATCCAACTTAACATAATATATTTAGTTACCAGGACAACAACAAATAAAATATGAATAGACCATTAATCCAAGTATAGAATAAAATTAACTCAAATAAAGCTATCAATCACCAACTCATATTCATGGAGGCAAACAACATCAGTAACAGTCCAAACCAACAAAATAAAATCCGGCGGCTTCATTTCAACATTAAGTCAAAACAATGGAGAAAAATCATATAAATGCATAAGTATTAATTCACAATGCAATAAATAATAACAAAAAAAAATAAAAATCAACAAAGTCAAAATAGAGCAAATCTGTAAAAAAAAAAAAAACAAGCATAAAAACTGAAGTAAGAGTAATGTACCAAAACAAATGAACATGGAACAGATTCAAATTACCATAGGAGTTTCGTCGGATCTCGCTGGTGAGGCTCACGGCGGCTCATTGTTGAGCTCACCAATAGGGACTGCCGGAGTTGTTGTTCGCGAGCTTTGAGCTCGCCGGTTTGATAGTTGTTGTAGGGTTTCTTCGCTGGATCCGCTGCTAAAAAAACGAAAATTAAAATAAGGGGGAAAGGGGAAGGGGTCTTGTTCTTTTTATTTATTTATTTATTTGATATTGTTGTTGGAGTTGTTGTTGATGGTGTTCTGGAGGCGGTTTTGGAGTTGCTTAAGCTCTGTTTGGGTGGAGTTCCGATGTGGTTTCGCTGAAAAAATGGAGAAGAGGGAGATGGGGCTCTTTAGGTTGTTTTCGGTCGGATTCTGGTGGTTTCGAAAGTTATTTGGTTGGATCTCATGTTGTTATATGGTGGGGTTTTGGTGATGATTTGAGGTTTGTTTGGTACTGCTGGTTGGGTGGTTGTTTCGGAGGAAGGAGATTGAGGTTGTTTGGCCTAGTTCACGAGCTCATCGGAGCTCGGAGGTTGGTCGGAGAAGAGAATAGGCAGTGACGAGAGGAAAGGAAAGAAGAGGGGTTTTGAGTGGTTCTCAAGTGGAGTTCTGGTGGGTGGAGCAATGGTGTTGGTTCTCTGGTTGGGTTTTGCAAGAGAAGAAGAGTGAATGGATTTTGGGTTATGGCGGCTAAGGGAGGAAAAAAAATGGGAGAGGAAAAAATTAGAGTTTTTTGATATGAAAAATGTTTTTTTCCTCCTTTATTTTTGACCTAATCAATAACTTAAATAGAAAAATAATTATGCAATGGGATTAAATTGTGGACTTGCGATTGTGGCCCAAAATCATTGCTCAATTTGTGTATGCCAATTTTATACATAGTTGAATGAATTTCTAGACTGCAAAATATCAAAATGAATATTAACAAATGTAACAAATAAAATAAATATTAAAAAATATATATATATATATATATATATATATATATATATATATATATATATATATATATATATATAATGAACGTAACTAATGACATGTAAAAAAAATGTAATTTTAAAATTAACTGATAAAAATTTTAAATTTTGATAAATAAGGATAGTTATCGATAAATTTATTTTAAAATTAGAAAAAATTTATTTTGAACTATTGAATGAATAAAACTTAAAAGTTACGAAATTTTGAAAATGTTAGGCCAAAATTGGGTGTCAACAGCTACAATTTGCTTCTAGGAAGACCGTTTATCCACATGGCTGGGGATGTGCCTTCTACCCTTCCCCAACTAATGAAATTTGTTTAGAAGGACCAGGAATTGGTCATTTATGGTGAAGGGAGTCATTCCAATGGGTATGCACCAATAGTTGATGATGTCTCTCGAGGTTGTGATTTCTACACAGTGCAGCTGGTAAATGCCATCACTGATGACTTGGCTCCACAGCCCCTTATGCCTTCTGTGTACAAGATGATTACTACTGTTATGCTCCGGATTGGTTTCGAACCAGGTTTCGAATTGGGGAAACACTTTCAAGAAAATGTCGAGCCTATTCAAATTCCCGCCAAATGAGCAAAGTTTGGTTTGGGGTATGTCCCCACAGATGATAAAGCTGGGATGAAAAACAAGAGTGTTGATCAAGCATTGGCCAGGCCAATTCCTCATCTGTACCAGTCATTCTTGGTGTGAGAATATGTCAACGATAATGCTCTGGGGAAGGAATCTAGGGCCTTTTTGAGGAGATTGATGCGGTCATTGAGGAAAAGGCTGGGACATCGGGCATCCATGATGCAGAACCTGAGGAGCAATTGCGAAATTGGACCTCCACACCACTCCTGATTTCTCGGTCATCTGGGTAGAAAGGACATGTGCTTTTGTTTATTCTTTTAAAAATCGGTGGTAGTCCGAAAGAGGCTCAAAACCTACCCTTTATGTAGTTTTTACTTATTTGAAGTTTTTAAACTCCCTTGTGATATTTAAAAAGGTAAAATGGCCCTCGGCCATGACCAAAGTTGTGTTTATCTTTCAATTTAAATGGAAGCCTTTTTTATCGAAAATTTGTTTACTTATCTGTTTATATTTTACTTTTCTAATTTTGTTTGTTTATTATTTTAGTAATATTAATGTAAAAATTGTCAATGTCATGTCATGTCACGAGCCAAATCAACAAAATGAGACAAGTGATGATGAATGCGAGGTGTATAAAGATGAAAATGAGGTACCCGAACATGTTGCCGAAGAGTTTCGATAATTTGAGAATCAACACAAGCAAATCTTGAAGAAACTGAGACTATGAATCTCGGAGATGAGGAATGTGTCAAGGAAGTCAGAATCAGTGTCCATCTGACCGAAGCTCAAAGAAGGGACCTAGTTCGTTTGCTCAGAGAATACATGGATGTATTTACTTGGTCTTACAAGGATATGTCGGGGCTGAGTACGAATATGGTGTCTCACAAGTTGCCGATTAATCCATATTTTAGTTCAGTAAAATAAAAGACTCAGAAGTTCAAACCTGAGTTGAGTTTAAAGATCAAAGAGGAGATTACCAAAAAGATTGAGTCTCAAGTAGTGGAAGTGATGCAATATTCGACTTGGTTAGCTAATGTTGTTCCGATTGCCAAGAAAGACGAAAAAATCAGAATTTTTGTTGACTACAGAGATCTCAACAAAGCTAGCCCGAAAGATAATTTCCCATTACCGAATATTCACATTCTCATTGATAATTGTGCTAAGCATGAGATGCAGTCGTTTGTAGATTGTTATGCGGGCTATCACCAAATCCTGATTAATAAAAAAGATGCAGAAAAGACAGCTTTTATCACACCTTAGGTGTATATCATTATCGGGTGATGCCTTTTGGTCTCAAGAATGCGGGTGCTACTTATATGAGGGCTATGACAACTATCTTCCATGATATGATTCATAAAGAGATCGAGATGTATAAAGATGATATCATAATCAAATCCTGCGAGAGTTCGAATCACTTGGCTCACTTGAGGAAGTTCTTTGATCGCCTGCGTCGATACAATTTGAAGTTAAATCCAACCAAATGTGCTTTTGGAGTGCCACCCGGCAAGCTGTTGGGATTTATAGTCAGTAGGAGAGGCATTGAGGTTGATCCTTCCAAGATCAAAACGATCCAAGATTTACCTCCTTCGAAGACCAAGAAAGAGGTGATGAGTTTTCTGGGAAGGTTGAACTGCATCAGTCGATTTATAGCTCAGTCCACCGTGGTGTGTGAGCCAATCTTCAAGTTGTTAAAAAAAGATGATTTGACCAAGTGGACCGGAGAATGTCAGACTGCTTTTGATGCCATCAAAAACTATTTGTCTAATCCATCGGTGTTGGTTTCTCCACGAGAAGGGAGTCCACTGTTGCTATATTTGTTTGTCTTGGATGACGTATTTGGATGCTTGCTTAGTCAACATGACGAAACTGGGAAGAATGAACGAGCCATTTATTACTTGAGCAAGAAATTCACTCCATATGAAGACCGTTACACTCTTTTAGAGAGAACATGTTGTGCTTTGACTTGGATTGCTCAGAAGTTGAAACATTATTTGTCTTCTTATACCACATACCTTATTTTCAGGATGGACCCGTTGAGGTATGTTTTCCAGAAAGCAATGTCGACCGGGAAGTTGGCTATATGGAAAATGCTTTTGAGTGAATTTGGCATTGTGTATGTGACTCAGAAGGTGATAAAGGCACAAGCCTTAGCTGATCATCTTGCGGAGAATCCAGTTGATAAAGAGTATGAACCACTCAAGACTTATTTTCCCAATGAAGAAGTTGCATTCGTAGGTGTAGATATTTCTAAAACATACCCCGGTTGGAGGGTATTCTTTGATGGAGCGGCGAATCACCATGGGAAAAGTATCGGAGCGGCCTTAGTGTCAAAACCGGTCAGCACTATCCTATGTCAGCTAAACTCTGATTTGATTACACGAACAACATGGCTGAGTATGAAGTTTGCATCCTCGGTCTGAAGATCGCAATTGATATGAATGTTCATGAGTTGCTGTGTCATTGGAGATTCAGATTTGCTAATTCACCAGGTTCAAGGAGAATGGGCCGTGAAGAACCCAAAGATCACACCATACGTGCAGTATATACAGAAGTTGTGCAAAAGGTTTTGTAAGATTGAGTTCAGACACACTCCCAAGACACAAAATGAATTGGCCAATGCTTTGGCCACCATTGCCTCAATGATTAAACATCCAGATACAAGTTATATTGATCCCTTGGATATAGAGGTAAAAGAGTAGCATGTCCATTGTTCACATGTTGAAGCAGAACCAGATGGTTTGCCTTGGTATTTTGACATCAAGAGGTATTTAGAGACCGGAACTTATCCTGAGAATGCAACATTTAACCAGAAAAAGTCAATACACCGTATGGCTCTCAATTTCTTTGCAAGCGAGGAAATCCTTTATAGGAGGACTCTAAATTTAGGTTTTCTCAGATGCGTTGATGCTAGGGAAGTCGCAAAGCTTCCAGAATAGATACATACCGGAGTTTGCAGTACTCACATGAATGGGCTCACTTTGGTGAGGAAGATCCTCCGGGCTGATTATTTCTGGATGACTATGGAGCATGATTGTTGTAAGTTTGTACAGAAATGTCATAAATGTCAAGTGCATGATGATTTGATTCAAGTCCCGCCTCACGAACTCAATGTTATGAGTTCACATTGGCTTTTCGTAGCTTCGGGCATGGATGTCATTGGTCCAATAGAGTCAGCCGCCTCTAACGGACACAGATTCATTTTGGTTGCTATTGACTACTTCACCAAATGAGTGAAAACAGCTTCGTATAAGTCGGTGACCAAGAAGGTTGTAGCTGATTTCGTTCACAATATTTTGATATGTAGGTTTGGAGTGCCAAAATCCATCATTACTGATAATGGAGCGAATCACAACAATCAATTGATGAGAGAGATATGTGAACAATTCAAGATTACTCACCAAAACTCAACTGCCTATCGTCCTCAAATGAATGGAGCTGTAGAAGCCGTCAATAAGAACGTAAAGAAGATTTTGAGAAAAATTATTGATAATCGCAGAGGTTGCCATGAGATGCTGCCATATGCTTTGTTGGGTTACAGAACGACTGTCAGAACATCACTTGGAGCCATTCCATACTTGTTAGTATATGAAACGGAAGCAGTTATACCTGCAGAAGTTGAAATACCTTTGTTGAGAATTATCCAAGAGGCTGAGTTGAATGATGCCAATTGGATTCACAAGTAGATTGACCAGTTAACCTTGATCGATGAGAAGAGAATGGTTGTTGTTTGTCATGGTCAACTGTATAGACAGAGAATGATTCGTGCTTTTCATAAGAAAGTAAGAGCCAGAATGTTCAAAATTAGTCAATTGGTTCTCAAACGCATTTTCCCTCATCAGGATGAGTACAAAGGGAAATTCGCACCAAATTGGCAAGGACCTTATATGGTTCGTAAAGTGTTATCTGGAGGTGCCTTGGTCCTATCAGAGATGGATGGAACTGAATAGCCAAAATCGATCAACGCAGATGCTGTCAAGAGATTTATGTGTGAAGTTTCAATTTGTATTTCTGTCATTTCCTTGTAATTGCTCTATTTGCTTGTAATCGCTTTGCTTAGAATTTTATCCCTTTGTATTTGAACTACGTCCGACCTGAATTCTCAAGAATGAGATACGTACGCTGCCTATGTCGGCCTCGATCAGTTTCTTTGTTTTAGTTTCTTGTTTTTGTTAATCCTCGAGAAGGGGAACTACATTTGACTTGATTCCCACCTCAACGGGATATGTAGGTACCACAAAGGCTCGGTCATATCTCCCGTAAGGTTTCTATTTTTCCCTTTATAATAGAAACCGGGACAGAATTCTTGAGAGGAACTCAAAAATTCTCAAGAGGAAGATCTCTCCAATAAAGTCGAGACCGAAGGTACTTTGAGATCTGCAATTGGGATAGAATTCTTTTTTGAGAAGACTTAAAAAATTTCGTGATTTCCTCACCAACGGTCAAAGATACACCAAGACAGTTAACTGGGACATAAAATTTTGAGGATGACCTCAAAAATTTTCAATAGGGTTCATCGGTTATCTAGAGCGACTTTGAATACCTCCCAGCAAGTGATCAGATAGACCTCGAGGCATCAATTGCAAAGACGTTCGTTAAGTATAACGTGACATGACACTTGGCAGTAACCTTTTCTAAATATCACTTTTTAAAAATCTATTTTTCTTAAAAATTCTCTTTCGTGTTCCAATTATTTTGCATAAAAATATTTTATCTTATCTATTAAGAGGTGGAAGATCGGAGAAATCAACCGGAGATAGCGAGACAAGGAGCAGACAATCGAAGAGATCGACACAGATCAGTTCATTTTTAAACTAACAATTTTTTTGTAGATGCAGGTCCATAAGCTTGCCTCAGGATCAACATATTCCTCCGTTCATGAATATGCAGAAATTGAAAGGGTGAGGAACTCCCGAAAAATTGACAATTTTTCTATGGATGCATAAAAAGTTTTATGCTTCTTATACCAAAGAATTGGGAATATGAGTAGCACTATTTCATTCAAATTCTCAACAAAGCGAGGATCATAATGAACATTACAATTATGTTCGGAGATGGAACAAATGAAAACTTCGAACAGAGAAATTTTATTTGTTTTCCAGCAACTAAAGATACCTGGAGGATGTTTATCTGCATCATTATTATTAGACATGATAATATTCTTACCCGGAGAGCCATTCATATTGTATTGTCAATTGAGACGATATCGCCACCCAGAAGATACCTAGAAGATCACCTTGTTGCTCGATGAAGCTTTATCTTTGTTTGGTATCAGGGAGACATCATCAAAAGATTCATGTATTGCAAAAGAAAGAGTTTATGCATTGGAAAAGAAGATTCATGCATCGCGAGAAAAAGGTCATGCATCGCAAAAAAAAAAGGATTCATGCATCGTGGAAAAGAGATTTATGCATAGCAAGAGAAGGAAATCATGCATAGCAAAAAAAAATTCATGCATCACGGCAAAAAAGTCATACATTGCAAGAGAAAGAGATTTATGCATAGTAAAAGAAGGAATTCATGTATTGCAAGAGAAGTCATGCATCGCGGGAAAGAAGTCATGTGTCGCAAGAGAAAGAAGTCATACATTGCAAGAGAAAGAAATCATGCATCGCAAGAAAAAGAAGTCATGCGTTGCAAGAGCAAGAGTCATGCATCGCAAGAAAAAGAAACCATGCATCGCAAGAAAATCAACATCGGTCACATCATTTTTATGGCAAGAACAACATCAAGGGAACCATCAACAACAACATCAAAAGAACTATCAACATTTTACATCTGCCAATTTTATTACTTCATCATCAAAAGAAGAGTACATTGAAGATTATTTTACAAATACAAAATACGAGCTTTATTTGCTTTACATCAGAATAGAGGAAGCTGACGTCAAATGTCCAAGTAGAGCAATTAAGTGTCAACACGGTAAAAGACACTATCTCCCCATTTGGGATTATATTTTTTATGCTAATGAGTTTTATCTCAGTCTTTGTCGAGAGCATACAAGAGGATAGATTCTCAAGCAAACCATAGGTGCGGACGACATAAAAAAGGATGCAGCACAACGTGAAACTTTTTCTTAGCAGCGAACTGAGACATAGTCCAAAGAGGAATACCAAACTCTTAGGACGTGAACTGAGGAGCGACTTCCACCACAATCAAACCACACCCCTATCAGAAGGCACATGGTTTTTCTTAGGTTTATCGGTTTCAGTTTTGCATCAGAAAAATCTTGGTTCCCACTAGACGCAGCTTTCTACTCCAAGTGACAATGCGCCAAGAGCTTTGAAAATTATGTCCGTGTAAATTATTAATTATAGGTGTAAAGCGCGCCACATTCATGGCTAAGAGGTTGCAAGCCTCCTTTCCATACTTGACTTATTTTGTCACTCCTCTAGAACCAAAAGTTATCTTGCATAATAGATTTTCTTTTCAACCGATCGAGTCGAACTAAAAGCAGTCTGATTCCTAATGTTTAAGGATATGTAGGCGGGATCAATGTTGAAAACTTGGCTGCATTCTAACATTCGCTCTTAAATTTTATTCCCGAGCATCCTTATTTCTTCATAATTCGGTGTCGGGATAGCATTTGAATTCTTTCAGAATCATGCGTGAAATCAAGTGTATCGAACTACAAGTGGCTTGAACCCTCATATAGCCTGAGATATGTAGGAAATCTATTTTCGAGGTTCGGCCATAATTACTAAAGTCCGTACTAAAGTTCCTTTTTTGAGAGATGAAGAAGTGGTCGGTCAAAATTGGATTCGTCAATTTTATTTGCCTCGAATTTCTTTCATCAATCCAAGTCAAATGAGGGACAGTTGTTGATACCCAATTTTGGACCTCTACAATATAGATTAATCACCAAGCTTCTTAAATTTCCAACGATTTGAAATAATTGACTTTATAAAATTCAAAATATTTTCCGAGTCATTTTCAGTAATTTCATTTTTTTAATAATTTTTAACTAATATATATATTATATATAATTTTGTATATATTTATTACATTTTTATGAATATTCGAAAATCATCTCAAAAAATATTTTTATTTTACTTAAATAGTTGGTTAATTGATTTAGTTAATTAGTACTTATATTTTCAAGTTTTTAGTTTACAATTAAGTTAATTATTTTATCTTGTTAAGATTAGGAAGCTCGTTTAATAATTAATGTTAATTCATTTTGTTTAGCCGAATTTACTAACTAAATCAATTCGGCTATCTCTTAAACTCAATCGGCCATAATTACAATCTATTTGGCCAAATCCTCAATTCAAAACCTAGCCTTGTTATTACAAACATAGCCAACCTTTCTACCCCACCTTAAACCCATTTGACCAAAGTTTTAGGCTTTTCCTCTATTTTAGACGACCCAGTTCCAATTCAATACCTTTAGCAGCCCACCTCATCAGCCCACTTTTCAATCAATACAATACAACAACATACAACAATACAACTCCAAACGATCCCCATCCCTGCGTCTTCTTATTCCTTCACAAAACCAGATGACCCCATCTTGTCCAAAACCAGGCACCAAACGAAATCCCAGCGGAAATTGCGCTGCAAACTAGGAAATCTCGCCCAATCACCCTCCAGAACCCATACCCTAGCAACCTCAACGTCAAACCCTCACGTCCCCTTTTCCCCATTTAAAGCGATTTTCAAAGGGACAGAGGAATTTTGAATTTGAAATTCAAAATTCCATCTGTTTCCCCCTTAATCGCCCCATTTTCCCCTATAAATAACCCTTTACACTCAAATAAATGGGGGATTTTTTTTTTGGAGCTTGGTTTTTGGGGGCAATAGTCATTTTATACTCAAGAAATTTGATATATTTGATTCTCTAATTTTAAGTTCCAAAAAAGGGGGGTTTAGATTCTGCTCCAGGTTCCTTGTTTTGTTGTTGGTATTCGATTTGTGTGGTAGAAGAATCGCTGCCCTCCAAGCTCGTCATTGTCCCAGTCGCTGCCTGTATAAAGGTAATATTCCCCATTCTTGAATATATATTCATTCTTGAGATAATGCATTAGGCTTAGTTTGATTATGCTCATGAGATACTAGTGCCGTTTTAGACATTTTTCTTCGCAATCCCTGAAATTATTTCTCTGTTATTTGTGATGATATTTAACTTTAAGAATGAGAAATTGCCAACATTATCTCTGTATTTGCTAATAACCAACTGTTATAGTCTAGGAATCTGACTCGTTTGTAAGCTTCCGGTGTTCAGCCATGCCTCTCTTCGTTTTGTCTTGTTGTCGCCCCTTCATTTTCTTCTTAAATATCATTTACATGTTCATATTGTTTTGCTGGGAATGTCTAATTATGGTTTCTCAGTTAGCTTTCGAGAACTTGTATTAGCATGAAACACCAAAATATGTCGTAAAAGAATCAAGTAATCCTATTTGTTGTGACACCTTATTAGTTGTACCTTTTGAATATCTTAAAAGAGCATCATGAATTTATAGTATGTCTATTCACTCTTGATTTTTTTTTTCTTGCCTGATTCATGTGAAAAGCAGTTTCGCTTCATGTACACGCTATCCTTGTCACTCGAGAGTTTAGGTGTAAATTAAGGCGTTTCGACAACTTTTCAGTAGTCATCTCTTTACAAATTATCATGTGAGTTAGTTGGCTTTAATTAGCTCCCGCTTTGAACATCATTAGATTGGGTGGTTGTCTACTTGTTATGTATAGAGTATGGTCAGTTTTCTTTTTCAGATTATGCGATTAAGAGCATTATTTGGAAACTCGAAATCATGAGATGTTTGGCTTAACTTATGTTGGCTCTTGAAAAATTGTCTCTAATTTAATCTTAAAATGTTCATCTCCTCATCTTTTGGCTAACTTAGCTTGAACAACATTCTCCATCTCTTTAGCTACATTATAGCCATGTTGTTGGATTGATGCCTAAAAAAAAATAATAATAATAATAAAATGTGTCTACTCCTTCTCTCGTCCTCTTACTAAAGTTGCTAATATATATATATATATATATATTTATTTTACGCATGTGTAGAAATTGTGTAAATTTTATCACAAGTTCCTAGTGTTATCTTGTTTTGTTGTTCATGTTCTTCAGTTGAATTTTCCCTCAAGTCCCAATCTACTTGTTTTAGTGCAGCCCCAAGTTTGTCCCATTAATTGTTTACCTTAGAAAAATTTCTATATATAAACAAATATATACTATTCTACCGACATAGCAATATTTCATGGAGTTTTGACTCAAGATGTACCTTTGTGTAGATCTTGGTTTTTACATACACTTTTGGTTTGATATTTTTCTTAAACTCATAGGTTGCTTAAGTTCCCTTTTTCATGTTTCTTTAAGTGTCGATCTCCCGCTATGCTCATCTTGGTTCAATTTTCATACTTAGTTATAACAAGTTAATCATTGTGCTCTGCAAGTCCAATCGAAATTCTCTATGTTTGTTTACTTTCCGCATTTAATGTGGATTTACAATAGATGATTGGACTCACTTTGTTTGGGTACAATCTTCTTTTACATGTTTAGATGCTGGAAGATTTTTTTTCTTTTTTTTTTTTTTATGTCTAACTTAGTTTGTTTGGAGTCCAGATTATATAGAACTTAAAGATGTTTGTGATATTACTGTCATCTTCTTCAGCCATTATGACTTTAGGATATCACATAATTGAAATCTTTGCTACATGTTGTTTAATTGTCGTATTTTCTTTAAGGCATCAGAAGTGAGTTGTTGGGGATAATTACATGTTCTTATTCTTGGCCATGGCTTGAATCTCAAGGACATAGCGATTATTTAGAAAATGCTTCGTCTTCTCCTTCATTATTCCGCAATAAGTTTCTATGTCATTCTGGTTCAGTGTCTGGAATTAAGAGCTTAACAAGGCATAGTTTAATATATAATCTTATATGAATAGTTGGCTCTATATAAATCTATTACTTTGTTGGTTCATTTGTGGAGTTAGCTAGTTAATAGTATAGGTGTAAATCTTTGAGTTTCCTCTTTGATCAATTTTATTTACTTATTTATTTGTGTCCGGATTTAATTTAGGATTGAGTTTTCTTTTCAAGCTGCTAATTCATTCTCTTTCTTGTTGTTGCGAGCTTACCATTACGAAGTCCACTGGACCTCTATCCTTGCATATCTGTTGGGCCTTGAAGTCCCAATTTTATCTTTTTCTCGAGTCAGCCCATATTGTTTGTCAAAAAGACGCTGATGAACAGGTGTTCGGAAGCAAGAAATACATGGAAAGAGCTGATATACACACTGATATACAGTTTGTGTATACAAAAGGAGAATTGGGTAAAAATCCAAAAAATTCCAGCGAAATTGGCCCAAAAGGAGACCCAAATTCAATTTCTCCCTTACTCTTTAATTATTTAATTGTGATTACTTATTGTTTGTTGTTTAACTCTGACTTTAGAATTGTTAATTAACTTGGTTGAATTTCCCAAAAGACGAACTATTTCTCTGTGTTGTTTTGTTTTTTAACAAATCTAATCAACTCTTGTAGTTTCATTTATAATCTTTAGTCAAAACTTTTTTATAGTTTAAAATAATTTTCATATTTTGATTAACCAAAATTGTAAATCATTATTTTTTTTCATTTTCGAAAGAAATAGTCAAAAAATATATATTTTAGTCAAGTCGCAGGTCAGCCGCATGTTAGCGGGCACTTCGAATGCTTAATCCCTTCTCGAAGTGTAAATTGAATCTCAAACACTCTTTGGTATTTTCAAATGATTTTTTTTCTGTTTGAATCTTTGAAAATTATAAGTTTTCTTAATTTTTTTTAAAACATTAAGTGGCTACTCTTTTCTAAGTATTTTTCTCAAATTATTTTATACTTAAAATATTTCAAAAAGTAATTTTTTCTAAAGATAGGAAATTACAGCACTACATGGTATGCAATATTTTCTTCCAGAAAAGTTATCTTGTTTAACACAACCAAAGAGTTAAGATAAGATTGTTGAATACTAACATTACATATTTACATGATACCTATTTACATGCTAAATTTCTCGCATATAATGGCAAGTGATTACTAAATAATTCCTTTTCTTCACTTTTGGTTGTTCACGTACTATTTCAAAAATAGATTTTTACTTTTATTTGTCACTTTTAACATATCAAGAAAATACGATATTTTTTTATATCTTTTACCCTTATTTTTAATTATTTATTTTCACATACCTAATATTAAACAACAATTAATAGGGATAATATGGTAAAATAGTCATATCAATTATTATCTTCTTAATAGGTGTGTCAAGTTCAAATATGACAATTAGAAATGAACAAATAAAAGTATATTGTATAATAAGCTCTTAAATTTTTGTGTCAAGTCAAACAGTGTCACATAAATTGAGACGACTGAAGTAATTTTTCCCCACATAATGTAGATTTTCTTCTATGGAGCTCGATACTACAATGCCAATGATTTGAGTCTCTTTCAAACCTCAAACTTACGTGTAGTACTAACAATTATGTACCACGACAAGCAAAACTAAAGAGACAAAAGCATCAAAACCATTGGAGTATATAAAACTTTGTTAAGGTTGTTGAACTTCAAAACCTGCTAATCTAATCTTAATTCAACTAATTAATCTCATCATAATAATAATCTTTTCAAACTTTCACCTATATATAAATTCCCCATTCATTCATTATCTCTACTTAACCATTAATTCACAACTTACACAATTCCCAAAAACCAATTACATATCCTAAATAAATTCTCAATTACTATCATCAGCGTGACTCAAACTCTTAATCTACCATCAGTTGAAAGTCAACCTTGACATGACTTATAATCACTTAGCTTTTCCGACCTTGGTTCTTTCATGGATGTTGTTGATTGAGTTGTCTATCGATGGCCAAAGAATAACTACACCATGTACAGGACCGATGATTACTAGTTTTACGCCATGTATGAATTTCTTGACGAATAGTAGCAGCAATGTTGGGAGTTTACCAATCAAAGATTGCTGCAATGTACTGAAGACTATGATGACCAACGCCATGAATTGTTTTTGCCTTATTGTTACAGGCGGCATTCCCTTTCAAATGCCTATGAATCCCAATATGGTTATGTCTCTTCCTAGTGCTTGTAACATGCCTGGTGTGCCACTCAAATGCAAAGGTAAAGTTTATAGTATTTAGCTTATTATGTAACTGCGATACTGGAGTAGTAAGTACTATTTCATCTTTCATCAGAAGTTTTGAGTCCTAGTCTTGCTGGATACGGAGTCGCAAGGGAGGGTTGTATGAGCAAATAGTTTTATGGTCAATGAAAGAAATTTCTAAACAAAAAAAAGGTAAGTGGTAATATATATTTCTTTTTTTCAAGATTATAAATATGATATTTTAAAGAGGTTTATTACTTGTCTCTTAATATTTTTTGATTGACTTGATAATATAAAATCTATTTATATGGTTGATGATGTACTTTAGATTCTTTTTATTTAAATTATTTATAATTTAATTGCGTAAAAAGTATTTTGAAACATTTACATCTTGGCAAGAATTAGGTGGTCTACTTCCTACCCTAGCCCTTTCGGTGCTCATAGTTTATCCATTTGGTTTTCTTTCGTCACACTTAAAAAAATAACACTCCTTTTAGTTTTTCATCTGGTGTTGGAGCTCGACTAAAGCTAGATTCGCATCGAAAAATTCAATCTTAATAAAGGCAACTCAAAATCATAAACTCGAGATCTCTGATTAAGAACTTTGAATAATTATCACTTCATTACAATCCTTATCAGTTCATATAAGAAATTGATACCCTTTATTTTCTTACTTGCAGCTCCCAGTCCACCTGAGGTTGTTGCGCCAGGTACTTATTACTATTATTATTATTATTATTATTATTATTAGTATTATTAGTATTATTATTTATTTATTTTTTATTTCGAATTGCTACTTTTTATATGCAGACCTTTCTATGAATTAATAATATCTTACCGTAACAATTAAGTTTTCTTTTTTTGAAATTGACTTTTTTTGTTATATTTTGTAACATTTTTTTAATTTATAACAATAATAATAACCATCTTTATATATAGCAGCACGCTTTCAGTAAAAACACCCTTTTATAATTACTATCTATAGTATAATAATTATTATTTTCTTTATAAAAATAAAATTCTAAAATTTTCAATAATCAATATAGAAATTTTGACCAAATATAATTTTGATGCTTTATGACAAAAACATATTATATGAATATATATTCATTCCATTATCAGAAGATTTTTCTTCTCTATACAAATTGTGATTATGCTTTAAATTAGCATTAAAATTTCGACATCCATAACGATTTAATGGTTCTTTTTTTTTTTTTTTGGATATAACAATCAAAAGTTATTTGAATGTCTCATGTGACTATAATCTGTAACAATCAGTTGCTATAACAATTAAAAATTCTCGAAACAAATAATACTATTATAGAAAGGTTTGCCAGTATTAATACTTCTTTTTTTCATAATTAGGTCCTCGTAGCGATGCTGGGGCTCCAAGTGCTTCACCAACAGCTGCTCCAATTATCCCTCCTCGTAGTCCTAAAGGTGCTTACAATTTTAATTATTACTCCCTCAGTCTCAATTTATGTGACACATTTTAGATTTCGAGAGCAAATTTTCGATCAAACTTAAATTATTTGACTCTCAACAAACAAAATGTGTCACATAACTTGAGACATAAAGAGTAACTTTTTTTTTTTTTTTACATATTTACATCATACAAAGACCTAATAATTTTATTTATTTTTCAATTAATTAACTTATAAACTTAATTAGTACAATATGATTTAACTCAATAACAAATTTCCCTCAGATTCAACTGTTCCGCCGCCGTTGCCGTCTAATTCATCGCCACCAGCCGATGAAATTCCAACTCTAACGCCACCATCTCCGCCAACAGATTCGTCAACTCCGGCAACAAATTCCGGCAGGCTAACTCCGGCAACACCATCGGCTGCACCTTTTCTATGTCATGGAATTTCACCATTATTAATTCTGTTAGCTGCATTTGGAGCAATTTTTTGAGTTTCTATTAGTAATTTGATATATGATTGTAAATCTAAATATCAAAAATTATAGATTGTGTAAAACAATTAGCATAATTATTAATTAGTGACGTTTATGTTGTACAGAAACATAATGTAGTACGTACTTGTTATGTTATTATTTGGTATGTCAATAGTTTGATTTAAAGAATCTAAGTATGTATTTGATTAAATTTTTCGTTACCCAATTATATGAATCTTTTCTAAATTTGTTTATCGTAGATACTATGTGAACCTTAAATATAATATTTCTTATTATAACTTTGTAAAATACTCTTTAAATATATTAAATTTTAAATCATTGCTATTTTTATTATAATAATAACATACTCAATATAATCGTACAGGTGGAAAGAGTTGAATATATGCAAATCCTTTAGGAAAAAAAATATATGATAGCAAAATAACAATTAACAAAGCAACTTGTAATTTTATAGTACCTTTTATATAATTTTTTAATATATAAATTTTATATTACTTAAAAATTTATGTACAATTTCATACTGAACATTAATTAATTTCATCTAGCACTTTAAATCAAGCCAACTAAATTGAAACCGGGTATTATATCATTATCAGTGGTCTTCTAGGCAAATACCCGATATTCATATATACGTAGATCTTGTATTTTCTAAAATATTAAAAGGAAAAGGCAAAAATTCAAGCACATATTCATAGGTATGCGTTAATAAAACTATGACTCAAGAATTACAAGTCATCTAAATATTTGCAAAATGAAATATATTTGAAGAATTTGGTGGTTAGATATTATAAGGAAAGAAGATGAAATACTATCCCGTTTAATAAAAAAAAAATATATATTCCATTAAATTTTAAGAAAGAAGAAAATGAAACTTACAAGTATCACTAGATTTTTACTTATCAATTTCATATGCTAACTTTTACCAATTTCATGTGAAAATGATCATATATTTTGAAAGAATATTTGTAATTAATGAGTCAAAATGATCCATAGAAACCTTTGTTTGGTTAGATCATTTAGTCTATTTTAGTCCAATTCATTTCGGTCAATGTATATAGTTGAACTAACATGTAATTTAATTAAATTGACTCACAAAAAAATTATCTAAATATTTTCAAAAAAATATTTTTTATTTGATATGTTATATATACTCATAATAATAATACAAAAAATTTATGAGACCTATATTATAAGTTCGTAAAGATGAGAAGAAAAAAAAGCTACAAGTAATCAAACTTCTTCTACGTCAAGAATTGGCGATTGTGGGGAAGGAGACCTAACTACATCATGCAATATTGGTCTATTTTGTTACCACCTGTATGACCATGATATTTCTTAGCATTATTTTAATGATTTATTAATTATTATTAATTAGTCTACATAGTCATATCACTTATAAGATAATTACATATAAATTCCATATAACTCTATATATAAACATGATTATTGTTCAATACGAACAGTAACATTTTTTTTCCATCTCTCCTTTATTTTTTCTCAAAAAAATAAATATTATTTCAATAGTTAATGGTAAGGAAGTCATTAAAAGGATAGTCGTGCACAAAATATTTCACATTTACAAAGGATCTGAAAAAAGGCAACACCATAGCAAGTGTGATACAGACCATCTATCATAATGCAAGTATTAATGACTGCTTACACAGACTCGAATTTATAAGTTAGACAACATTAAAGAAGTCAATGAATATATTTTGTCTTAGTTAAACACATCATTTAGCTTCTAAAGATTTCCAAAAAAGTCATACAAAGAAAATAAAACTTGCAAGGTCACCTAAATACTCTGTTTGATATGTAGTTAGTTAAGGTAGTTGAACTTCAATAGCACTTTTGGACTTTCATGTTTTCTTCCCTCCATTTTCTTCTTAAACCTCAATGTTCATCTATAAAAAAACCCTTCTTATTATCATTCTCCCACAACCAACATCAATTTCTTCTACATTCTCACATTTTCCCTTCACATTACTATTCTTTAAAATCTCAAAAAAAAAAAAAAAAAAAAAAAAAACACTAATGGAAGGGTTCAAATTTTTGAAGAATTTTCGACGTTTGGTACCATTTTTAGCCATAGTGTTGATGATATTTGGCATACAAGTCTCAGGGCAAATTAGTACAGCATGTAGTAGCGCGATGCTTAGTAGCTTTAGCCCTTGTATAAATTTCATGAGCAATAATGGTTCAGGTTCACCAACTTCAGCTTGTTGTCAATCTCTTAAGGAACTTACTGCAAGTGGCAAAGATTGCCTCTGCCTCATTGTTACTGGAAATGTTCCTTTTAAAATACCAAACAGAAACGTTGCGATTTCCCTCCCCAAAGCTTGTAACAAAGATAGCGTTCCCATTGAATGCAAAGGTAAAATCAAACATTTTCCCCAATATTTAGCTTCTAAAAATGACGATGACAGTATGAATTGTAGCTCGAGTGCACGTTACGTCATTTGGCATTCGAGTAGTATGATTTGGTAACTAATTCTGTTTTCAATTTCTTGTATTGCAGGTTCTTCTACTCCTCTTCCAGCTCAAGGTACCAAAACAACTCAATTTATCTAAACTAATACGAACAAATTTTTCTAAATCAAAATCAAGTACTTTTGTCTAATAAAGCTATATTGGTGTGACAGGTCCAGCTGCCTTATCACCATCAGGATCTCCACGATTTCGGAATCCTAGACCACCTCAAGCTCCTAGTCCTGACGGTAATTCATTTTTCATTTTTAAAATTTCTCCCGAATTGAGTTGAACATGATGAATCCTAAGGTCCAATCTGGCTTATAAGTTTTCGCCAATTGCTAAATTGGTTCACGTAAATTGATGTCAGGTGACGATGTTCCTGAACCATTCAATCCTCCTTTGGGACCAGGAGGTGATACAACGCCAGGCTTAACACCACCATCACCATCAGGCAGCGGATTAGGAAATCCTTACAATGGATTTTCACCGCCTTCTTTAACAGATGACGGATCTGGAAATACTGATACAGGTTCAGGATTTAGGCCTAATTTAACGCCTTCTTCTGCCCCGGATTCACGGAGACTTTCAGTATTTGTTGTTCTAGTAGCCTGTGGAGCAATTGTTTTGAAGTTATACTGAATTGATTCTTATAGTATATGAACATCATTTGGAGTGTGAAGAATACATTAGTGGATAGGTTGCAAACATTTTTTGTTGTTTCATTTTAATCAATTTGTACTGGCATTATAATGATTTTTTTGAGAGTCCTGAAATCTATATTTTTTCAACTTTTTAATTTGCTTTATCTTGAGAGTGAAGCCTGAATGACTTAGGAAGTGCTTTCCCCGAATGGGACCCTATGCGGCGCGAATCTAGAATAGTTGGGCTCTGGGTAACCAAAAAAAAGGCCTGAATGACTTTCCTGCCCTGTTACCACTTGAATTTGATTGCTTATCAGTTGTTTTTTTCCTACAAATTGAAGGTATATATTGACGAAGGGACCATCATGTTTACTCAACATATTTCACTAATGACATCAGCATAATTTTCAACGTTTTATCCAACTGCTTTCCTCTTTGACTCAAGTATTTGTGTCAAATATACACCAATAACGTACCTTATGTAATCCCACAAGTGGGATCTGAAAAGGGTGGTGGGTAGGTAGTTTTACCCTATCGTGTGAAGGTAGAGAGATTGATTTCCATAAGCTCTCGATCGGATCAAGTAAAGCATAATAAAATCACGTATGGAAATATATAATAATATAGAAGAGAGCAGTAACATCAACATATAATAGATTAACGAAGCAATGAAAACAATACATATTAATCAAATCGAAGAACAAGATAGTATGTGAGTAATACATTGGTTAAGTGCAACAAGAGCAGGACACATATTCAGGTTGTTGAGGCTTGAATTGAACTTATATTTAAGTTTATACTAGAGGCATCTTGTTATATCATTGCCTTTGGCTAATTGTCTTACCAATTTAAGTTATTCTGTCTATTTAGTTAGTTGTATATTTCTTATCATAGGCTATCAGTGTCATTTCATAAGCGGATTATAGTATCTACGTAAACCTATTTTGCTTAATTATGAACCGTAATCGAATTCTAGTTTCAAACGTAGCGAAATGCATCGAATTTGCTCATAGTGAAATACATTGTATCCACTGACATAATATATATCCGCACTTATACAGTATCTCTATGTGAAGATATTTGCAGTATCTGCTATAAAACTCAAATTCTCACTATGTACTTTTAAAATTTTAAATTTATCACTATTCCAAATAATTACAGGGGTTATTAGTTTGCCATGTAAAATCGAAAAAAAAAAACGAAGTACACTCTTCCTGTAAATTCGCACAACTTAGAGGGCATACATGGAAATAAAAAATCTCCTTTTTTCCCGCCATTCGCTACTTTCTTCCATGCATCAGCATAACACACTCCACTCAACATCCAGAATCAGTATAAATTAGTTTCCACTAATCTGTTACTCAACAATCCTCTGATCGGCAACACAAAAAAAAAACCCCGTCTCTCTCTCTCTCTAGAGCAATGGCAGACGTAGTGATCCTTCTCTCAGCTCTCCTACTCGCCGCCGGCACTCTCCCGGAACCACCAGAACTTCCGCCAACTTCGCCGGAGTCATTATCAACCACAATTAGCTGTGCCGACGAACTGGTGGCGTTCTCGCCATGCCTTCCGTACATTTCCGATCCACCGAACAATATCTCTGATTCGCCTCCGTTTCAGTGTTGCGATAACTTCTCGGCAGCATTTATGGATAATACTGCGATTTGCCTTTGCTACCTCGTTCGCAACCCTCAGCTGCTTGGATTTCCTATCAGTTCCATGAAGCTGTCGTCGCTAACTTCTATGTGTCCCGTGGAGGAGAAAGAAGGCGCGGAAAATCTCTCTCTCGAGTCTCTCTGTTCAGGTTTGGATTCCGATTACTCATACTATAATCTTCCTGTCACTGCATTGAATCTTCTAAATGTAATTGAAATATTTTCGTTATGGACTGATAGTAACAATTTAGTTGAAAGTAGATGCTGTTGATCGAGTCTATGATTTGAATTAGTTGCTCTGTTTCAAAGTGTTTGATGCTTCGGTTTCAGATATTCAGGCAAATTGTGATTTGATCGATATCTTAAAAAATGTGTAGAGAATGTTTAATCCTTTTGATATGAGGTGAATTCTAGCCTACATAATCATGTAGTTTCAATATAAAAATGATTCGATTTAGCTCTGGAAGTTAGTCAAATTTCGGTAGATTAAAATTGCCTAACAAATTGGAACAATTGAGAACTCAGTTAAGTATGCTAGGATTTGAATTTTATCACAAAGAGGTAAGGACAGGTTTGTGTTTTGGCATTATGATTAGATTCTTCTTTTTAGATTTGGACTGGTGATATAATTTGTCCTGTTAGAGTTTTCGAATATGCTCTTTACACATATAAAAGCATTTCGTTGAATCTGACCAAAAAATGGGGGTAATCTTACCACGGAGTTGCAATATAATGGAATTTCTACTTACCTTTTGCTAATACTGTAGAAATTTATGCTTCTTATTTCACTGTATGCTATGAAGAGTTCATATTGCTAATGCATCCATTTGTGGTTTTGAGTAATCTGCACATATAGCTTGTCATCAAGTGAACACAAAGGAAGAACTTCTATGTGTATATGCGCAAATGTTGTTACTGTCAATTAATTATTCTGTATGTATAAATAACATTATGCTATTTAGAACAGATAGTACTACTACTTGCTTCATGTTATCACGGATGTGAAAGATATTTCTAGTAGACGTTGTTACATGTAATAGTTACATTTATTGTTATAATGCATGCATCAGCTGTGAGTAAATATGTCCACTTAGACTTAGTAGATCATGATCTCAAAGTTGCATTAACTTATAACAGTTGCAACTTAGCCATATGTGTGTAAATCCATCTGCAGTAATTGCATGACAGTACTGAGCGCTATTCCAAGCATAAACACCATAATCTCTTTCTCTATTTCCCATTTGATTTGCTAATTTGATACGTGAGTTTCAGTCACCATTTACGTTATCTGGACTCCTTTAGGCATACATATATGAAGTGTTGATATACTGTTAAGAGCTCTGTAATACGCGTCATGCTACACCTGTTCGACACAAGTATGTTAAAAGACAAAAAGTTACACAGCTCACTAGACTGAAGATCTTTTAAGTACATTCAAAGATCAGCCATTTCATTCAGCATATTCTCGACCTTAATGATCTTTTATTCCGTGACTCAGGTTCAACTACGCTGCCTCCTTTTAGATCAATAACAGGTAATTCTCCTTTGATCTTTTGTCACAACCAAACTGGTGATACTACTTATTCAGAATCTCCTGATCACTTCATTGTGTAAGAATTTCTAGAAGATCACGGGGGTTCAAGTCCAAGACCAGTGCGTCCTACACCCCCTAGCTCTCCTAGACCACCAAGCACTCCAAATCCAGGCAAGTTACTTATCTTCTGTTTCTTCAAGCTTATAACTTTGACATTCCAATTGTTCCCTTCCATATTGATGAATACTTTGCTACCACATAACATTTATACCTCTTATATAACATTTATAAATTTGATAATCAGAGTCACATAACTGCAGTTCTTAGAAACTTCCGATACTAGTTCTAATGGACAAAAAAGGAAGGGAGGAATAAAACCAGGGGAATGAAAGCTGAAGCTGGAAGTTGATTTTCTAGTAAAAAAATGAATTATCACTTTATTGCAGGCGATCATGATAACCCTTCACCACAAGATCCACCAGGATCAGGCAGTTTACCACCTCCATCCTCCGATACTGATGATGATCCTAGCCATGATGCTCAAGCCACAACAAAATGTTCATCAGCCATAGAACTAATGTGCAATTACCGTCTATGGGTTGTATCTGCCATGTCGATTCTCCTGTATCTCTCTTGCAAGCACCAACTTAGTTAATATTGTCTCTTTCATGGCGTCATAAACAGACAGTTTGATTGGAATATGTAAAACTACTGGCAAAAAAATTCTTTGTTAAATTCCTGTAGTTGATATGTACTGCTTCATCAGTGTCTGATGTACACATAATCTTCTTAGCATATGAATATAAAGCGATGCAAGATCCAATATGAGTAAACACTTGTCTTACTACTGCCATTCAGTTTATTAACTTGCCCAGGTTTGTTCTTCCTCTTCCTTTGAACTTCTTAGCTTCAGTTGATCAATTGATTAAAATTACATGTCATAAGGACAGTATTAGATGAAATATATGTGTACATAGCTCCCTCTTGTTTTATTTTTTTTTTTTTTTTGAGAGAGGCATTATGCAGGCCGGACTTGGAGGAGGGGGGGGGGGGGGGGGGGGGGGGGAATAGTAAAGAGTCGGCAGCTTTTTATTTATTCTCAATTTGTCTTGTTGGGTTTTCTTTTTGTTACTCACAAACCATGCAAAGCTCTTTTTTGGGGTGAAGCAAATTGGTGACGACTGTATTACCCCTATATTCTTCCAAATCAATGGAGAGAGACATGCAAGCATAACACAAGGGATAGTTGAAACATAAAAAGAGTCTCACAATACCAGCTTTCTATAAACCTGAAACTCGAAAATAATTAAAACTAAAATCTTTAACACAATGGGTTTATCGATCAAACAGTGAATATTTGTAGCGTCAGATTTTTTGGCAGTTACAATGATAAGTTTTTTTCCCAGAACATAAGATTCATAGGCTTCAAGAGTAAACATAACATAAAAACAGAGCTTCAGATGTTGGAAACGGGGGCATCTTTGACAGACTCACGCCAAGCATATTCCCTGGCTCCATCCTTGTCGACAATTTTAATAACAAAGTTTGGTGGGGCAACAACCAGCCTAGATCGGATCTCCATGATGCACTTATCTGCCAAATCAACAGCTTCTTCAACTGTCATGTCCTTTCGGTAGTGCCTATCCATCAAGGCAAGAGAGAAATAGGAGCCATAACCGAATGCTGCCTTATCCACCTTGTGAAGAGTAGCAATATAATCAATGTAATATAGAGAAGGGCCTGTTTCCTTGTCATATCCAGCCAGGATAATGTTCACCATGTATGGATTCTACCAAAAAAAAAAAAAAAACATCGCAGTTAACCAATGTGTACCACAAAACCAAATCGCACATCAAAATTTTGAAAACTAACCCTCAAAGAACGATGTTTTTTCAAGAGTAAAACAGACTGAAAGTTTTAACATCCTCTCAGTGATCAGTAATCAAAACCAAGGAATTCAAAATAAATCATAAGGGCAAAAATGGCAGCTGAACTCTACATTTGTTTAAAAGAACTTCAAATGGCATGGTTGAACAGAAGTGTGACACCTTAGTTCCATTGTCAACTCATCATGCTTATAATGAGAGATGGTGGAAAGATCAATAATGCACCTATTTAAGATCTTTATGCCTAATCAAAACTGTCTCATAGTGGGAGGAATACAAGGAGAAATACAAATTAGTGGTTCCTAATACAACAGTGTTTCCTTTCTCTTTTTTCTTTCTTTTTCATTTTACACCCTAAACGCAAGACTGACCTGTATCATCAACCAAAAGCTTTCTTCTCTTATCCTCTTCTCAAGTCAACCTAACCTCGAAGTCATTATTTTCATTTGCCCATTAAATAATTGTATTATTGTTGATTTTTAAATAATAGGTGTAATTTAGCTTGAGCATTCTAGAAATTTTGACTAGAAGTCCAATAAATAGGGTACACTTAAACGGTTCTTCTCTTGAAGTGTATCAACTTTCATCTATTCATTAAATTGACGAAACTCTAGATAATGCTGAAGCATTTAAAGGTGCATGAACCTGTATTTTATATCCCCATGGCTATAAGCAGGAAAAAGTATTACTATGTTTGCTCTATGCGAACAATGTATCAGAGGAATAGGTAGAGGATGAATTTTCTTGAAACATTTAGCAATCCATTATTCTCCTATGCTAAAGTTATGGCAAGGAAAACCCATTGCCGCTATCCTTTGGGTGAGCACAGGGTAAAACCCCCGCTCATATGCAATAGCTCGCAAACCACATAGGAGAGGTAACCCGCACTAGGCAAGCCCGGTGCAACGAGCTCAACCCAGAAGGCAAGCCCCTTGCTTTCGCTGGCAAGTGGCTTCGAGCTTGAGACCTCCAACATGGAAGTCCCAAGCCCAAACCACTGGGCCACCCCGAAGGGTCTATGCTAAAGTACTTTTTAAGTGCACATATACAAGATAATGGTGTGTATTTTGAAATTGTGTGTTCCCAGATGCCCTAATGAATGACAAGTAATTCTTCTCTTTCTAAGCAGATCCAATTCACGGTCTCTTTTTCCCAATCAAGAGATAGAATTCACGAATTTTAAGTGGTTGAATGACTATCCGCCCACATCTTCCTCTTATTCATCCTTCCTCTTTGTGTTGGCCTATTTAACGACTTCATTTCCAACTCTAATATACACATTAATAGTAGTCGGTTGGAGCAAACCCCCTCCTCGCTGAACTTAATTTAGATGGTTGTTCTAAGGGTAATTAGGATTAAAGTGGTGGTGCATGAACCATCGCAAACTGTATGGCAACATTGGCCTGTTTATAAGTCATAAAAGGAGAGCAGATCATTAGTGTAACAGTAACACATCACTATTCTTTTCAGCATATTTCATAACAAGACTGACAAGAATGTATTGAGGCCAAAAGGTGATGAATCAAATGGGAGGCCCCCCGCCTCTCTTTGCAGTTCAGCTTCTCACTATCCATTAGCACCATTTTATAATTTTGTTAGTTCCCACCCAACTTATATATTGTTCAAAAAAATGAAATTGTAGTGAAATTAAATAGGAGTTATGGTGTCTGCCTAAATGAAAACAATTTAGATATCTAAGTTCATCTTTCAGGAGTGCTACTGCTATAGCATATCCTACAAGAATGCTAAGAAATAGATACAAACATAGTAAAGCGAAAAGACAAATTATATTAAATGTTGCAAGACTAGCAATGTTAAATGAAAGTGAATCTTGGTCCTTAGAAAATTCACAAAGAAACGATAAGATGAATGTGCTTCCTACAAGATTAGACAAAAATTTTGAGGATTGGAAGATTAGGAAAAATTAGACAAGATAAAAAGTAATTCACATCCAAAAGAGGGTTCAAGTGGACATATAGAGGGTAAAATGGGAAAAGGTCACTCAAGTATAGTTTGGTCATGCTTTATGTGAACCTACAAATGCACCAGTATGCACGTGTGGGACAATGATGACGGAAGGTGCAAGAAGGGAACATAAACTGAAATCATATAGAGGGATGTTCTCCCAGAAGACCTACAATTTCACTACAATCTCTCTAAATCCCTATGGATTTAATGGAAGCAAGTGATCCTATGTAGATGATCCCAATTGGTTTAACAAACACATCTTAGTTCCAACAATATGGGATCATCTTTTTCCCTCTCAAAAAAAGATGATAACAATAAGTCAGGACTAAGACTTAATTGTTGTTAAACCTACACTAAATCTCACACTTGCACAAGTTTGCTAAAAGATTTGTATTTCCCAAGTGTGAGATCTAGGGGAACTCTAGTTTCAGATTACCCTTAATTTTGTCTTAAAAGAAAACTTATATATTGAAATAATATGGGCCCCAATAGAGCAAAATGAATGTAGTGAATTCATAACCAAACTCAATTTGTTTGGATTAGAAGCTTAGTTGATTGATTCAACCACTATCCATTAGCAAAGTATACATTTTGCAGACAGACAAGTTCATGCCTCGAAATCTAGTTAAATGTACACCGCAAAAAAGGTTTAACGTGCACAAAATGCTCCCTAACTAGCACACGGGTAGGGAAAGAGTAGGCACGTATCGTACGCAACATTCCTCTTGCATTTTTGCAAACAGGCTTCTTCTACTTTTCCGACCCGTGATTTACAAGTCCTCAAAGAAGCAACTCTAAAGCTGCACTAAAACTTGCCCTATACATCTTATCTGGTATTCTGGTAAACACACTATTACTACAGCTGAGCAGGAGATTTTTGTTAGGATCAAAATGATGCTTCAATGTTGTTTATCATGCGATTATACTCAAAACTGACAGATGGGCTGTATACTTTCGGTCATACTTAGTAGGTCTTTGGACATAAATTTGGTTGAGAAGTAAAAAAAGAGTTTCTGAAGTTGAAGAGAAATATGGTAATTAGAATTGAAGTTGTGTTTGGACATGCATTTCACTTGAAATTTTGCGAGTCATAAGAAAGAATCCACTTGAAACTTGAAAAACTGATTTGAATCACTTCAATGTAAAACCAAACAATTTTCTGAAAAAAAAGAAGTTCATGTCCAATCGGGCCCCAAGTTTATACAAGGAAGTTTCTCTACTTCCTGGAACATTAATATTCATCATTGGCCAGATTCTGAAATGTTAATTTAAGTCAACACTTTCACCATAGAAGCTAACAAAAGAAGGCAGAACTTTCACAAGATCTAGGAGTGCAATCAAAGATAACGATCCTCATAGTGAAACTAATGTATACAAAAAAAAAAAAAGAGAAAATTTTAACAACATAAAATGATGCTATACATAATTGTTACTGCTGCAGACACTTGAATACACAGGGTTGATAATATGGCAAGACTTGAAAATGCTACAACAGGTATTTCATGCCCCGATATATATGCAGAATGCCATGGATTGACACAACAACAGCGACTCATTTAGAATAGAGAAGACTACTAGGAGAAATAGCATATGCTGAATTTGCCAACACAAACTTGCTTTTCTCATTCATTTTTTCCTTTTCTTAATCCAAACAATGTTAATAGAAGATGCTTAATTACTTTTACAACATGTCCAATGAGATCCCACAAGTGGAGGTGGGGTCTGGGGCGGGTGGGTTGTATGCAGACCTTACCTCTATTAGAGGCCTAGTTACTTTTTATATATGTTCAAGTTACTAATCTACACTTCATCTAATACTCTATGATTCAGGAGTCTTTCCTAGTCAGGTTAGGGACATGTATATCAGTATACAAAATGGAGAACCTTTGAAATTTCTAGCTTTACGGAACCACCAAATGAATGGGCCTTAATAGAAAGGAATGGTTTCAAAGGATTCATTCAGCCAACCCCAGCTAGTATGGAGTTCATGCATACTTGATTAGTGTACAGTTGATCCTTAATTAATTGATTGATTAAAGTGCCAAACCCTAATTTCACATTTTGGGACTTCTACACATTTAAAACCCTAAAATTGCACCCAAAACAAAAATAGGCTCAAATCATCATGAAACTACAGTATCAAAACCCTAGATGCTAAAAACCAATACCTTACGCAAAGCTGTAGCAAGCTCGCCTCTTGTAAAATTAGCCGTAGCAGCTGTGGTCAACGGAATACCATTACGAAACTGATACAGAGCTACATTTTTCTGCACATACTCCGTAAACTGAGCTCTGCAAATTCACCCAAAAATTCAACATACAAATAAAAATCCATAGAGATCGAACAAGATAACTATTGAATCTAGCAAACAAAACCTGTCTCCAGCTTCACCACTCGCTCCCATAAGTTTATGCGAATCGAGAATCATGATTTTGTCTTCATTGGATTTGTGAACCAGTATACTGTGCACGGCGGAGGAGTCTGCCACCACCAGTGAGAAACCGTTGCCGACCATTCCGAACACACACTCCATTTTCTTCTAGAAAGTTCTATAGATCCTTCAGATCTTCTTGTTCTACAAGAGATTTGCAGAGATTTCTCCAATTTTTTTACTGAGAAGTTTTGGTTTAGTATAAGAGCTTCGAAGGGCGTCTTGGGGAACAAGTTTGAGTATTCCTTTTTATCTTCATATTTTAAGCTAATTGCACTTTCAACCATGTACCTTGTCATTATTACTAGACTATACCTTATAGTTTTCAAGTTTGGAAGTCTACTACAACCAACTTTAATTTATTTCTATGATTTGACCTATTTTTTCTTTTGTATGGAGTACGAGATTAGGATAGGATCGTTTGGTAGTTGAATAAGAAACAAGGTATTTATGTATTTTTTTCGGTATTACTTGTACGATATAAGGTAGATAAATAGGAAATAAGTTATTCATTTACAAAATTAAACACAATGAATCATACTAGATGCATATATCTTGGATACCAGATACAAGGAGAGAGGCAAGCGAGAGATGAGAGTGGCGAGCCAGATAGGAGAGAGGTGAGCAAGAGAGTCAGATACATGTGAATCCACTTGATATCTAGAACAAATTACACTTAATTTTGACCTCATGTATCTGATATACATGTGTCTAGACATATCTGGACACGCCAGATAGTCAGATACATATATTCGAAGTCCCAAATCTGATAAGAATGTAAAATTGTAAACTAACGCAAATTTAAATAATTAATTTTTAAACTTGTGAGATTTCTATAAATTAAATATAATTTAATGCAAGTTCGGAATGACTTCTAAAATAGCAACCCAATCGACCATTAGCTTAAGACAAAATTAGTGTAATTGGACAGAAAATAATCTTATCGTCTGTTTTAAGTCAATAACGTTTTATTTTTTTTGAACACACGATTTATGTATCTAACTGTAATTTGCCTCTTTTTTAAATGTGATTTTATTGTAGTTAAGCTTCACAACAAATTTCACTCCGAATTTAAATATCAACCGTTCTAAATTGTTATATGTAGTCATTCTCTTAATTAGGAACTTATCGTCTTCGCTAATGTGTCCTACTACCATTGTAGGGTAGATATTGGTATTTCTTTCGATTTCTTTATTTGCTAGGTGTTCTGATATTTCATACATAAAACTTTCTCTAAAATTTGGAGGATAAATATCATGTTTATTTGTCTAAACCCTTATAGGTCGAGAAGATAAAACCCATTGATTAGCAAATTTGTAATATTTATTGTTAGAGATGTTTTAGCTACTGATGACGTTAAAAAAATTATATAATCATAATATAATTATGTAACATACGTCTATCATGTATCAATCATGTATGAAGTTAGGATGGCGAAAGTGGGTTATTCATTCAAATATTTTTTTGCTGAAAATTACAATATATATATAAAAGGTCAAAACGGTAAACATATATATATGTTTGATTTTCTTGGATTCTTCGTGCGTTCACATTTTATTTCTATGAATTTCTTTGATAAAAAATCTAAAATCCTAGTACTAATTATTCTTATTTCTTTCAAAAACTCCTTTTTCCGACTTCAATTTGATTAACATCCCCCCACACCCACCCAAAAAAAAAAACCAATTTTAACCAAATCCTGTCCAAACACCCTATGCACCTACTAAAAAAACTACAAATGATTGGATTTTGTTCAAGGGAGGAATCACATAACGAAATTGTTTATTATATATTTATTGAATAGATACATCCAAATATTTCAAAACACATATATAATAAAGTATTATTTTTTCTTCCACTCATGAAGTACACATGTTAACACTCAGTTGTGTGCTTATTTCCTCTTCTGTAATTAAAGAGCAGAGGGAGGATCTTTAGGACAATGAAGTTCACCACGCGGTGGACAAGGTGCACCATGACTCATTTCGCATCGGCAACGCCAGTATGGTACGCCAATAGTAGGGTCTGGCTCAGGGGCGTATCTAGAAGGGTGCCGTGGGTTTACATGAACCCATGCTCCCCTCTCTAGATCATATATAGTAGTGTTATATGTTAAAAAAATATCTAAATATAGATATGTGAACTCACGTTCAAAGTATCATATAATAATATGATGATAAGTGGTTATCGGTTACACTTTTGGCGTTTCAACTAATTTTTATTTTTTTTTTCTTAAATCTTTCAAAATTTTCAAGTGTGTTACATTGAAAATTCTTTAAAAAATTTAGCACTATAAATTTTTTTATATAATTAAATCAAATGTGTATACTAAAATTTAAAACTAGTAGACCTATAATTTTTAAAATTTAATGGTTCATATTAAGAACCTAAAAGTCAAACTGATCAAATTTATATTTAAGAAGCATTTTTTCGTAATCGTGCACCTATTTTACCGAAATCCTGAATACGCCTCTGGTCTGGCTTAAAGCACTCTGCGGTCACTGTTCCAACACCTCGATAACATGGCTTACATGTTTCAATGCATGCTGTTGTGTTTGGACAACTCCCTGCTATTGCTTCTACTCCGCATCCCTCCACCCTCCCTGCATCAATCTCAAATTAATAAACGTCACCAATTGATAACCTCATAAAAAATGATACTACTAGCTAGTGGAGTATTAATTATTATTGAGATCGGGGAAAAAGTTATGTGAAAATTGTATAATATAGTGGAAATAAAAAGCTAGCTACTTTAATTATCAAAGAAGCAGGGCAACTCGAGTTAGATCTAAGGCAAGGGCATAATTTCAAAGAAGTTCAACCTAAACACATCAAGTGATATTCCGGACCGTACCGACCCGTCCCATTACATCTTTGTAACCGGTTACTGATTTCGAGCTGGGAGCTGGACCGGGCTCACATAAATGGGCCAATTCGTGGTCGGGTTTTTTTTTGGAAAAATTACGCGTATAAACAAACATATATATACTGGTTAATGACTTAACATAGCTAGTTTACCGTAATTACAATTCGCGACCTACTTTTAGCTATAATTACACGGCTCAACTTTTTAATTTTGTATGATTCACATATTTATATAATTCAGAATTTGTATAATATAATTTGTATAACTTTTCTATAATGTAATTTTTGTATAATATAATTCATATAACTGTTTACACTTCAAATGTTTGTAATTGTATAAATCTGTTATTTCAAGTTTATACAAAAATAACTGAATTATACAAATATACTCGCGAATTATACAAACGGGACAACTTAATTAAACTATAGCTACAGCCCGTAAATATGCAAACTATAGCTATGGAGCATAATTAAGTTTATTATAATGACTATTTGCGAAAGTTCCACTTTTTTTTTTGGGGGGGGGGGGGAGGGGGGCGGGGAGGTTGTCCTGATAAGTTCATGACTTGCCTAACTCTAGGAATTGGGCTACTTGTGTCAGACCGATGCACTGGGTTGCAAGGCCTGGACGGCCCATCCCCTGGACCAGGTTTCGGTGAATCGATCCATGCCTAGCTAGTGTCGGGCCTATCATGGGTCGTGCTTATGAGGCTAGTACCCTATCGACCCACCTCACATATATATAACTTGAATCCTTATTAAAAATTTAATTCCAATAGAAGAGTATGTTCATTAAAAAAATATGAATTTTATATATAGTTCGACTTGAAAGCAGTAAATATATATATGCAAAAATGTAGATCCACCTTTGGGTTGTGGGATTAACCCAACGCACCAATATGTTAATGTTTTTTTTTAAAAAAGAATTGAATTACCTGAGAAAATATAAAGGAGAATGAGGAAGATTGGAGTTGTGGTGTTGATATTTTTCATTCTTAGTTAGAGATTCAAGAATGGACTAATATGAATAAGATAACTGGCTTTGATATATATTTTTTTCATTTTATGTTATATTATTGATTTGCAAGCATAAGTAAAATTAGCTGTTTATTGATTTGTGTCATGGCTAGTATGAATAATAGGGGATATATTGTCATTAATGTTGGTTTTTCAATTTTACTTTTGTGTTAAGTTTTACAATTAGCATTAATGAAAATTGACTATAATATAAACAAGTGAACATCAATTATCATTTGTCCCTTGTTATTGGTTAAAGTTCTCTAATCTCCGTAGAAAATGAGCAACGTTTTTTTCTCGAGATTATACCATTTTCCCCTAATTTATAGGTAGATAATAATTTTGGTCCATCTGATATTTGATCAAGTATAATTTAACCTTCAATGGGTGTGTTTAATTAGTTCTTTTATAAAAGAATTAAGTATGTACTTTTAGAAATATGTATTTTACTGTCAAATATGGAGTAATATATAGTAGATGCTTAACATAACACATAAATAATTAAGCGTGAAGTGATTAATAATTATGATAAATTTGTGAATACTCCCAAGCAAAGAAATTAAAATTGTATATTTAATTAATTGAAGATTACATGTGTTTAGGGTATGTTTGGATGAACTTATAAAAAGTATTAAATTATAAGTTAAAAGTCATAAGTAGAGGATATTCTCTTTTTGGCTTTTGGCTCATTTTTTTTAAAAAAAAAATTAATCTAAATGTGAGTGTTTAAAAGCACTTTTTAACCTTTCTAAACACCTTCAATATTTAAAAAGTGCATAAAAGTCAAAAACACCTAAAAATAAGTTAATTCAAAAGGACTTGGTCAAATATTATAAAAATCAATAAAATTACGAGTAGAAGAAGAGAAGCTCCAATCGGAGCAAAGATTGTATCTATTTTGTAAGCATTTGCCTCCTTTCTACCCAAAAGTATTATGAATACCCTTTTTCCTTTTTATAGAAATTTTGTTCCTACCAACTTTGGTTATTTTTTTATATTTGGCCTTTTCTTTAATGAAGTTTTATATTTTTTAGAAGATAAATTGTACACTATTTATAAAGTTATTTCATAAAGGCCTATAGTGAAAAATATGGTTTGAAAATATGCCGTTAAATGTTTTTCTTAACATGTGTGCATTACCTCCTCACAAATTAAGCTACTCCCTCCGTTCACTTTTACTTGTCACTTTTTCCTAAGGTAGATTTTCATTTTTACTTAACGTCAAGAAAAGACAATTATATTTTTCATGTTTTACCCTCACCATTAAAATACTTATTCTCCAAATCATTTTCCAAGACTTAATAATAAACATCATTTAATAAGGATAGTTTGGTAAAATATCAATATCGATAATTGTTTTCTTAATAGGTGTGTCAAGTCAAACAATGACAAGTAAAAATAAATGGATGGACTAATATGGAATGGAGGAAGTATTTAATAATCTTATTTTATCCTTCATCTCACATTTTTATAGTGGCTCAACTCCATACCATACTTTTCTCGAAGGTTTATTCTTCAATTTGTTATGTTGTGACATTATGTAATGACGCAAAAATATACAATCTATCCAAATATTATATTCATTAAAATAATACAATATGATACAACACAACACAATACAAGTATGGTACTTTGTGAAACAATATGTAACAACCATCCAAACGGAGTGAAGTTTATTTATGTTACAGAAGTTACATTACATTACAGCCACACCCACACAGAAGACACTCCAATTATTTTAGGTACAAGCGGTACTCTTCACATAGCATATGATACAACTTAGAAAACTAAGTCCAAAATTGAAGACTCATATTGTTATCCCCTTTTTTTCCTTCTTCCTTTGGTGCTGCCACAAAACATGACTCATCTTGATTCTGTAATATTTCTTCAACCTCCCTTACTGGCATATTGAATGACAACTCTTTTGCTTCTCTGTTTACATTTCTCCATATGCTTTCTTGACCTTATAAAACAATTGACAGTTTAATTTCTATGTACTGACAATATACATAAATATTTTTAATTCCCCTTTAAAAGGTGAAATTAGTAATACATACGAAGAATAGTTTAGGACAAAGTTGATTGACTTTGTGTTTCAAAAAATAGTTTACTGACTTCGGTGAGCAAACGAGTAAACTAATAACATACCTGCAAGGAAGTTTAACATGTTGTTATGACCATTGATTCCAAAACAAACTATACAGAGATTAGAATCGCCGTTGGTTATAGCTGTTATAGGATATCCTGCCGGAATTACAAAAAAATCACCAACTGATAGACAATTGTTATCTCCTGTATTCAGGTTAATCAAAAAAATAGAAACAGAAAAAAGATGAAACAGACAGACAGAAAAATAAAATTTGAGTCCATAGAACTCACTGTGTTTCCTTAAGAAATTTAATCCACTCAAGTACCCGAGGTTACAGATTAATTCCTCCCAAGATAAAACGGATTAATTATTAGAGAAGTAGCGGTACCTCAAACTTCACTAATTTCAGCAAACGCAAGAACAACAACGAGAGCACACACAGACTCAGTCGATCAACAATTTTGTTTTTGTAAGAAAATGTATGCAGAGAGGAAAAATTTTCAGTGTTCAAAAACGGAAAAAGACTCTCTATTTATAGCCATTTGCAGCAAAGAGCGCGCATGTTCAGACATGTCTTTCCAAAACGTTGTGTCTTTTTGGGAAAAATAACGTCTTTTCGAAAGGAACAGATCCCTTCAAACGAATTTACGCGCGAATTTCAAATAATTCCGTTACGCAAAATATTTTATTTTAATTAACTAACATTTTGAATTAATTTATAAGAGAAAGGAAATCAATTAATGAGATCGATTAAATAAATTTTGTCCAAAAATATTATCAATCAATCATTTGCCAAATTCAAATCCAAAGCCGAAGCCGAGGCCGAGGCCGAGCGAGCAAGCGGCAACGGCGCGAGTGGGTACCTTCTTCTTAATCCTTTAAGAACTAAAGGAAGTGTTTCCTAATATAAGGACAACAATTTTCCTTTCTTCTACCAATATGGGAGAAATGACTTTTCATCTTCAAAGAATGACTTTTCATTTTCCCTCCAAATTGGTTGCCCACATTTTCCATTTTCTCTTATTATTTCCCATTCACACCTTGCTGAAACCCAACAATCCCCCACATGAATGGGGAATGACTATTGTTAAAACATATGCATGAAAAACTTGTGTGTCTCGTAAGTAAGGGTTAATCGCATTTGGATAAGTAGGTTTTCCTTTAAACTTTTCGTAGTGAACATATATCGGATATACTTGGTCAATCGGTAGATTTGATATCTTTGAACTTTCGAGCTTTGGTGTATACCTAGACAACATAAGTCACACAATCAACGCTTGAACTGTTTTTTATTCTCATTATTTTGTTTGTTTCAGCCATGAACACATCTTAGTTAATAAGTGTTTAGAGAACTGGCCTTATCGGATTCTCCTTGAAGCGGCTTACACTTCACACTTACATAGGTGGTTTCTAATTGTGTTATCCCGTAGGTACACTATTTGATATACCCTGTATCAAACTTAGAAATCATTAAAAAGTCCTTATACCTTTATCCTAGTAACTGAACATTGTCTCATCATGAGAATGGACCATAAAATAAATTTTGACAATGTTGAATTGTCATCTATGACTTTGTTTGATCTCTTTGAACCTAGATCTTAGGATCTCCAGTCTTCTAGGTAGAGTTACCGCCACGATGACTTGTTCTCGGCCGTAGTCCCATTCCCATCGATGATCTCTCAACTCCCTCTCTAGTTAGGCCTTTTGTAAGTAGATTTGACACATTATCCTTTGACTTTACATAGTCAATTGTGATAATTCCACTAGAGAGTAGTTGTCTAACAGAGTTATGTCTTCGTCGTATGTGACGAGACTTTCCGTTATGCATAACACTTCCAGCCCTTCCTATTGCAACTTGACTATTACAATGTATGCATATAGGGGCCATTGGTTTATGCTAAAACATAATATCTTCTAAGAAATTTTGGAGCCATTCAACTTCTTCACCTACCTTGTCTAAAGCGATAAATTCAGACTCCATTGTAGAGCGAGCTATACATGTTTGTTTGGATGATTTCCAAGATATTGCTCCTCCACCAATAATGAAAACATATCCACTCTTGGATTTCGTTTCAGTTGACCTAGTAATCCAATTTGCATCACTATATCCTTTAAGAACTGCTGGATATTTGTTGTAATGCAAAGAATAGTTTTGAGTGTCATCTAAGTACCCCAAAACTCTCTTCATTACCATCGAATGATTTTGATTGGGATTACTTATGCATTGACTCAGTTTACTTATAACGCAGGCTATGTCCGGTCATGTACAATTTATGACATACATCAAACTTTCCTATACTCTGACATAATCCAATTGAGACTCACTTTCACCTTTATTCTTAGCAAGATTAAGGTTCACATCAATTGGGGTTTTTTCCCTTTTGAAATTCAAATACTTGAACTTTTCAAGTTCCTTTTGAATATAATGAGATTGAGACAATGCTAAACCGTTAGGAGTTTTGTGAATCTTAATTCCCAATACCAAGCAACTCTTAGATCTTTCATATCAAACTTACTAGCGAGCGTACGCTTAGTAGCTTTTACATTAGCAATGTCCTTGCTCATTATCAACATATCATCCACATATAGGCATACAATGATCTCCTGATTCAGAGTGTCTTTAATATAGACACATTTATCACATTCATTGATCTTAAATCCATTTGACAATATGGTTTGATCAAACTTTGCAAGTCATTGTTTCGGTGCTTGTTTTAGTCCATAAAGTGAATTAACAAGTTTGCATACTTTCTTTTCTTTACCGGGAACTACGAAGCCCTCAGGATGTTCCATGTAAATCTCTTCCTCCAGCTCTCCATTTAAGAAGACGGTTTTCACATCCATTTGATGGATTTCAAGACAGTATACTGCAACTAGGGCAATTAACATCTGAATTGATGTAATCCTAGTCACGGGCAAGTATGTGTCAAAATAATCAAGACCTTCTTTCTGTCTAAAGCCTTTGACAACAAGTCCTGCTTTATATTTTCAATAGTTTCATCATCTTTCATCTTCCTTTTGAAGATCCATTTCGAACCCAAGGGTTTGTTCTCTGGAGGAAGACCAATCAACTACCAGGTATGATTGCTTAAGATTGATTCAATCTCACTTTTGATAGCCTCCTTTCAAGTGGTTGAGTCGCTAGACAACATAGCTTTCTTGAATGTTTGAGGCTCACTTTCAAGAAGGAATGTTACAAAATCAGATCCAAATGAAATAGTTGTCCTTTGACGTTTCCTGCGCCTTGGACTCTCTTCATTAGGTTCATTTTCTTTTGGTTCTTCTCACGGTAGTTTAGACCCCCCACTAGATGACTCAAGTCTAGTTTTATACGGATATATATGTTCAAAGAATTCAGCATTATCTGATTTTATTACCATATTGTCATGAATATCCGGATGTTCGGACTTATGAACCAAATATGGGCATGCCTTACTATTTGTGGCATATCCAATGAATACACAATCCACAGTCTTAGGTCCTATTTTCACCCTCTTAGGTATAGGAACCTGGACTTTGTTTAGACATCCCACACCCCACACTTTGAAATATTTCAAGTTGGGTTTTCTACCTTTCCATTTCTCATATGGAATAACATGTGTCTTGTTATGATGCACTCTATTGAGTATTCGATTTGCTGTAAGGATAGTTTTCCCCCACAAGTTTTGTGGTAAACCTAAACTTATAAGTAAGACATTCATTATTTTCTTTAAAGTTCGATTTTTCCATTCCGCAATTCCATTAAATTGAGGAGAGTAAGGAGCAGTAGTTTGATGGATAATTCCATTTTCCAAACATATTTCTGCAAATGGAGATTCATATTCTCCATCTCTATCACTTCTGATCATTTTGATCTTTTTATCCAACTGATTTTCAACTTCAGTTTTATATTGCCTAAATGCATATATTGCTTTATCCTTACCATTTAGCAAATAGACATAACAATATCTAGTGTAATCGTCAATAAAAGTTATTAAATACTTTTTCCTACCACGTGTTGGTGTTGGCTTCATGTCACAAATGTCAATGTGAATCAGTTCTAAGAGATATGAATTCCTTTCAATAGACTTATAAGGATGCTTAGCATACTTAGATTCAACACAAACTTGACATTTTGATTTATTGCACTCAAATTTAGGTAAAACATTTAAGTTAATCAGTTTTCGCAAGGTTTTGTTATTAATGTGTCCCAAACGTTCATGCCATAAACATTTAGACTCAAGCAAGTAAGAAGAAGCAGAATCTTTATTCATATCAACTGCAATTACATTGAAGCTGAAGAGTTCTCAAATGAGGTAACCTTTTCCTACATATATCTCATTCTTACTTGCTACAACTTTATCAGAAACAAATACACATTTGAATCCATTCTTGGTAAGAACTGGTATAGAAACTAAGTTATTTCTCAATTCTGGAACATACAAGATCCTATTCAAAGTCACCACCTTGCCCGATGTCATCTTCAAGTGGACTTTGCCAGTTCCTTCAACCTTTGCAGCAGCAAAGTTCGCCATAAATAAATTCTCGTATGTTGGTGTTGGAGTGTATGATGCAAATAATTCTTTGTTGGCACAAACATGGCATAAGGCACCAGAATCTATCCACAATTCTCTTGGATTTCCAACCAAGTTGCATTCTGAAATCATTGCACAGAGATCGTCCATCTTTTCTTTGGATTCAACCAAATTTACTTGATCTTTCTTCTTGTCCTTCTTGGGACCCCGACATTCAGTAGTTCTATGACCACATTTGCCACAATTGAAGCAGTTTCCATTGAATTTCTTCTTGGGAGGATTGTTCTTTGGATCAGATGTTTTCTTTCTTTTCTTTGATTTTGTGGGATCTTCTTCAACAATATTAGCTCCAGATATTGTTGAATTACCACGCAATCTCTTTTCTGCGGCCTTGTTATCCTCTTCGATTCTCAGCCTTACTATGAGATCTTCAATAGTCATCTCCTTGCGTTTATGCTTCAAGTAGTTTTTGAAGTCCTTCCACAACGGAGGTAGCTTCTCAATAATGGCCGCCACTTGAAAAACATCATTCACAATCAATCCTACATTAAAGATTATGTGAGTATTAAGAATAGACTTAATGTGTTCAACATAGGCATTAAATAAATTTATACTTTCAGTAAAGAGATCATGGATTATGACTTGCAGTTCTTGAACTTGGGAGACGACGGTCTTACTATCTATCATCTTATAGTCCAAAAACTTTGCCACAATGAACTTCTTCATTCCGGCATCCTCTATTTTGTACTTCTTTTCTAAAGCATCCCAGAGTTCTTTTGAGGTCTTGGCACTACTATACATATTGTACAAATCATTTTGCAGGCCACTCAGAGAATAGTTTTTACACAAAAAATCTGAATGTGTCCATGCTTCTATCACCAAGAATCGTTCTTCGGCCAGAGTTTCATCCAACATAACAAGAACGTTCTTATTAATGAACCTCTGCAGACTCAATATAGTTAGATAGAAGAACATCTTCTGCTGCCATCTTTAGAAGTCGACTCCAGAAAACTTTGCAGGTTTCTCAGCCGGTGCAAGGGCAGCAGTTGAACGATTGTGTGCAACCAATGTTGTTGCAGCACTCACTGTTCCAACATTTACTTGACTTGAATTTGTCATTTTTCTGTCACAAATGACAGATAATTTTAGTATGTGAAATACTAACAGTAAAGAATAAATCCTTACACAAGTTGTTTCTGATTTAACGATAAAGTTTTTATGTTCTTTTAATCGTTAATCGAATGAATTTTAAAAATTCAAACACATTAGAAAACCATAAAGGATTTAATCTCTAGAAACCTCAATTACAGAAACTATTAAATTTCTTAAGATTGTTATCTCCTGTATTCAAGTTAGTCAAAAAAATAGAAACAGAAAAAAGATGAAACAGACAGACAGAAAAATAAAATCCGAGTCCACAGAACCCACTGTGTTTCCTTAAGAAATTTAATCCTCTCAAGTACCCGAGGTTACAGATTAATTCCTCCCAAGATAAAACGGATTAACTATTAGAGAAGTAGCGGTACCTCAAACTTCATTAATTTCAGCGAACACATGCACAGTAACGAGAGCACACACAGACTCAGTCGATTGACAATTTTGTTTTTGTAAGAAAATGTATGCAGAGAAAAAAAAAATTCAGTGTTCAAAAACGGCAAAGGACTCTCTATTTATAGCCAGTAGCAAGGAACGCGTCTGTTCAGAAGGAACAGATCCCTTCAAATGAATTTATCGTTACGCCGAATTTCAAATAATTCTGTTACGCAAAATTAATTTTGTTAATTAACTAACATTCTGAATTAATTTATAAGAGAAAGGAAATCAATTAATGAGATTGATTAAATAAATTTTGTCCAAAAATATTATCAATCAATCGCCAAATCCGAAGCCGAGGCCAAGAGAGCGACAACGACGGCGCGAGGGACACCTTCTTCCTAACCCTTTAAGAACTAAAGGAAGTGTTTCCTAATATAAGGACAACAATTTTCCTTTATTCTACCAATATGGGAGAAATGACTTTTCATCTTCAAAAATGAGTTTTCATTTTCCCTCCAAATTGGTTGCCCCACATTTTCCATTTTCTCTTCTTATTTCTCATTCACACCTTGCTAAAATCCAACAACAACCTCGGACCGCCTTTTGGTAGTTATGGCCTCGTCTCTCCTGGCTTTGGCTACTAACCATTTTGAACCGCCCATTCCCTTGTGCAACCATTACCAACCATGTAGTCCTTGTATTGTAGACTGGTTATATCATTCCACCCTGAAAAATTAATGCACACTATTATCCCCCTCATTACAAGAAAGTTAGGTTCGGCTATATAAATCCTCGCGTATGAAGCACATAGCTCCATTTAAGTTTCTATTATAAATGTCAAAACCATAACAATCAAGATCTATCAAGAATTTGGTTTTTTTAGTGTTCAATTTGTTTCCGTTTATGTAACATCATTTTGTTATTAGTTCGTTTTGAAATGTATTAACACATTCCTATATTTGAAAGTTAAACCTATGAGTTTTACTTGAATGAGAAGTTTTTAGAGCTACACTAATCGTAGCCAGACAAATGTTATATGACTTGTATTAGATCAAACTATGTCACGTAAATTGAAACAGAGGTGACCAGGAGCAAATTAAGTGGCTTACTTGGTTGATGTTCATGATACCAACAGCAACATCCAAATCCCTCAAGTGTTGGAATCTCTCTGGGGCTGCTTCAAAGTATTGTCCAAATCTGTTACCAATTAATGGGAGTTGGTTCAATACATTGAAAGGACCTCGCGTTTCACCTTTAGTGGAGCGCGAAGCGGGCTGGCTAATAGCTCGAATTTTCTCTTCACTGGCTTTGATTATTATCCCCTGTTTTTGTTGTCCAAATAGCCTCTCTAACCTGTTCCTTGGAGTCTATGAAAATAATAAAGAAAAAGTGATTACATGAATAAGAGAAAAAATATTAAAAGCACCTCTAACTTGACGCAGATTATTAGTTTTGTTCCCAAATTATTGACAGCCTTAAAAATATCATTCTACTCAACTAACTGAATTTAAATACACACCTTATTTTGCCATATGAGCGAAATACACTCCTAAATTCTTATCAAGTTTAGGGGTGTTTTCAATACTTCTCTTGGCTTTTTATTAAGAGTCTTCCGCTCCTACAAGAGTTTGAGATCACTTGTTATGCCATGTGGTAAATCGGGATATATTTAAATTCAGTTAGTCAAGTAGAGATGTGTTTTTAAAACTATCAATAATTTCACATCAAGTTCAGAAGTATTTTCACATCAAGTTCAATACTTCTCTAACAAAGCTCACATTGAAAGCAGTCTCCAGGATATCACTGCTGAATTCTTTGAAGAAGGTTTCTGGATTTTTACTTCCAGCACTAAAGAATTCCAGAATAACGGTAAAATGAACTCGTAACTTTAAAAATATAACGAGTTAGAATACTAAAAACATTAAAAGTAAAATTCATAAAATTTAAATTTTGAATACGCCTGTGATTACTTGAAACTGGCCAGGAAAATTAACGGCCTTGGCTAGCACGTAAACCGAGAACTTTTCTTTGTTATCTGTGTTTGTGAAGTAGATTGTTGAACCTGCAGAAACACTGATTACATCTCCATGCTCCAAGTTGAAGGAGTTCTTCTCATCTTCTTCTGCTATACTTATACTTCCTCTCCCTATAAGAAACAGGAAAAAATGACTCTTTTATGTTTCGATTTATGTGACATGATTTCTCTTTTAGCATGTCTACCAAAGAGGCTTCCAAATTTGAAAACAATTAACATTACTCTTTTCATTTAAGTTTTTATAATCACATAAATATGATATTTAACTTCGCTTCAACTGACATGTACGTCCTTCAATTTTGAATATACCGTAAGTAATTGCATTTAAATTTGTATAAAATTAAACAAATAAACACATTCGTCTTATGTGGTGTCATACATTGCAATTTTGTGTCTTATGTGGCTTCCTATGTGTTTTATACAAATTTAAGTGTCTATTTGTGCACATCCAAAGTTGAAGGACATATATGTCCATTGAAGCCAAGTTAAACGGCATGTTTATGCATTAAAAGTTAAAAAAATTATTCCATACAAAGTCCGTAACAAGCTTTAAAATTTTTATTTTTTAAACGAAAAATTGTAATGTTAAATTTCGTATTGATCATTCAAACAGTATCACATAAATAGAAACAGAGAAAATGGGCGTACCTCTAACAATAAGAAGTAAGAGTTGAGCATCAAAGTGATGAGGAAGCATGAAAGTCAGAGGTTCAAATTCAAGTACTCCGACTCTGTAATTTTCGATTCCTCGAAGAAGTTGAGTGAATTTATCGAGGACTCGAAATTGACCATGTTTTGATTCGAATCGAGATTTGAACATATGTGATTCAAATAAGTAAGGATTGTTGTTCTCTTTTTCATGATCACATTCACATTGACAAGCAATAAACATAGAGATGAGGATCAACAAGAAGAAGACAGATAAAAGCTTTGGTAATTTAGTGAAAATTGCCATAGTTAAAATATAACTAATTGAACTTGTGATGGAAACTTTATTTCTGTATTTTTGATGGGGATTGAAGAGAATTATTTTGATTTTGCGTGGGAAATTTAAATGAGGGAATTTGAAGATGGTCAGTTTGAAAGTTAGCATGCAAGTTGACAAGTGTTGAATTGAGAACATTAATGAAGTGCAAGCGTGATAACAATAGCTGCCTGCACATGATTGTCACATGGAGCATGGTATAAAGGACAACTTTGTGAAGGCCGAATCGGCTATGGTTGGTTTAGTTCGATTTTAAATTATACTTACTGATTATCGATTTGTATATATAGTTAGAAAATCATTATCTGTTATTTAAAATCTTTGTAAAGGACAAGGCTTAACCTATTAGCAACTTCACACGAAATGGCTCTGAAAACAGCGGTGAAACTAGAATTTTTAATAAGGGAGTTTAAAATTTGAAGAACTAATTGAAGGGGATTCGACATCTACTATATATACATAAAAAAATAATTTTAATCATATATAAATAATATATTTTTTGCCGAAGGGGGTTCGGATGAAGCCCTAACAGAAGGCTGACTCCCCTGTCTGGAAATATGAGGAGAGTATGTAAGTACCGATGCTTTTGCCCCTATCCTCTTCGTTTTATTCTTTGTATCACATCATGACTCAAGATGGAATTTGGCTTTTGGAGTTTCATGTATTGAGCTAAATAACTTTTAAATAACATGATATATATAGTTGATAGTTTTAATTGCTCTCAATTAAAGAGAACTTTATTACATGCAAACTAAAAAGTTTAAAATCTACAAAAAAAAAAAAAAAAAAATCAAATATAAGTATCAATCTAATTGTAAGAGACCCTGAAAAAAAAAGTGTCATGTAAGAGTACTAGCATACATATAAAATGAAAGGAGTATCGATTTTCACTACCAAGTGTGAAAGAAACATGGTTTGGACGACAAGAGGGGACTTTAAGATGGTAGATTCAAGAGTAAAAAAAAATATTGTTCATATAGTAAACATCATTCACAAATTCAAATCGCTAAAAAAGGAAGGAGGAGGACCCAAAAAGCAAAAGAAGTTGACACGATCATCAGAAAACTCTGCTCAATAAACATCATTCACCTTTACTTTTAAAATCATGAATTCACCTTTACTTTTAAAATCATGAATTCAAATCGCCATAAAAGGAAAAAGGAATTCATCATTCACGTTTAAACTTTATGATAGATTCAAATCGCTGAAAGAGCAACTTTTAAAATGGTGAATTTGAATAATCAAAAAGAGGAGGAATACAAGAGAGTTAACGGAGCAAGGAGTTTTATTTATGATGCAAAAGTTACATTGCACACGACAACATACATACTACAAGAGAGTCCAAAAACCCTCAAACTCCTAGACCACATTTACTTTAGGGAGTTACATTAGTAGTAGTACATACCCTCTTTAGGTAGGTGGAACCTCTTCTTATTTACTCACAAAGCTCTCTTCACTTTGCACAAATGCATATCTGCATTGTGCATATCTTCCATTAACATACATTTTATTTAGAAAACAAAGTCCAAAATTGAAGACAAATATTGATCTTGTCCCCTTCTTCCTTCTTCACCCCTCTCCCTCTGCTGCTGATGGCGATGCTCCGGTCCTGCCACAAAGTAGGACTGGTCTTGCTTCTGGAATATCTCTTCTACCTCCCTTCCGGGCATGCTGAAGGACAGTTCTTTCGCTTCCCTGTCTACATTTCTCCATATGCTTTGTTTACCTAAAGAGGAAGTTCACATTATCAGGTCATCTAAAAAATTTACTAACAAATTAGGAATTGTCTTGCAACACAAGGAACTAGTAGGATATATGTGAGTCAGAAATGACAAAATTGAAAAACTAACTCTAAATGACGAAATTGAAAAACTAGGGAGTATACCGGCAAGGAAGTTCTTTTTGCTGTTCTCAGCATCGACTCCGAAACCAACTATCCTCACATTTGAGCTTCCGGTTGCTACAAAGGTGATCGGATGGCCTGCAGGGATTACCAGAACATCACCAACGTTTAGATTACCGCGGATTTTCTGGTAACGGACTTCTCCTTCTTCTTGTTCTTGCTCTTGCTCTCTTCCTTGTCCACGAGACCATGGGCTTTGGCCTTGTCTACCAAGATGAGGACATGCCATTTCAAACCGTGCGTTTCCTTCTACAACCATAACCAACTTAGTAGATTTTGTGTTGTAGTATGGTAGCACCATTCCACCCTACAATAACAAATCCGAGTTTTTTCAACTTATATACACCAACAGTATAAAATTTGCAAAAAGGCTTGAGATATCAAAGAGCCGAGGCTTACTTGATTAATGTTCATGAAACCAACAGCAGCATCCAAGTCCCTCAACTGCTCAAATCTTTCGGGACATGCTTCAAAGAACTGTCCAAATTTGCTTTCGAATAACGGGCGTTCCTTCAGCAAATTGAAAGGTCCTTGTGTTTTACCTTTAGTTTGTTGAGTGGAGCGTGAGGCGTGTTCGCTTATAGCTCTAATTTGCTCTTCACTGGCTTTGATTATTATCCCCTCCTTGTGTTGTCCAAATAGCCTCTCTAACTTGTCCCTTGGGTTCTAATCAAAACAATTAAGAACACTAAATATCTATGTATAAAAAAAAAAAGACCCAATGTAATAATAATTAGCTAAAAGGAGGCTCACATTGAAAGCACTCTCCAGGATATCGCTGCTGAATGCTTTGTAGAAGGACTCCGGATTTTGACCTCCGGCACTAAAGTATTGCTGAATTCAAAGAAAAAACACATTTTAGTATCCGATAATTTCCTATACTTCCAAGGAAAAACACTATCACCACCACCAACAACAACATATGTAGAATAAAGTGTACGCAAACTTTATTCTTCACCTGTCTCAATTTGAGAGTATTATGTATTGAGCTAAAATAGAAATAAAACAACTACTACTAGTTATAATATTATGATTTAAAGAGAATATTCGTTACCTGCAAATTTCCAGGGGCATTGATGGACTTGGCGAGCACGTAAACAAATAACTTTTCGTTGTTATTTTGGTTGAGCATGTACACATTTGAACCAGCAAACACCCTGATTACATCCCCCTTCTGCAAGTTGAACGAATTTTTGTTATCTTGTTCCGCTATACTAATTATTCCTTGTCCTGTAAAAAGTTGAAATTTAGATCAACATATCACTCTGCTTTAATTTACTTATATAATAATAAAGAACATTATAAAAATGAACATGACTAAATTACCTTTAACAACAACATATATGGCTTCACCATCACAGTGATGAGGCAACACGAAAGACTGAGGCTCCAATTCAAGGACAGAGACACGGTATTTTTCGATTCCTTTTAGAAGTTGGGATCTTTGATTGAATTTCTCGAGGATTCGGAAATCACCATGACTAGCTCTGTATCGTGACCTGAACCTTTGAGACTCGAATAAGTAAGGATTATTCGATTTTTCTTGTTGTTCCCACTCTGGGTTAGTTTCAACTTGTTGTCCTTTCTCTCTTTGGTACTCTTGTTGACAACGTTGTTGACACTCTTGCAGTTGTTGGCCCTGTTCTTCACTCTGGCACCTACGTTGGCACTCTTGGAATTTTCTGTATCTTTTCTCAGGCCCACGATTGCCTGTTACGAAATTAAAAACAAAGACTTACTAATTTTCTAATTCTAAATTTAAGTTAATGTCAAATATATCAAACCGTCCTTTTATGGACTTGAAAGATGTAACATAGTAAGTCGAAATTAAAGTGTTAAGCCAAAAAGAAATGGGCCCTTGTTTTGAAAGAGACTAAGTTTCAAGACTAAAAAGGAAAAGTCCTTTTTGAAATTGAGAATCTTTACCTTATGAATTTGGACTAAAATTTTAAGATATATTTTTCTATTATATTGATAGGAGAAAAGTTAAGAAAAAAAAAGAAATTAGCAAATAACTTTCTATATAATTTTTTAATAGCTAAAATAACTTCATAGTATTTTTTTTATATAATTCTTTAATAGCTAAAATAACTTTTTAAGATGTAAGAAAAAAAGTTGCACTAAAATTTTATTTTAAAATATTAAATAAATATAATTTAATTTAAATTTAAAAATTAGTTAAATTATTAACTCTGGAACAGGAGAACCAAAAAAGAACGAAGGACGCACCATAACAACTAAAAAAGAACAAAGAGACAACATAACCACTAAAAAAGAACAAAAAACAATATAAAAAGATTATACAATGTACATAGAGATTAAAAAAAACATCATTCGTCGAAGAAAACGTTTTATAAAAAAATTACTAATAAAAAAGTATATAGAAGATGAATAAAAATAGTAGTACTTAATTTTTTTTTTAAAAAAAACTAAAGACAGATAAATTAAAACAGAAAAGGTACTACTAAACATTACCTAGGTCATCTTCACCAGTCCCCCGTCCATGTTGTTGTTGTTGCTCTTTCTTATACTGCTGTTCACAACGTTGTTTACACAACTGTTTCTGTTGTCCTGGTAGTTGCCTCTCACAACGTTGTTGGCACTCTCTGAGTTTCTCCTGAGGGTCTTGATCATCCCTAGGGTTTTGATCATAGCATTGAGATACAAGGACCAAAGAGAGGATCAAGAAGAAGATAAATGAAAGCTTTGGTTTTGTGAAAATTGCCATAGTGAGTGAAAAGTTGTAGTAGTAGTAGTGATGAGAAATGAGGGATGAAGAAATGTTGATTTGGTGAGGGGAATTTATAGTGGAAGAAATAGTGCATGCATGCATGCAAATTGACAAGTGTTGGAAGTGAAGAGTAAACGTGGAGAGGTAAATGGAGTGAAGTGGAAGTGTGAGAAGATAAGGCTTAGCTATATTAGCTGGCCTGATGACGTGGAGTTACAAATTTTAGTGTATGAATCTAGAAAAATGAGTTATTTTTTTTTTGTTATAATTATTATGTGTAGATGTTACTATTTGAAAGAGTTAAATAATCTTTTGTTTGAATATAACTTTTTAAAAATACTTTTAAATTATATTTTGTATCTCATTTTATATGACTTACTTTCTTTTTAGTTAATTCTAAAAAAGAATGACATATTTCGATATTAAAAGTAGAAGACTTATAGGTAATGTAGTGTTGATTTGGTTAAGGTAATTGGTATTTGTTATTATATTAGTTGTATTGTTGTAGTTCTTATGTTTTTGATATTCATCATTATTGTTTAATATTTTCAATACTCCATCTTAGCATATTGTGTATTATGTTTCAGTTATTAAACTAGTTTATTATATTGTTGCTTCCTTTCGATAGCTTTTTACACTTCTTTTTGACTCGTTATAATTTCTTATTTGTATCGAGAATTGATACATTTGAGTTAAGAATATCTTTTAAAAATAGTCTCTCTACTTCAACTAAATCCGTGTCACGTGAAAAGGGGTGTAGGAAGAAGTAATAATGGACAGAGAATTGATCATGTTATTATTATAATAAGATTATTAGCTGGCGCTGTCCTGTGGAAATATGCGGCGAGTTGATAAGTATTGATGTTATTTTGATGATTGCATTAAATAGGTGGGTGAATGTGGAGAATTGAAATAGCTGCCTAATTCTACTTTCTCTTCTTCCAAAATATCAACTTTTTATAATTTCACTAAAGACAGATCTAAACTAGACTCAACAGAGGTACCATCGGGACAAAAAAATTCACTATGAATTTCAACATTAATCTATTATTAATACTCTTTCTATTCTTAATTACTTGTCCATTTTTAAATTAATACATCTATTAAAAAAATAATTATTAACATAGTGAGTTTATTATTTTACCACTATTAATTATGAAATAGATGAATTAAAAACCTAAGATTTTCAAAAAGTTCTACCTTTTTCAAAGTAATTAATTGAGGGTGTAATAGGTAAAAATATTTTGTCCTTTCTTAATTTGTCAAAATGGACAAGTAATTAGGGATAACTAAAAAAGGAAAAGTGGACAAGTTATTCATCACTTATTTTTGTTTTTTTAAGAGTGACAGACAAATTTGAATTATATTTTGTAAGCTTATTATTTTTTTTAATCTACTTGTAAAAAGGCACTTAAGCATATAGCCTAGTAGTCAACAAAATAATTAAAAATTCACACACATATATACCTAAATTATGCTTGCCTCGCAATTGAAATGACATGCGAGTCAGAATGTTACTGCTCGAGCAGGGATCTAAACTAACCACACAAGTCCAATATCACTCATGCGTGTCGTGCTATATGGACTCAAATGGAGTTAATTAACCTTATAAATGTCTATGAATGTATTAAGAATAATAACACTATACGGTTTCTATTAAAAAAAAATAAGTAGCATCATAAACTAATTAATGCTTAATGGAATATTTTTATTTTTGCTAAGCAGTATGGTTGTTGAGCTAGTGACAGGTGAAGTACATATTACTCCATTAATGATGAGGCAAAAAATATTAAATTTGTTTTGAATAAATCAATGAGACAAAATTTTATATAAGAAGATGTGTTGAGCTAAAATACAAAAAATGTACACGTGATGAAGAAAACACTTGGCAACGAAGACGCATGCATAAACGACGAAGGTTTGCCTCTTCATTTGTATCGTTTAGTAATTTACTAAATATAGTATATGTGCAAAATGACACTATTTGCCGCATCCCAAGAAAAAAGACATTCTAGCTGATGCAAATGTAATAATTAAAGCATGCATTATATACGGACAAACTTTATAGGTGTCCACTACATATTTAATTATGAAATTACTAGTTAGAACATGAAAGCCGTCACAAACTATTCAATTTTTATGACAATAATCATATTTTGTAGCTAAATATATGAGGAGTCGTCACTAAGTATTCAATTTTTATGACAAAAATCATATTTTGTAGCTAAATATATGAGGCATAAATTTTTTAAGTGACTAAATATAAAATTTCATAGCAAAATTTTATCGGTTAAAACTTTTCACTAAAAAATAAGTTAACACCTTTATTGAATACTATTAGCTATAAATATAAAATGGGACAAAGGACAAATATATCCCCGAACTATCGTAAATGATATGCAAATATCCTCCGTCATATTTTTGGGACATTGGTGCCCCTACCGTTTAAAAACTAGAGCATATAATATACCCTTCACTCTGACGGAAGACTAAATAGGGATACATGGTGCAATCTTATCCATCGGATCGGTGGATAAGATGAGGGAAAAAGGACAAATATGTCTCCAAACTATGGTAAATGGTATACAGATACCCTTCGTCGTACTTTTGGGACATTGGTGCCCCTACCGTCCAAAAACTAGAGCATATATGCCCTTCACTCTAACGGAAGACTAAATAGGGACACGTGGTGTAATTTTATCGTCGATCCGATATTTAATAAATGTCGGATCTGTGGATAAGATTATGACACATGTATGTCCGTTAGTATAAAGGGTATATATGCTCTAGTTTTTAGACGACAAGGGCACCAATGTCCCAAAAGAATGGCGGAGGATATCTGCATACCATTTACGATAGTTCGGGGGTATATTTGTCATTTTTCCCATAAGATTATGACACATGTCCGTTAGTATAAAGGGTATATATGCTCTAGTTTATGAACAGCAGGGCACCAATGTCCCAAAAATATGACGGAGGGTATCTACATACCATTTACGCTAGTTCGAAGGTATATTTGTCATTTTTCCTATATAAAATTATCAACACCACATTGTTTTGTACCAAATGATGTACCTAGTTTATGACAACTAATCAAAATTTGGACACGTAAAATTTTCGTGACATAAACTATGTTGATTAGGGGGTTGTTTTTAATGAACTTATAAAGAGCTTTGTTAAACAAAATGATTACGCGCATATAAATTAAAAAAAAAAACTTAAAAATAAATTCAATCACCCAAATACATCACTAGAGACTTCACTATGTTGTAACAATCATTTTGAATAGTGTAACAATTCTTTAATCAGCTATGCAGCTTATATCTATTAAAAATATATTGTCTTTGTTAAGTTAACCTATATCGAAAATACATTTAAGAAATTCTTAAGTCAATTTTAGGTAATTATTCTGTGTAATTTTCAAATTTCAACTATAAATTCACGTGTTTGAAAGTGTTGTCAAACCTTAGTAAACGACGGATTAGAACAATTTGCATTCTAATCAGATAAAAATTAGAAAAGCATATAGCCACGACACAGTACTTGATTATATAAGCTTTTATTTAAAAAGAATTATGTTCAATATTAATTAATATTATACTGCTAATTATTTTTTCTTTCTCAAACTACTACTTTGACATGATGTTGTTGTAGCCGATGATCTATCGGAAACAATTTTTTCATCGTCATAAGATAGAAATAAGGTTTGTGCGTATCTTACTTTCTCAAGTCTCTCTAGTGAGATTACATTGAAGAAGTATCCTTGGTGAGCTGTAAATTAGGACGTTGCTATTGCTAAGGTTATAAGGATGGAGAGCGAAGTTAAAAATTTCATTACGGATGTTCAAAATTTAATATATATGTTTGAAAAAAACAAATTGACCTATTTATTTCATATAATTTCTTATATATGTAATATAATTTTTCGATGAATGATTTCCAACTGACCATCCTGAACTATATGTGGCTACGTCACTGGTGGGGGAGATGAGCTACTAGGTTTTGTGTTAGGAAAATGGGGAAGAGAGAGGGGTATAGGGAAATTAAAGATTTCATGGGCTTGGTCGGGTATGGAGTTTTGGGCCGGGTTTTGAGCTAAGAGGACCAAAAAGGGAAAATTGTATGAAATAGCAAACTTTTAATTAAAATTAAATGTTATAGTTATAGTTTATTTTAATTGTAATTCGCAACAAACATCCCTTTTTTTTACCAGCTGATTCGGTATACAATTAGTCATTTTATACATTTCAATATAAAATATATAAAATGCGTTTGTGTTTGTGTAAAGCGAGAGAAAATTGTATATACAAATACAAATACATATATTTTCGTCCTATACACTTATAATTATACAAATACAGATCTTATTATACAAATTATAATGTATAAATGAATTTATACAAAATTGACCAATTTGTATAAAATTGAATGCTTGAAGCGAATTATACAAATCAAAAGCTCCATAGCAAATATAAAATTTGTTATGGAGCGCAATTATGTAACCTATAAATATAACATACAAATATAGTTTTTATGTTTGATATATGTGAAAGTTGCTCACCAAACAAAGGTTGATATTGAGAGTAAGAATTGGTTATATTGGGAGATGGCTTTTTTTTTAATAATACAATTGTAGCCAACCATTGAAAACATAGCCACATTAATTCAAAATTTGTTTCAATTAAAACCTAGTAATTTTTAATATTGATTTGAAGTATAATTATGATGACTTTTTTTAAATTTAAATTAATTGATTGAGGCTCATACATTTTAATCGTGATTTTTTACTTTCGTGAGTCATGCTCAATCGCCTCTTAGCTCGGTGCTCATGACATGCTACAGAACCTCCCATGTGTCAAGGGAAGGGGATCAAGCAGGACATAGCTAACGACATAGAAACCAACTCAACATCAGATGCAAAAGTTTACATTGCACACTACTACAAGAGAAGCTAAAAACCCTTACAACTCTTAAGACCACATTTATTTTAGTAGGGAAGTTATATGAGTATATATAGTACTCTCTCTAGGTAGGAGCCTTTTCTTATTTACTCACAAAGCTCTCTAACTTGGCAAACCATGCATCATTTTATTCTTAGTGCAAATCTTCCAAAACTTATTTAGAAAACAAAGTCCAAAATTGAAGACAAATATTGTTGTTTTTGTCCCCTTCTTCCTCCTTCACCTCTCTCCCTCTACTGCTGGCGATGCTCCGGTCCGGCCACAAAGTAGGACTCGTCTTGCTTCTGGAATATCTCTTCTACCTCCCTTCCGGCCATGTTGAACGACAACTCTTTCACTTCCCTGTCTATGTTTCTCCATATGTTGTGTTTACCTAGTATTTCAAACCAACCAGGAATTAATGACGTAAATTTTACACTATCAAGTCGCTTGAAAAATAACAACGTAACTATCAGATCGCCTAAAAATATTGAAAATATCTAACAATAATTATATATCTAGCTAGAAATGGAGTGTTTCACATTCATGAAACTAAAACATGCTAAGTTGTTATAGTAAAGATTGGAACTCTTAATATTGTAAAATATATAACACCATTTGAAAATTAGTAACATGTTAGTAACATGAAAACTGAAACATGTTAAGTTGATGGGGATTACAATGTGAGTAATCGAATTCTCATCAACAAGGTGACAGTTCAGATAACCAACCAACTGAGCTACTAAGATTCTCCTACAACAGAGAATATGTCAAAGAAGAGAGGAAACTAGAGAGCATATATACCTGCAAGGAAATTCTTTTTGTTGTTCTGAGCATTGATTCCAAAACCAACTTGCCTCAAATTCGAGCCTCCGGTTGCTATAAAGGTAATAGGATGGCCTGCAGGGATTACCAAAACATCACCAACCTTTAGATTACCGCGGACTTTCTGGTAATGGACGTCTCCTTCTTCTTGTTCTTGCTCTCTTCTTTTTCCACGATGCTCTTGGCCTCGGCCTTGTCTACCAAAATGAGGACATGCCATTTCAAACTGAGCATTTCCTTCTACAACCATAACCAACCTTGTAGACCTTGTGTTGTAGTATGGTAGTACCATTCCACCCTGGAATAATATCTCATCGATTTCAACTTATATACAACGACAATATAAATTTCTTAGCAAATACTCTTACTTGGTTGATGTTCATGAAACCAACAGCAGCATCCAAGTCTCTCAACTGCTCAAATCTTGCTGGAGATGCTTCAAAGAACTGTCCAAATTTGCTTTCGAACAACGGGCGTTCCTTCAGCAAATTGAAAGGTCCTAGTGTTTTACCTTTAGTTTGCGAGGCGTGTTCACTTATAGCTCTAATTTGCTCTTCACTAGCTTTGATTACTATCCCCTGCTTTTGTAGTTCGAATAGTCTCTCTAACCTGTCCCTTTGGGTCTAATCAAAATAATAAAAAACACTGAGCATTGTAATTGTAACTAAATATAAAAAAGACCAAATGTTAAACAGACTCACATTAAAAGCACTCTCCAGGATATCACTGCTGAATGCTCTGTAGAAGGATTCCGGATTTTCAGCTCCGGCACTAAAGTATTCCTGAATTCAGAGATAGACCGAAAACTATATATACCCAATATAATCTCACAAAGTAGGATTAAAACAACTTCTTTTACTATCATGATTATCAGTGACGGAGCCAGAAATTTCACAAAGAGTGTCTAAGAATTGCTTAAGTACATTTTTTTGGACAAAATTAAACATAGTACTATTTACATGCAATTGGCCAGGAGCATTGCTGGACTTGGCCAGCCCATAAACAAAGAACTTCTCTTTTTTATCTCTGTTGATCAAGTAGATAATCAAACCAGCGGGCACCCTGAATACATCTCCCTTCTCTAAGTTGAAGGAGTTCTTGTCATCTTGTTCCGCTATACTAATTGTGCCTTGTCCTGTGAAAAGTTGAAATTTACTTTAATTAATTACCATTTCACTTTGTAATTTTAGTTACGATGATGGAGATGATTAAATTAAATTACCTCTAACAACAACAAATATGATTTCACCATCACAGTAATGAGGCACCACGAAAGTCTGAGGCTCCAATTCAAGGACAGCAACACGGATTTTTTCTATTCCTTGTAGAAGTTGGGATCTTTGAGTGAATTTCTCGAGGATTCGGAAATCACCATGACTAGCTCTGAATGGAGACTTGAACCTTTGAGACTCGAATAAGTAGGGATTATTCGATTCTTCTTGTTCTCCTTCTTGTTGTCTCTCACAATGTTGCTGGCACTCTTGAAATTTTTCCTGAGGGTCTTGACCCTGAGGATTTTGGTCATCGCATTGAGATGCGATGACCAAAGAGAGGATCAAGAAGAAGAGAAATAAAGGTTTTGGTTTAGTGAAAATTGCCATAGTGAGTGAAAAAGTTGTAGTGATGAGAAGTTTAGAAGATGAAGAGAATATAGTGAAGGAAAATGTGCATTACATGCATGCATGGAAATTGCCTTTCTCGGGTGAGTCCTTTGTTGTAAATATTTTATATGTATAATTGGGTAAATTCCGCAATGTATAATAACTTGTAAATCACGTAAAAGAGGTAAACTGCATTAGACAAGTTCGACTCAAAAGGCATTGAGTTAGATTTTTTTTGATAAATTAAGTAAGGCATGGAATAGCCTTACTTATCGATGATTAAATTAAGTACATTTTAAAAATTAAAATCAGGGAATATTTGGTACGCAGAATAGGATAGATAAATATATTTGTAAAGGTAAAATATCATTTAAATTAATTAGCAATCTCATTTTTTATATAAAATAACTAGTTTCACTATTTCAGTACAAATAATAAAATGAAATATTATAAAATTAATTTAATATTTATAACCACACATAGAAAATGATCTCATAATTTATCTTAAAACGTAGTTTCTTCTTAATTAATTATATCAAGAGTATATATATATATATATCAAGAATTATCCTTCGCCTAAAATGGATCCGCCCATATCGCTAATAAAATACAAAGTGGACGTGATTAAGAAAACACTTGGCAGCGAAGACGCATGCAGAAACGACGAAGATTTGCCTCTGCGTTATAGTTTATTTAATTAACTGTATACCATAGTATATATATGTACAAAATGACACAATTTACCACATCCCACTATGCCACAAGCAAAAGAAAAAGACATTAAGGCTGATGGAATATTGTAATTGCTTGCAACAAATTTTGAAAATGATAGAAAATAAATTATAAATATAAATTAAAAAAAAATGATTTTATTAATAAATAATATAGGTATAAATTTGTTTCTTTCTTGATTCTTCTCTCATGAAGAATCATGGTTTGTTTTCTTTGTATTTCTTTTTTTACTATTGATTGATTTGAATTTGATTAGTAAGTATTCATATAAATTTGTGGATTATAAGAGATGCCTCTTAAAAAAAAAATAAAATATTATAATATTTATATAAGGATGATTTGATTATTAATTAAAAAAATTAAAAAAAAAATAAAAATTAAAAAATAATTAAAATTTCAAAATTATTAAATTAAATAGTAATTATAAATTTCAAAAATTTCAAAATTATAGTATAAATAATCATTTATGTATGCATGTTATAGTTATTTTATAATGTCTGTATTTGTTTTTTTAAATTTAATTTTTTTTTTTTTTATTTTTTTAAAATTAAAAAATAAAAAAAATACAAAAATAAGTTTACGATGTACTATTTGTTTATATGATCATCAATTATTCAAATTTATTGATCCGACTAGTTTAAATTTATACTATATAAGGTCTATTACAAAAAAAATCATTCTCCTTCATCAGTTCAAACTTTTTTCGAATTGTATATATTAAGCTAATCAATTTTGAAAATGTATATTCATCTTAAAAACTGACTATATACTATTCACAAAATCAATAATAGGCGCTTATAGAATTTCTTATGGGGAATACCTATATATGTATATTTAGCAATAATAGTATAATACGTGCTATACATTCCACATGGAGCTGGACGTGTCTATCAAGAAAATGCTTATAAGCAATTATACATTAAATAAGTAGAAATACACGAGTATATAGATTTTAACATCGTTGAATAATCATATACATTTTTATATTTAATCAAAAAAATCGATTGAAGTAACTTAACATGCTTCTATATATCTAAAAGGATTCTCAGTCATCTATATCAACTTTTGATTGAATATAATTTAGTATCAATCCAAATCCTGAAGGATACAATATAAACCCAAAAAAACATTACTCCAACGTATAATTACAATCACAAATAAGTAATGAGAAGGAGGATTTGTGCCTAAAATATAAATTTTGTTACATTAAGTAGGCTAAAAATTAAATGGATGTCCCCTCTTAAGAACACTGCATGAACAGAAGAAACTCAATATGGGTCGGTACTCTGTCATGGATTCTCTTCAAATAGAGAAATGAGTTGGGCCAAAGCTGGGCTGCTTATAAATTGGGCTTCTGAATACCAGGTGGAGTAACTGACAATTGACAAAGTTATAAAAATTTCAGAAATAGAAAAGATAATAGACATGATAAAGCTTTATAGTTGTAGTTTCGATAATTGTGCTCCATAGCTTTAGTTTCATTTGCTAGCTGTGTTTTGTATATTTCACTTGCAAATATACATACAGAGTAAGTATATACAAATGGAGGTTGTGGTTTGTATAATCACCTATAATTTCAAACGTAGGTGATTGAAGTTGAAATTTCTATCCTGACTTCGGACATTTTTGTCTGAAGTATGACTTTGTTGAAGGCCAAATATCAGATATTTTTACCTGAAGTTTGTTGACTTGTCAAAGCCAACTTCAAACCTTTTAAGTAATTAAATTTAGATATAAATACTCAAACAAATGATATCGTTATAAAAAGATTTTAGCAATAACTTAAATACTCCCTCCGTCCCATTTTATGTGAGGTACTTTGACTCGGCGAAGTTTAAAAAAGAAAGGAGACTTTTAGAACTTGTGGTCCAAAATGAATGATAGAAATTTGTGTGGCTGCAAATCATTTTATTAAGGGTAAAATAGATATTTTATAGTTAAATTGTTACTTAATATAGAAATGTGTCATTCTTTTTGAGACTTACTAAAAAGAAAAGTAAGTCACATAAATTGGACGAAAGGAAGTAAGTCACATAAATTGGGACGGAGGGAGTAATTCATTTCACCAAATGGGCACAAAGCATGCATGTCACCGCCTTGTGCTAGTGAATGAGAGTGCCACAGAGACAAGAGATACAAGAAGTGTCTCCCATATATCTCTTTCTTTTTTCCCTTCCATCACATCAATAAAAATCTTGTAGTATGAGAAGACCCCTAGATAGTTGCAACTATATATTGCCACTTGACATATATATATATACGAAAGTGTGAGCATCTTTCAGAAATAGCCCTTTCTACCTCTATGAGATAGTGATAGTGTACACTCTATCCTCCTCAGACCCCACTTTGTGGAATATCACTGCCATAAGACGCACATGTCTACTTATTCAATTTTATACAAGTTTAAGTATTTACTTGTGCACACTCAAAGTTGGAGGACATAGATCATTCCAGTTGAGACCAAGTTAAAAGACACATTTATGTGTTATGCATATACATAACATATACAATCAAAATGTATAATTATATATCATATTGATAAACTAAACGATCTAAGAGCACCTACATTATTATTTTTTCTTTTGAATTTTTCATTAAAATCTCTGGTCCATCATTAATTATATATATGAATATATAGGGAACAAAATTTGAAGGATGGCATGGAGTTTTTTTTTGTAATATATGGCAAGGTTATGGTCCCAGAGACAAAGCAAATGGGAGTGTTGACTGTACAAATGCCATTAGAATTTGAAGCATTGTCCCAGTCATTAAAAGGATGAATACCAACCTTAGTGGATCTCTCAGAACTCATGCAAAAAAAAAGTATCTTTATAACTGTTGGAAATATATATCTATCAAGTTTTTTTTTTTTCGCATGCATAGATTGTCTTTATTTTGGAGTGGTTTTTAATTTTTATTTTGACTATTTATTTAATGAAAATTTGTGGGCTAGTATATCTTTAACTATGAAGTAATTTTGCTAACACATAAGTTTAGAAAGTTTTTGTCTAATCCGACAAAAGTTACATAGAGTTGGCATAACTTTATAGGTTCTGAAACTGAACTTATATCTCTATCAGCATAAGTTTTGTATGAACTAATTACTTATATGTTATAAGGCATACATATAAGTTTTGTAGGTACTAAGTTATGCCTTCTAAGATACAACTTATTGGTTTATAAATTGAACTTATACTTCTAATGACATGAATTTTGTAGGAATTAAGTGACATAACTTGTTTTACCTCGACATTATTTGTGTAATATTATGATGGGAAAATATAAACTTTTGTGTTGCAATTTTTTTCCGATGCCAAGGATATTTTCGTCCACATTCTTTCTTACTTAAAGCGTTTGAAAAGCAAAATTAAAGAACATAAATTTGTGTTACAAATATTAAAAAGGAAAACTACATAACTACACATACATCACTATCATATATATTATATTCACCTCTAGTTTAAAATAATTACACATATTACCACTTTTAATATTTATACCATATATTATAAAAGATTTAATCAGATACACAAATCACTTAAATATGGTATTGGATAATTATCTTGAATTGAAACTCCTTAATTAATGATCCATTAACAAGTCAAATTTTTTAAAACTCAAATCTGTTGTTTCCCCCACCCCACCCCCACATCCAGCCGCTTTATTCCTTCATCTTCTCCCTCTTTCTTCCTTCATCCTCTCAATACATGTTTGTATGTTTAAACAATCATTATACATATAGGTTTATTTATATTATTTTATTATTCTCTTGTTTATTTTTATTTTGTATCTAGGTTAAAGTTCATAATGTTCTGAAATATAATTTTAAAAAGTTACAAATTAGGTTTTATATTTTTTGATGTGTTGTTTCTCAAACACTTTAATGGATGACTATTGCCAAAATCGGATGATTCTTGTTAAAGGTACTACACATTAACAATATTATACTAAATCAAACAACATTTATTTATTTATTTTCACTCATGAATTTCTCATTGCAGGAAGGTTTTGAAGATCGAGAAAGCCAAGGAAAAGCTAACGGCCAAGAGCTAAGCCTTTAATCCTTGATGATGTCATGAGAGGAGTTTCTGATACTGCAAGCTACTAGGGAATCATGACTATATTTTGATTTTTGGTCTTGAGATTTGTATGTTGCTTGTTTTCGTTAAAATCGATATTGGATGTCTTTCTTCAGTTTGTCAAAATATTTGTTCTCCTAGGTATCTCTATTTTCTTGTTTAGGATATTTAAACTTCTTATGAATATTTGCATTTCAATTCAACTAGGCTATTCATTCCGGTTTTGAATCTCAAATCTGTATATATGAATATGAGTTTGTTTTGATGCATTTTCAATCTTTATGAATCAATGTTGTACATTTGTTGTTTCATTCGCCAACATTCAAGTCGAGAATGTTGGATACACATCAGGTGTACATGTATCTAGTTAAGAGTTCATGTATTTGAGTTAAGATTATATGTATTTATGAGAAAGAATTTTGAATTTTTTTTACTTTTTCTTGTATTAGTGATAAGACAGATACTCTACGGTCATGATTTGTTCCTAAAATTTGTGTGTTTCAGTTGCATTTTATATTTAGATACACATAATCATATGTATATACTTACTATGTATCCGAGATATATGTTTTAAATATAATGTATGAAATTGATACTCTATACATCAAATTAATACTAGATACGTGAAATTAAAACTAGATCATATAAATAGATACATGAAATTAATACTAGACACATATAACAAATACACGAAATTAATATTAGATACTTCTATGATACATATAAATGTACTTGTATAATACTCATGTATCTAAGTGTTTAGTTTGTTGGATACATCATATATTGATAATAGATACATCAAATTAACGACTTTATTATTTTAAGAGTCATAAAATGAAATTAATCAAATTACATGACCAAGATATATATGCTTTTGTTTATTACTAATAATATAATGAATTTATTATTTCAAAGAATAATTTTGAAATAATAAATTGAAATTAATTAAATATAGATACACTCCTTGATTTCCGCCTTATAAAAAGGAATTTGATTAATTTAAATTTTTAGAATTAATTATCCATGTATGAAAATCGTCAATTACTCCTCTAATTAAGGAAATCGGTTACAACCTATTAATTTAAATAAATAAAATACATATCTCAATTTAAAACTCGGTAGATACATGTATCTCCGGATTCAATCTCATGTATCCTAAGCATGAAAATATGGTAGAAGAAGTAATATTTGAAACTATCGAAAATCTTAATAATTAAGACCTAAACTAGTAGGATTTATGTAGTTTTCCCTATTAAAAACCACTCCAAAATTAGTGTATTTATGCGCATGACCCAATATCTATTGAATTAGCTCATTAAATTATCCTCCTTCTTAACCAAAACTCTTAAGTATGTAACGAGGTAAAGTCGGTTAAGAATATTGACGAATATGCCAAATTGACCTATATATTTCATGAGTCACCAGAACTGTTGACCCTACTTACAAGAGCTCCATATATAAATACACCATTATGATATAGGAAAATAGAGGTTTTATTACTATAATACGAGGCTAGGGCCTAGGGGTTAGTTATCCTATTCAAAGAGTGCATACCCGCATGGATAACCTCACACTAACCCGTCAATTTGAGATTCAAAGTAGAGATTTTCCATGTGAGGTATCGGAAAGGATTTGAAATGGAAAAATATCGATTGAGAGAAAAAAAAAAAAAAAAAAACCCTTTACATCTTCTATGTATATTCACAGATTCATTTTCGCTATAAAAAAAAAATCAGTAAATTTCCTAAACAAATATTTACGATTTAAATACTAAAATAACAATTTATTAAAAACATATACTCAATAGTAGTATTATAAGTTTCTCTGTTTTATGTCGAGCACTCTTTGCTGCAAATTTACAAAACTGAAATTGACATGTCTTGAAAAAGAAAAAGAGTCTAAAGCTAAATCATTACTTATGCCATTAACTTGTCTTTTTTTTTTTTTTTTAACTTTTTCATGTTACCCCTTAGATTTTCTTTTTTAACCTGTCAATTTTCCATCAACTTCTAGCCCCATTAAAAAAATATATAATATATAGAGACAAAGACATAATCAATAAAATAAACCTTTTTGTCTATATATATTCCCTTGTCTGTAAAGAGTCTGCAGGATGTTTGTTAAGTGCTTTGAGCTTCAATGCAATTTTCTGCCTTATAAAAGCTACATGAGTTGTTTTTTGCCCATTTTTTCAACACTAGGTGGAGTATTGTCTGATCAACCAACTTGTACATTATAAAAGTTTAGGAAATTAAAATGTGAAATTTCATAAATAAATAAATACACTCTACTTTAAAAAAGGTGAATTCCCGACGGATGTTTGTAACGACCCAGCCCATTAGTGATATTGTTCATTTTGGGTTTAGGTTTGCACGACTTTGAAAACGTTACTAATGTATGAGGACTGCATAACTATATACCCAACATTTCTCATGTGTTTTGTTGATGTAGGATTTCTAATCTTAAAGATGGGGTGTCACAGATGTTCACATTGAAGAGTAACGGGAAAGTTCATCTAAAATGTTTCCGATGAACCAACTCGATTCCCGCCGGATTGAATATTTACGTATTTATTGCAGCAACAATAACATATTCAGTGTGATTTCATAAGTGGATCTAGAAAAGGTAGGATATGCACAGATTCTGCCCCTATCTTTATGGGATAGAGATAGATTTTTTATGTATCTTCAACTCAAAAGAAGTGTAATTCCTTTGACTTACTATTAACAGGCCATAATGGAAATGTCACAAATAGGAGCAGTAAACTAGGTTAACTAACTAAATTGTTCTGTTCCTAGTCATAACAAAAACTAAATTTGTTCAGACCCAACTTTTGTAAATTCTAAATCCAGTAAATTAAAGCAAAGGTATGTCACATCTTTAGGGTTCTCACAGTCAATAACAAGTCATATCAACTCTTTAGGACCATTAAAGAAGTCATATAATGGGTGCTGTTACTTTTCCCTTTATATTATTCCCCCCAATATATTCAATTTCTGCATGGTTTATTGAAACTAATTTCATTAAATAAAAGCCATAATTTGAAAACATAAAAAACTTGTGTGTATTTAATTATAGTTCATCTTCAAAAGATTTTCAAATTAGTCAAGAGTGAAACAACCCGAATCATCAGCTAAGGCCCCTAAATAATCGTTCAGGGTTGCAAAGACAGCCAAGTTCAACCAATTTTTGAAAGAAATTTTACTTTCACTCCCAAAAACCAAAAAAAAAGAAAATTCAAGTAAAATGTATATTCAAACACAACTTTAAGTTCCAAAAATCTACAGCCAAACGGGAGCTTAATTCTTTAAAGCTAAGGGGTCCTTGGTTAGTCATAACTAGTTCCTAGTGGTATTATTTTGTACCACTAGAGACAATAAAAGAGAAGAATGTGTAGTGTATCCTTCCAAGAATAAAGTGATTCTGAATCAAATAGTATGATTTTACCTGTTATCTCTGTAAACTTGTCTACTTACTTTATCTTTAACCTTATAGCCAAAGCCCAATACAATGAGTTTACCAATAAAAAAATAAGTAGTACTTTTCAGGTAAATCATTGGCAAAAAACAGTAAGGTAGAGAGGTTTTCAATAAATAAATATTTTTTTACTTGCTAGTATCATGTTTGCAATTGAGTATACATCAGATGATCAGAATCATTAAAAACAAAAAGTAAAAAAAACTCAAAAAAACATGATTAATTTTCACTCATGCTCTTCTTGTCATTGAATCTCTCCTATTCCTAAACTACTCAAATAAAAGAATCTTGGAAACAAAAATCATCGTCATTTCCCCACTTGGCATTACTCTTTTTGGTCTTTAGTTCATCCTGCAAATACATTGACAACAATGACAACATATTCAATATAATTCCAGAAGTAAGGTTTGAGGAGAGTAGAGTGTACGCAGACCTTACTCCTACCTCGTGGAGGTAGAAAGGTTGAACATGTGTATCAAATCAAAGTAGTTATGAAAATGGAACTACGACACAAGTATAGCTAAGGGTTTGTCTAGACATGTAAAACTGAAGTGAAGGAACAATACCTTACAGAAAAAGGATGATAACTATGCCAAAAGATAGACGTGGCCACAGGGAGTTTGGTAATTAACAAGTCGAGTTATGCTCTCCTAAGTGTTACTGAAATGTATATGTAGTCCACGTCGATTCAAGTTAAAGTTAGTCATCAAAATTTTGAATATACACCTGGTCAAAGAAAGAGGATGGAGATTTTTAGAAAGTGAAGGTGAAACCTGCAGAATCAAGAAAAGAATAAAGAGGAGGAGGAGTAACCTTTTACAGTTAGTGGGATAAGAACGGTCCCAAGCGTTCTTCAGGTTTGAGTTTCGTCAAAGTGGTTCCCGCCTAAATCTGGGGACTAAAAGAGAAACAAGATAAGGACCACACATGAGTAGTGGGTTCGGATGAAAAATCAGAGGTTAAAACAATTCCAGAGAGACCAAGGGACACAATGTCTAAGGCCACTGAAGTAATACTGAGTGCTAAAAACAAGAAATGAATTTGTTATTAGAGAAGAATCCTATGAAGAATCTGCATATTTTAGAACAAACACACATTTTATGCCCGGTGATGATAAGTGTATCATTCAACTTTCTTCACAAAGTGATAAAAGATTCATCTAAGAAGTTCAGGAAAAAGAATTGAGCTTTTCTTTCTTCTAAGCAACTTCATGCATCAAACATAATCAAAAGGAGAAAAAGATGTGTTCACCAAATCAATGATTTCATGTAGAGATATGGATATTAACATCCAAATAAATAAAAGCAGGTAAGATATAGGGAGCATACCGAAAGCTGAGGCTTGGTATCCTACATTCTCCTTCAAAAGAAGCAGAGTTCTGTATAGCCATGAGAATATGGCAACAGCTCCTCCACCTCGATTCTCGAGCTTGAACAACTCATACTTTTCCTCAATCTGCTTGGGACCGACTCCACTTCAGCCCAAAACACACTGGAAACGGGTCTATGATCTGAAAATCTAGACTCCCCACGAACATAAGATAATTGCTGAAGACCACCTCCATGCCACAATATCCGATCACACCTTCAAATACGGAAGGGAAAAGATCAGTTCTAGTCTCGATAACTGAATTAAACATTTTATCGATAAGGAATGCATTATCATTTAATTTGTTTATTTATCTTAAGACTTCTTGACATGAGCTATTTTGAGATTTCAAGAATGATGTTTGACATTTTTAAGGAAAAGCCTGTACCATGCAGGTGTTCGTCGTTTCTCTTTCGGGTGATTGTCATCTCCTGCATACCTATCTGAATTCCTTGAATATTTATATGTCGGTGGGAAATATATCTTTCCTTCTTTCCATCCCACAAAAACCCGACCTTGTCTCTGTTCTATGCGCAGCTGTCAACGAAACTCAAACAAGATCAGTCCAACATTGTTGTATAATGAGTTCCAAACTGATTTTAACAAAGAGAATGGGTAAAATTCTACTCAGATTGTGAAAATACCTGGTCCTTTTCCAACAAAGCTCTCCAATTTTGCATCTCAACAAGTGCTTTGGCAGAACGGTACGAGAGTGCAATTCGATAATTCAGATCCCCTAGCCAAATAACTCGGCTAAAAAAATAAGGATAGTTGTTAGAGAACGTAAATATTTTCATATGTCAGATGAAATGAAGCGGACCGTCAAAATTGATCATATCATTCAATGCCACAGTAAAACAAGAGAATTGGTTAGTTATAGTTTTACAGAACTAATTGTATTAAACTTTCTTCATTCCATTTTCCCACTTTCATGAGCTTGTGTTCAAAATCAGCTATGTTGCTTGGACTCTCCACAAATACCTCAGGAGGCATCTTGGATCCTCAAAATGTAGTACATTTTGGAGGATCCAACTCGGGTGCGGAAGCATTTCTGGAGAGTCCGAGCAATGTAGATAGCAATGAAGGATCTACAAAGTAAAAAGTGGTCTTACTCGTGTTCAAGGATATTTTCAGGGGACTTCTCCTCATCCGCACCATTGACTCGCGGAAACCTTGTTTTCTTTATGATCTCCATAAAATCTGCATTTCTGCGTAACTCGTCACCCTCTTTCTGACCAGAGGTTAGGTGAGTGCACACAAAGCAAAAGCTTGTCTGATGCAACATCATACTTACTGAAATAGAACCCTGCAAATCCAAGTAATGGAATATCACGTTATGTATGCTTTACCATATCATTAACAATAAGTAGAAACACTTATTTCAGCCAAAAAAGACCAATTTTTCCCATTTAAAATTACCTTATTTCCAAGATAACCCATCAACCCTCTGCCAACACATGATACTTTCATATTCCGGACATGTTCCCTCAATTCACTTCGTACCCATACAGTAAGAAAAATGCCAACCATCTGTTTACTGGCTACCAAACAGTATCTTGAGTTTCTAGGCATTCTATTACCGTCTTCTGCACCGGTCACAGGTGAAAACAAAACAGTACTTGGTGAATCTCCAGGACCATAATCATCATCTGAAGAACCCCATCTGGAGAAATCACTTGGCCTCTGTCCCCAAGAATAGTCACTTGGCCTATGAGCAGATGAATAATCACTTGGCCTGTGACCAGAGGAATAGTCACTTGGTCTGTGACCAGACGAATAGTCGCTCGGCCTGTGACTAGACGAATAATCACTTGGCCGGTAACCAGAAGAATAGTCACTTGGCCTGGGACCATAGTCACTAGGTCTGTGCCCCCATCTTATGTTAGGATCAAAATCACTCTGTCTATGTCCAGATATTACTCTATCACACACGCTGTATCGTCTATCAAGGCGAGGTTGCGAGATGGATGGATCATTTTCCATTCTCCAACATTGGGGAGTCTGGAAAGACCGGCGAGGAAATAAGGATGCCTTGCGTCTACCTGACCCCTCGAAATCAGCATTCCATTCAGCAATTGGATCTGGGACAGGAGAAGGAGTATAACAGCCACTACTACCTCCACTACTACCAGGACCATTATTAAGTGTCTTTCGGATCAAAGATAGCCATTTTTTTGCAGGTCCATTGTCTTCAGCTCCAAGGATGTTACCAGCATTTAGAGGAACTATTTCTTGAAATCTGATCATAAAAATCAAATTTTGTTTCAATCAGCTACTATAAAGGACAAAATCTGTAAGGAATACATAATGACAAATCTAAATTTTCATACCCAAGTACATAGATATCTGCAGGTGGTGCTGAATGAAGCCAGTCATCTAGATTCAAATTACTTGATGGTGATTTTCCACCCACGTTCCATGTAGCAACGAAAACGCTGTGCCAAGAAGGAAACATAATCACGCTTTTACCCCCCAAAAAAGGAACAGTCTAGAAAGACATAGAGATTTACGAAGAGTACAAACCTGTAGTTGTGTACATTTATAATCTGAGGGTGATCAAGATCAGCTCTTCCTCGTCGGGGACGTTCCATACTCCGTGAAGAATTTGATTTTTCTACTTATTTGAGAAGGCAAGGTGATAAGAATTAGCTTAACAATCAGTGAAGAACAGACTTATATATATACTAAACTGGGAATTGTATTCATTTACATTCACTAGGACCCTGTCACTAACCTGTTTTAGTTTTCTTAATCGTGCAATGCTCCCTCTCCGAGATGCTCGTTCTCCACTCATCGCCACCTAAAAAATGAGGACATTCATTTATGCTTCAATTCACAGTTGAAGGGTAGATAAAGTTGGTAAAATCAACCAAACTTCATCAATATTACTAGCAGAAATAGAAATGATTAGTTTTAACTTTATCTTGGTGGCATTTTGAGAAACTAATTAGGAAATGTAGCCATCAAATTCAGTAATAATTTTAGAAAACAAGACTTATTTGATTGATCCTCGAATTCGACACTTCAGGCGTGTCAGTGTCTTCTAGAAATTTGTTTATCACCCTTGTAATTTCACATCATTATACAAAAACCTTCACCAGTTACCAGAGACATCAAAGACAAAATATGAGATTTTCCATCTACCCATCTACCCCCAAAATGAAACAACAAACAGAAAAAAGAGAAAACAATAAAAGATTCACCTAAATTAGTTAGCAGCAAGGAGATAATAGAAGTGCTTATACAACAACATAACCACTGAAATCCCATAAGTGAGGTCCGGAGAGGGTATAATGTACGTAAACCTTACCACTACCTCGCGGGGATAATTCAAGTGCTCATAATTTCAAGAAAACCCCAATTCACCAAAACAGCCAGAGAGAAAGTTTCTCTTTTTTTTTATCAAGCACAAAACCAGAGGAAATCAGATTCCTACCTCCATAAACAACTTCATCAGACTGGAATTCTTCAGTTTTTCCCTTAATATTGAACCATTTTCTGACAAGTCTCTTTGACCAGGAGAGCTTCAGCAATCAAACAAAATGTCAGCAAAATAAACACTTGTAGAAATGCAAAAATAGAAATTCCTAAAAAAAAAAACAAAAATTACAACTTCCAAGAAATGAGAACAAAAAGAAAGAAGCTTAAGACGACTTATGTATTCACCTTGCTCTTTTTGGAATTTTCATCTCTCATTTTTTCACTATTCCTTCATGCACCCTTCTTTCTATACTTCCCACAAGTTCCAACTTATAATACACACAATCATACAAATAAAGAATCAAAAATCAATAAAGCTCAAAACTTTATCAAGAATCACTCTTCTTTCTTCTTCTTCTTTGAAATATAAACCAAAAATCCAACACCCAAATAGACCAAATTGCAAATGGGGCACTAAGAGAAGTTCAATCTTGGGTATCTCTTAAAAAGCATAAAGATTGTTCCTTTCTTGTTCAAAATCACTCTTGTGATATATGGGTATTATTATTTTTTACCCAAAGATTTAAACACTATATAGAAGAAAGAAAAAGGGGGACTTGAAACAAGAGACAACTACACTACTTTAAGTTAAGCACAAGACAATGTAGGCCAAAAATAGATAAGAAAATTAAAGAAAGAAAAAGAATGAGAGAGAGAAAGCAAAAGGGGGTCCTTCACTTCTTTCTTAGTAACCAGCAAAGTAAAGAATTTGAACAGAATAAAGTGCACACAACCAAGAGAAGACTGACTTCTTGCTTTATAAATTTCTTGTTTTTTTTTGTTTTTTGTTTTCTTTAACCCCAAAACCCAATGACATATGTCGTTTTGATGTGATTTTGTGAATAAAACGACTTGGTCAATTGCACTAAAGATGTGCTCCAATTGGTCAGCAAAAGGTGGGAGGGTGCAAGATTTGGTTAGACTAAAACTACCCCTTCTTTAGAAACACAATTTCTTTGGTCTTACAAAATCAAAGTTTTATAAAAATAAAGGCAACTAAAGATAAAGGCACAATGTGATGTTGTTGTTGCTGCAGTAATTGTAGTACTATTCTTTATCACATACATTTTTTTCCTACCAGATGTTTCACATTAGAGAGGTTCGATTAAATTTAGATCGCGCATTGTAGGTTTCATTCAGAAGTGGCACTCCCAGCAAGATTTTCTTCATATCCAGAGCTCGAATCTAAAACTTCTGCTCAAGGGCGAAGTCGTTCCACTACTGCACCACAATCCATGTTCTTCTTTATCACATACATTACTACTATATGTTTCCCACCCCCTTTTTTTTCTAATAATGGTAGTGTTTGAGCCAATAGGTACAAAATATCACGTATCACATACATGCTTGCACACACTTTGACAGAACAATTGAACAAATGAGAAGAAATCACTAACGTTTTTTGTTTTTGCTAGAAATTGAATCTCAACCTACTTCATTCATCAATATGTTGTACACTTGGTTGCTTTTTTAAAAAAATATATATTTATTTATTTGTTTCCATTAAATATGTTTGCTTTTTGTTTTTTTGTTTTCTTTCTTTTTCTTGGGCTTTGTTCTTATTATATGGAAGGAATGTTTTAGGGAAGAAGGAGTTGTCAATTGTTTGTGAATAAAGGAAGGCTTGTCTTACAGGCTTTCTGGGATTTAGTACTCTTTTTCTTTCTTTTGTTTATAAAAAACATTATATTAGGATAACATCATTTTTGTAAACTTTTTTGAGGGGTATAATGAAGTGTGTGAATCAATGCACACAGTAAATAACAAATTAACAAATCAATTGTTGCTAAATAACAACAACAAAAATGGATAGAGGATTTGGAGTGCAAGAATATTTTGTGAATCAAATTCATCTAGCTTTTTGTGTCCACATTGCAGCCTAAGTAAAGAATTTATTAGATCATTAATGTCTAATGACTCTTTTTGGTTACAAGCACTAATTTATAATTTTAGTTAGTAAAGTATGAGTCGATAGGACGCGGGGAAGTGAAGAAAAAATTGTTATTCAAAATCTTATAGTTAAAGTCGTAGAGCATATCAGTCATTATTTTGGTCCCCTATTCAATATCTACAAAGTAATTTCATGATCGAACCACTTCTAAAATGAATAGTGCCCTTGATAGTTAACACTAACCGATTGAGACTTTTGTATAATAAAAATAGATTGAATCAATATTCGACTATGAAATATACGCTCATATACCTTCGTGACTTCCCCTAGTCACCACAACTTTGTGATAACTATATATTACGATTTCATAGTATAATGTAGTATGTTTTATTTTTTTTAAAAAAAAAACTAGAATGTTTCACAATATAAGGTGTGAATTACCATTTGCCCAATAATGCTACGTATCACATAATAGTGAGAGGAGAAAAAACTAAAGGATTTAGGTAAAATATCATATGGTAAGTCATGTGCAACAAAAAATTATCCATTATTACTTTCATATCTTTTAATTCAATTCTGATTTCTCAAACTATAAATATTTAGTTAGTGTTTGACCAGATTTATTTTGGATAAGATTTTAAAACTGTCTTTTAAAATTTTGTTTGACTATAAAATTTGAGCAGATCATAAAAATTTGATCATCAAATTCCAAAAAATTGGCTCACATAAATTATTGGATATTTAAGACTTTTACTCACAAAATTTTAAATATTTTTCAAATAAAATGCATGTCCAAGCACAATTAAATTCCAAAAAGCCCAACTTCAAAAATTCAAGTTCTCAAGTTTTCAAGTTTCAAATCAAAATCTATGATCAAACGTTAGCTAATTTATTTTTTAAAAATTTAATTGTAAGAAAATAATTTCTGGAAAGATAATTGTCATTTAACTATTAGACCGATTCTTATGGTCCATTTAAGAGGAAATTCTAATAGTTATTCCCTTTCTTTCTTGTGAATTTGATACATTTACACTTTTGTCCTTATTTGTGTAAATCTTTAATTTTTATCTCTCGCAAGATATAAACTTATATTTTTACATTATAATATTGCATAAATTATGTTCTCTCGCTCCAACTTACTTTGATCGGTAGATATGAATTTAATTTTTAGAAATAAAAATTAAAGACCAATTTATTTGAAGGCAAAATCATGCATTACTTCATATTAATAAGTGAAGTGAACATTAGGATTTCTTCACCAACTTTGATCCTAAATTAGATTCAATCTTAGGAATAGGTGAATGGAAATTATAACATAGTTAGGGTATATATATTAAAATTTCTTCCTTTAAAACCATAAATTATACCATGTGGAGCAAGTCTTCAATATAAATACAAGCAAAGTAAATAGTTTGTATACAACAATAACTTTAAATAGCCACAACAACTATATCATAGAAATGTATGCTAGCAGCTATGAGAGCGGTCATGCAGAGATAGAACTGCTAGACCGCTCTCACAGTTCCTCTTGATCGTCATCGATCGAATGACTAGATCAAATTCATAGGCCCGCACTGATAAGACGACTAAATCAATATCATATACAAGAAGAGTATCGATCAATATTTAATGAATATTTTTTTTTCTAAAAATAAAAATTAAGTTTGAGGCTCAAAATAGGCATGGTGCCTGAATTTAGGATGTTGTGGTCCTATTTTTTCATTACATATAAGCCGCCAAGTTTCGTAGGGTTCCTACCCTAATAAAAATTTTGACTGGTAAAAAATAATTATTATGGATTTATAGCTTCCTCTTTAGGAATGTGACTGATCATATTAAAGGGGTTTCTCAAATTAATTTATTTAATTCCCAATTTCTTTATTCTCTTTTTTTTCTTTTCATTTAGGAAGAAGGGACCAGTTTCATAGTGGTAGTATATATGTCTGCCTATACTATTGAAGGAAACAATAACAACATTTAAAATTATGTTTAATTTTTAATTGTAAGTGTGAATATCAGAAGATATTGTAGACCTCTTTATAAAAATTATGTTTTCTCTAAAATTGACATTTCATGTTATGTTTTTATGACATTTTGGTTATAGTAGTATTTAAAAATTATAGAGACAAATGGTGTTGTTATAAAGATATTTAATTGTATTATTTGACTATAACTTGTAGCAATTGAATCCAAACGCTCACTCGTATCAATATTCTATGTAACGTTCCTAACATCAGCGGAATATTCTGATTCGACTTTAACTATTTCGTCTATATCTTAACATTATTTAAATTCTCTTGCGGACTTTTCTTTTGTGTTTGTTGTAGCTCGCCCTTATTTATAGCTTCCTTCTCTACCACGTTCGTTATATATATCATTAGGAGAAGTCAGTCTGCATAATCCGTAATCATGAACCCTGCTTTGCACTAAAGAAAAGTGAAGATGTTTTTTTTACTATAAGTACACATAAAACGTGTTGAATTGTATAATAGTTATGTTCAGTCGAACTAACCACGTCTCTCCAACTTTGTGATTGAAAAATATCATTATCTTAAAGTGAAATTTCAAACTTAATGATAGTCATCATGTTTTTTTTTTTTTTTAATTATAAGGGCGAAAAAGTGATAATTTGTGAATTTTTATCTGTTACTATAGTATATCCGTCCGCTCCCTTTTCCAGGTACATATGAATCGGCTATCCGTTTTGAGCTAAATAATAAATAATTAACCAACAATTGAATTAAGCTTTTCAATAATTCTGGTTGACTTAATCATAAGTCATGTATAATCATACTTGTGATAGTGAAAAAGAGGGACTAATTAATCCTTATGTGTTTCATAATTAATGGGCCTAAGTAACTAATCAATAATAAGCACAAAATTATACAATATACTAAAGTTTAAGCAATTAGTTAAATTCAGCTGACGGCGGAAGTGGTCTATTAGGACCCATAAATATATTAAATATATTATAAGTCTTGTCACAGACATATGAGAAGGATACTATATACTATATGTATATTATTACTAAATAAATTACTCCCTTAGTTCAACAATAATTCTGCACTATATTATTTAGCGATGTCTAATAATATTTATTTACGTTATGAAATTAATGAATAATTTTACATTTAATTTCTAAATTATCCTTATCACTAATTATAATCATTTTCTTATTATTTAAAATATTGCATTTATTATATTCAAATGATAATATAGTAAAATTATCATTTTATTTATAATTTCTTAAAAAATATATAAAGTCAATAATGAACCAATATTATTCGATCGAAGGAATATAAACTTACATAAAATTGGAGTAGCTAGCCAAGTGTAGCTTCCACTACCATGAAATCCTTTGGGTCCTCAAATTTTGTGAATCATTAATGCATGGAAAAAGAAAAGCCTTTTTTGTTCTCCTTTGATTTCTCAAAATTTGTGTTTAGTGGATATCTTAGTTGTCAATTTTTTTTAGTTAAATTAAAAGCCAAAATTATACTACATTACAGCCAACCAAAAAAAAAAATTGTCTACGAATTTTGTCACTAATCTATCATTAAATTATGCATAACTTAATAAAACGTTATAATAATATAACTAAGTAATAATTTGTCACTAAATAAAATTAGTTACAATTTTTTTCGATTTAATTATAGAATTTGTTTGTCGTTAATTCTTATTCTTTTATAGTTGTGATAGTTCAATGAATTTTGTTTGATATTTAGCACCTAACAGAATGGTGTTTGGATTTTTTTCAGTTATTAAAAAAAATCTAATTTTTTATTTTTGTGATATTTGACTAAGTATATATAATTTTTAATAAAATGTTTTTGTTGGTCTCTTTATGTAGAAAGTAGGGAAAAAAAATTAATTTTTGATTTTTGTGACATTTAAACTAAGCATGTTTAATTTTTAATAGAATGTGTTTTTTGGTCTCTATATGTAGAAAGTATGTTATATTTGGATTTTGTTGTAGAACTATGTATAAGTTACCGTTAAATATAGAATATAGAGTAATAATACAAATTTAACATAACACTTAAACAATTTAAATATAGAATAATTAACAACTGCGGTAAATTTATGAATGTTCACAAGCAAAGGATAAAAATGCACACTTCACTTCAGTTAATTGAATATTAAAAATTACTCGGTCAAATTATATCATAAGAATTAAAATCATATTTTATCAATGACCAAGACCAAATTAAAAGTAGTTTATATTACATAGGTGGTTAAATCATAATATATTCACACGCATGTGATTATCTAAAAATTATATTCCCACGCATATATGAATGCATCACATATATTCTCTTTTAAATATATTCGTATCATTTTATCACATAAATTTACAAAAGATCAACAATAATTTGATCCTTTCTTTCGACTTAAGAAAGTTGAGGTGATAATGAGAATCATTTTGAAACTCTAGCGTTTTAGGGAAGGATTTAAAAGCTCTTCAATATGATGTGGAGAAATTTACAGAAATTTTACTATTTCAAAAATTAATTACTTAGATATACTTTAGTTTGCGATATTACGAATCTTATCAGATTTTGGTGTATCCAGAATCCAGATACATGTATCTCGGTATACAGGGAGTCAAAATTAGGTATAATTTGTTTTAATACAATGTATTTAAGTAGAATACATGTATATATCTGAGATATACATGGACAAATCTCGCTCGCGTTTCTCATCTCCCTCCCATCTTGCTCACCACTCTCCTATATATTTGATATCCCAGATACATACTGATACAAGTATACTTTTATAAAATTTAAAATGAAAAATCTTTTTTATTTACAAAATACAAACTTATGCGTCAAGTTTTACATTTTAAAAAAATGAAGTCACAACTTGAAATTAGAAATCCTACTAATTAATGGATTTAGGATTTGAAATTTTATACAAATTTTGTAAATAAATATTTCAAATCACAACTTCACAAATCAAATCTTATGGTCATAACTCATCCATGATCCACCTACTACTATGTTGGAAATATTATTAACCTATGATCAATTTCATGTTTTTATAACAGGTCACAAGATAATAATATATATTTATAAGACTTCCATGCCCTGGCATATTTATTAAGTGGAGTTTCAAATCAAGCTTATCTAATCAGCAAAAAATCAATTACTACCATAATAAGTGCTTGTGATGCACTTTTCCATTTGTAGAAATTATTATTGCGAAGCACTTTTTATTTTATTTATTTATAGCTTCTATGTGTTGTCATTGAATCATTTCAAGACCTAAAAAGTGAACATTATATTTTATATGCAAACAAGAAATGAAAACATATATACATAAATAAATATAATAAGTGATGAAAATATAAAAGGCTAGTTGTTTTGGACCTACCAATATCTTTAATTTTGGTTTCTTTTGATTTTTTGTTTGTTTTCTAATGAAACAAGGATTTAAAAGTTGTTACTATGTTTCATTGAAAGGAAGATAATAAAGAGTTATGTTTGGCTGCATTGAAGTGTGCTGCCAATTTTGGTCTATAGATTTACTTCGAAACTGTTTTTGATACACAATTTATATTATCTTTTATCCGTTCATTTTATCTGTCACGTTCCGCTTATCAATAGTCAAACTGCATCAATTTTGACCAACATTTTTTAAAGATGTATTTTTTCAATACATTCAGATGAGAGATTGCAACTTATAATTGTCAGACTTTTAAATATTAAATTATTCTAATTCAATTTATCTCTAAAAATTAGTTAAATTAACTCTCTTAAAGTGAAACGTGCCAGTAAAAGTGAACGGCGTAAGCATTTGATCATCAAGTTCAATTTTGTAAGATAAGTTGGTTGAAGAAATTACATTTAATTAATGAAATTTTCTTGAATGAAATAACTTACGATAAAATTCACTTTAGATCGCTTGTCTTCGTCACTTACCCTTATTAATTATTCAACAATTGTATATGCATATCGTGTTGCTTGATTAGCACTAAATAGCTAAATATAAATCTCTATAGTCTATATATATTTATGAAACGCACAAGCTGTCTGTTCCTTTAATTTTGTTGCCTTTCTTGAATGAGTATAGTTAAGGTTTTATGGATTAGTATAGTCTTTGAAGTTGATAAAGTAGCTTTTATTGATTACAAATAATTACAATTTGATAGTGTAGAATTAATATAGCTATTTTTTATTTATTTTTATGTATTTTTAATAATATTGAGCTAGTGGAAGACTATGGGAATTATTTAAAGTTTAAACTATCAGATATGCTGGCTTTCTTATTGAAAAGTAGAGGCATCTTTCATTTGAAAGTTTGAGCAAAATTAGAATATATGATCGCACTAACAAGTCAATAATTTAAAGCAATTTTCAAGGTCAATATTCATTAAAAATTAAATCATATATATTGTTAGTATTTTGATTTCATATTCGATATTTATATTGAATTCGATTAAATCAGAATTTACACTAGAAATTATACATTAGGATTATAAGGGGGTAAAATGTTCCTTTACCAAGTGATTCTTGATTAACAATGAAATAATACTTACTACTCCGTCACAATCTTTCTCGCTCAAAATCAAGTTCAACTATAAGGAAAAGCCATGAGTAATCTAGAAAGAAAATTGTGCTATTGACATAAAAAAAATAAAATCATATTCTATCTAGTGTGGGAGCCAGAATGATAATTAGACACTTCGATTGGATGTTTTAGAGTGCATTTTGCAGCTAGCTAGCTTTTTAAAATTGTAAATTTCAACCAAAAGGGAATTTTTTTAATAATTAAATATGTCTTCTACGTACGGTCAAATATGTTTATAACAATATATATCATTTATTTTAATATTTTATAATTGCTATAACAAAATATTTTTATAGTAGACTATATAATATAACATAACGTGAAAGATTGATTCCACGAAAAATACTATTGATATAATAAAATGTTATTTATATAGATAGTGTATATTATAGAAAGGTTTGATTATATAGTTTTATATTCGTCCCAAAATAAGTGTTAGTTCAGCTCATAATTTCACGCCATTACGAAAAATAGTATAAAAAATATGATTTACTGTATTACCCTTATTTATTAGTGTAAAATGGGCATTTTATATTAAAAGAAGAATATGATTCTTATATAGAGACGTGGATACTAGTAGAATTGAGAAAATTGACTTATATTAAAAGAAGAATGTGATTCTTATATAGAGACGTGGATACTAGTAGAATTGAGAAAATTGACTTATATAGAAAAATATATTTTTTTCTATTGATAAACGTTTTTTTTAAACATGCACAAGGGTGGTAAAATCATTAGATAATTGAACAGGCATGTCGAGTCGAAGTGGGTTAATCATATTAATAATAATAAAAATGTGCTTTTTCTAATAACTTAAAATTTTAAATAAGACCGTCATGTACGCTTCAACAATTTAAAGTTACAAAATGGCCGGAAGGATCAAAACTTTGAAATTGAAAATAAAGATTGTGGTTTTGATAAATCACACAAAAAATATTTCGAAGATAGAAAAGTACTAATTAATTAACCAATCTGGAAAATACTAAGAGTCTGTTTGACTACTAAAAATAGCTTATTTTTAGAAGTACTTTTTAAAAGGTTTTTTTAGAAAAGTGTTTCTGAAAAAAAAAAAAGATTTTTGCTTGGCTAATTCATTTGAAAAGTGTTTTTCATAAGCAATCTGTGTTTGATTAATCTTTTTTAAAAAGTGTTTTTTAAGAGTCAAATTACAAAAAAGACAATTATTAATGTACTTCTAATATTAAAATTATTTTATAGAGAGAAATTATTATAAATATCTATCATAAAAATTAATTAATTTTTTATTTTTTTAGATTAAAATTTACATGTTTAAAAATTTTCAATCAATATTATACCATCTTTAATTGTTGTTTTTTTTTTCTTTCTATTTTCTAATATTGTAAAAAAATTGTTGTTACCTTTTTCCTAATTCTACAAAAAAATACGTAAAATTATGTATAATATATAAATGTAAAATAAATTATAAAATTTATTATATAAAAATAAAAAATTAAAATTCTTAAATAAAATTTAACCAAACTTATAAAAATATGCTAATTAATTAATTAATTAATTAATTAATTTATATTGTTAAATATGTATATATAAAAAAGATATTTTAGTTTTGAGAAAAATATTTTTTTATTTCTGGACAGAAATTTTTAGCTTCTCCCCAACCGCAAAAAAACTACATCTGCTTCCATTTAAAAGCACTTTTATTGATTTGCCAAACACTTAGGACCTGCTTGGAAAGCCCACCCTGGTAATTGAATTTGGTGTAATTGGTGTAATTATATTGTCTGTCCTGTTTGGTTGAGCATGTAATTACCTGGTCAGCAGATAATTGGTTGTAATTGGCAGGGTGTAATTACACTCTCCAGTTCACAGGGAGGTTGTGAATTGCTGGTAATTACATTGTGTAATTACAAGTTGATTACTTATTAATTGCTTTGTTTTATTTTTGTTTTAATGTATTTCTATTTTTATTTTTTTATTCTAATATTTTCTAAAAATATTTTTTTAATATTATTTATATTTCATTTGCTTCTTATTCTCAACTTTTACTTCATGTGATTTCATGCAATTTTTCGTGTCTTCTAAAAAAAATCATTAGTATGATTTTGTTAATATTCTAATTTTTAAATTAAAGTTGAATTCATTGTTGAATAGAGTTATGGACTTACGTTTTTCTTTTCTTTTTAATCATATTTATGTATGTTATGTTAAAGTTTGACATTAGAGTATTATGCTAAATATTTTGTTTTTAGTTTAGAACTTATGTTATATTTTCAATTTCATTTGTTTTAGGAGTATTGACTCGATATTTTACATTACAAGCTATTTTTTAAAGTTAGACTTGATAGATTATTTTTTTGTCAAATATTTTATAATTTTATGACATTATATTTATAATATTGATCTTTTTGCCAAACATACATTTCATGATGTTCTTAGAAATTATGTTCTTTTAGTTTTTATAATTAATTTAATTAAAATATACTAAATTGAAAAATATAAATCAATTATTATTTTATAATATTAGTTAAGAACACATGTTTATTAGACTAATATATTTTCAAGAGACAATATATGTATATCTTAAATATTTAATTTAACATCATTTATAAAGGCTCTTATCTGTCTAATATAAAATTTTAATTTTAAATAATTAATTTTTATTTTTAAAATTCAATATAACCTTATGATTACACTTGTGCGACCAAACAGTACAGTTGTAATTACCCTGTAATTACATTGTGGCAAACAAACAGGCCATTGTAATTACTAGGCTGGTAATATCCTAGTCATTACACCAATTCTAATTACCTGGTGGCTTTCCAAACAGACCCTTAATTTTTTAACAATTTTTTTTGCTCTCAAATTAAGTATTTCTGGCCTTCCAACAATCATGTTAAATAGGCTCTAAGACTCCTTAAATTTTTTAATTTTTTTTGGGAAAAGTAAGTTGAAAAGAGAAAAATTGATCAAAGACTCGAAAGTGATTAATGCTGGTTGCTAATATTTTTCTCAGTGGACAATAATCATATCAAAACAGTAAAACTTGTTTCAACTTTAACGTTTATGTATATCTAATCAAATTAATCCAATCATTTCAAAAATAATGAACGCCAAATTTCTCAAAACGCCATTACAAATCCCAATAGCTGCTTTCAAAATGATTATTTTTCCTATACTTTAATTAAAGATATAAGCATATTATTAGTACTTCCTCTGTTTCACATTACTTGACAAGTTTTGCTTCTCGAAAATCAATTTGACTAATTTGTAAAATTTTAAATATTTGAAAACTATACAATAAGTACTAGTGTACTAGTGTAAGTTACAATAGTTCTCATACATGTTAGATTATTGATCAAAGTTTATATAATTCAACTCTAAAAAACGAAACATGAGAATTATTTTAGAACAGATAAAAGTATCTCTTAAGCAACAAACACAAAACTAAAGTAAACCCAAGAAGATTTCAGCTCATCCATTACTCTTTTTTTTTTTTTAACCTTTTTTAAAAATAAAAATAAAAATGTTTTTTTAAAAAGTCTAAAGAAATGAATATTTACGAGGCAGTCAAAGGGAATGGGGTCAAATAGTAGTATTTGATATTTTTTTTCTTCAGATTCCTTCTTTTTTGTTGCTTTATTTATCTTTTATTCTGCTTTACGGCCCCATTCTATAGTAGAAAAAATCTTCTTTCTTTTTTTAATAATTGGAAAATTAGCACTTTAGTTAATTTTTCTTATTGATAACCTTGTAATTTTTTATCAAGTAATAATTAAGTATATTTAATCTTTAACGAATCATCAAGGGTTAGGGTAAATTTTTTTTCCATTATTCCACATTTGAGAGTAATATAATTCTAAAATGGTCTAAATGTCACATATTTCCTATATAAAAAGAGCAAAAACACAAATTTTAGTTAATGAAATTAGCCAAATATTACAAAGATCGAAATGAAAAAAATTCAATAATTGAAGAATCGAAAACACAATTAACTCTTCTTTCTTTGTTTATATTATATATTATATGCATGCAGAGGCGAATCCAGGATTTCAAGAAAACGGGTGCACCATTGCTTTAAAGATAAGATCAAAAAATTTATAATAACAATAACTAGGCGAGCAATACATAAAAATTACATTGCCACAAAAAATATCATCAATTTACAATTGTACTCGACGAGACTTCATATTTTGAAAACGATCTATAATAGCATCATTACTTACATTTTCAAATATCTTCCGCTCTATCTTACAAACTAAACAGCCATTCAAAAATTCTTCACCAATGCTATTACGTAGATCATTTTTGATGAGCTTCATTGAGGAGAATGCTCTTTCCACACTTGCCGTAGCAACAGGCAAAATCAAAGCCAACTTTACAAGCAAATAAACAAGAGACCAAGTTTGATCCAATTTTGTTTGTGCCATCATCGTAGCAAGATCTTTAATCCCCTTCAAGTTGAGAAATTTGCTATCACACTCTCGAGCATAGACAATGAAACTATCAAGCTGATAACTGAGATCTCGAAGTTCATTATCACCAAACTCACTTTTATAATATTCGGCCAACTTCATTATTCTGCTCTTACTAAAATTAGCAAATGAATCAACCGGATTCAAACTAGCCATGCCAAGGAGTAAGTCACTAGTCACAACATCAAAACGATTATTGAGCTCCTGAAGTTGCAAATCAATAACTGCATAAAACACTTCCACACGAAAGTGATGTAAATATGAAATTTCGGACTTCTTACGCTTCGATCTTGGATAGTCTTCAGTCATTTCGGGAACCAAAATATCATGTTTACCACAAAATGAAGAAACCTCATCCATCAAAGACTCCAAACCACTCTCTCTCATTGTTTGTAATCTTCTCTTTGAAAGATTAAGCAATCCCATAGCATTGACAATATCTTGATCTTTCTTTTGTAAAGCTTTGTTCAATTCATTTGTAAGAAGCAACATCTTGAACATCAAATGCAACACAAAGATAAATTCAAATTCTTGAATTTTATCTAAAAGGTTACCTACCGCAAGTTTATCAAGATCATGTGGAGAATTTTCTTTCATATCTTTAAGCACATTAGCAATTGAAGAAAATATAATCATGAAATTTTCCAAGGTCTTGAAATGGGATCCCCAACGAGTATCACCCGGTCGTTGGAGGCCACGTTCTTGATTTAATCCTTGTCCGGTAAGAATTTCTCCAGATTTAAGCAATTCTTCCAACTTCTCAACTTGGTGTTGTCGAAGTAAGTCCCTGCGTTTAAAAGATGTCCCAATAGTATTCAAAACATTAGTGACAACATAAAAGAAATTTTTCACATCCGGATGTTTTAGAAACAAATACAAGTGTCAATTGCAATTGGTGAGCAAAACAATGAATATAATATGCTGACGGAGCATCTTGCAAAATCAAAGACTTTAGGCCATTTTTTTCTCCTTGCATATTACTAGCTCCATCATAACCTTGTCCACGGAGTCTTGATAGGCATAACGAGTGATCCAAAAGTAAAGAGTAAATTACTTTTTGCAATGATCTTGCGGATGTATCACCCACATGAACAATACCCAAAATTACATATTCAAATAACTATTCAACTTAGTCACAAATTTAACTAGCAAATTTAAAAAAAAAATAAGAGAATCGCATATCTTTCACAATAAAAAAATAAGGGAATCACACCCTTGCAAGTTCAAATAAAATAGAGGAATCACAATCCTTGCAAATCTAACTAAAATAGAGGAATCACACCCCTTTCACATTTATCAATAAGAAAATTACACATTCATAATAAAAAGAGGACTTATGCCTCTTTTGCATTCAAAATCACATATTCATAGAAAGAAGAGGAATCACACCCCTTTCACATTTGAAAAATAAGGGAATCACACTCCTTTCACATTAAAAAAATAAGGGAATCACACCCCTTTCACATTAAAAAAATAGGGGAATCACACCCCTTTCACATTAAAAATAAAAAAGGAATCACACCCTTCAAAATTGATAATATAATATGATTATATGAAACACATTCCTTACAAGTTACATCCGCAAAATATGTAAGTTTGAGATAATCAATTCTTTAGCTATTGATGATTTCCTATTATAAGTAATGACAAGATTTTTTTATATGAAAACCCTAAAATTAAAGTGATATATATATATATATATATATATATATATATATATATTATTTTGTTAGTTTGTTTATTAAAAAGAGAAATCATAAACTAAAATTACCTTAAACTTTGACAATGATGATTTCTCTAGATTCTTGACTTGAAGTTGAGACTGAAAAGCTTCTTCATGTGGAAAATAAAAACAAATTATGAGAGAAGAAATATATTGTTTAATTTGGAACTGAAAAGTGGGTGGGTCATGTGGGAAGAAACTTTTGAAGTTTGACTTTTAACTTTTAAATTTAATTTTTCTTTTAATAAAACATGTTTTTAGTTAATAAAAATAAATTGAATTAATTGGGGGGATCGAACCTGCGATCTTTGTGTTGAAATCTTGCAGTCATACCAGTGAGCCATCCAGCCATCTTGAGAACGGGTTCAACAAGTTTTAATTTAATATATTCTTTAATAATTATAGAAGTAATATATCAAATTTAGTCGAATGAGTACGGGTTCAATTGACCCAAAAATAAGGCTTAAATTCGCCCCTGTATGCATGACACATCATTTTGTAATTTGTAGTATTATTTTTCTTCTTCTTATTTTCGAAATCATAGTCGATCAAGTTTCCAATTAAAAAATTCTTTAAATCGATCATTTTTTCGATTCAAAGTGTTTCACATAGAATTGATCATCGTCTTTTATATATATATATATATATATATATATATTGATTTTTTCCGTCTTCATTTTCTAGAGAAGGTTGTTGGGTATGTACGTAGGGGCCATGGACAAATATGGATGCATGGAAACCAAAAAATAAAATAAAAATGTTTTTTATGACTGAAACGTACATCTAAATATGGTACCGTACGAATTGCAGCAATTGACCTTATTGTAATTTGAATACTTGTAAAATAGCTAGATAGTAAAAATGCTACTATACTGAAATATTTTTAGTTTTCAAGGCTCGAACCGAGAGACTTCAACCATCCAAAACACACGAATCGATCTACAATAGTGTAATAATTGACCTTATTAATTTGAATGCATATCAATAATTAGGTCCAATAACTAATAAGATAGTAAAAATGCTTTATACCAACGGTAGAGTCATCTTTGTCCAATTCGCTAAAATATTGTATTGTGTAGATCTTTTTGACGACTATAAATAATATGTTGAATTCCCTTAATTAGCTGCATTATTCTGTATTTACTTCTTTATATTTTGATTTTCCTTGGTGAAGATCTTGGCTTCATCACTACTCTCTACTGAAATATTCTTCATTTGTAAAACTTGAACGCGAAACTTTTACATATATAGTGAAGATCTCAATCATTCCAACATAGTACGATCTCTCGATGATATATGCAATAATTAATTTACCTATACATTACTCTTGTCGACTGTGAAAATTAACCCTACAGGCTATAAACCAGCATATATATATATATTGTGCAGGTGATGGAGACAAATCATTGAAACTTGAAAGTAGTGTAGGCTTATCTAAAATTTTCACTTTTTTTGGTTAAAAAATAAAAACAATAGTGAATTTTGAGTAAATATGGACAACCTTAGCCATCAACTTGGAACTTGGGATAAACCAAATCCACAAGTTATGATCTCACATTATACTCCATTTCAAGATTTTGGCCAAAAAAAGGTTGTAATAATTAGGTAATCACCTAACACTATTCAATGTTCTTCACTTCTGGTCCAAAATTATTAAGGGGTGTATGTGTGTTTGGTATATCTTTTTGGAAGGTGCATTAATTAAACGTCTACCATAGGAAATAGGTAAGTTCTTGAAAAATATATAGATAGATGTAATTAAGTATTGTATGTCGGATCTTTTAGAAGTAGTATGTTTTTGGAGGATTCAGAACTGGTACGTGCAATTAGGGCTGTGTATTGGTCGGTTCGGTTTTGAAGTTTATCGGTTCAACTATTCGGTTATCGGTTTGTAGACATGCTAAACTGTTAAGAACCACTAAGATATTGACTTATCGGTTATTAATCATTATTGGTTTGACTGTTAAGATTTGACATAAAAAATAAATAATTGAAAATTTCTAAGAAACATGGTGGCAAACCAAATAAACCATGCACATGAGTTGATAAATTGTATCTTGCTAAAAAACAACACTAACACATTGTAGAATAACCGAAAGTTTGAGACAGCCAGAATTAAAAATATGAAACTAAATCCTAAGTCAAGGACTTTATATACCAATATGGTATAAATATAATTTATAATTTACTATCGTATTATCGGTTAACCCGTTAAGAAAAACCTCAAACCGTTAAGAACCAATAACCCGATAATAAAAAAAAATAAATCAAAACCATTAAACCAATAACCCATTACCGATGAACCAAAAACTTTTTTTCAGTTCAGATTATCAATTCCGAATCGATTTTGAACAGCCCTATGTGCAATATTATATTTGGAGAGTTCGAACAATATAAGCAGTAAGTGATGAGGTATGTATGTTTTTCCAAGTCCTCGTCAACATAAGTATTTGACCATATATGGAGGGCATAACATGGATAGGTTGCAATCAGAATTCATTTGAAGGCATATATAGATTTCACATTAAATTAAGATGCAGCTTATAGGGGTTGCAATCAAAGTTCAGTATACATGCATTTCACATGACATTGTTTTAACCTACTTGTTATAATGTGACATATATATTGAAAAAAATTATATATATGTCATATATGATCAAATTAATTTCGAGTATCACTATTATGTTAGACTTTGTACTTGTGGTTGTCTTGGTTTGTCTTTTCCCATCAAAGCCCATATGTAACATCGATCATTTCATTGTCTAAAACTTGTAAGTATTCTTCTATAGCTAGCTCTCTAGGTCTTCTTTATTGATAACAGTTTAACTTAACTTATATATACACACATATAGTGTAGTTACTATATTATATATCGCGTAATATTACTTGTTGATTCAGGTAATTTGTCTTATTTCTAATGTTATAAATCTCAATTTTTGTATTGGATTATCTGTATATATTCTTTTGGATAACCCGATGATGCAACTTTTACGATGTTGACATATATACATAAACCCTCATAAGTATATGATTTTGTAAGACTAGCTAACCATAGTCTTAACACATGATAATTTAAATTAGTATTTATATGTGAAGGTTTTCTTTGATCTTGTTAATTTTGTCAAACTAATTAATTAAAAGAGATTTTTTACAACAATTAAAAAAACATTAAAATGATTATGCTTTTTACCCATGATCACGGATATAACTGTAGTGGTGTGAAAATTAGAGCAGAAGATATGGAAAGGAAAAAGTAATAAAGAACTCTCAAGGAAAAAAGTTAAGAAATAATTTTTGATATTTATCATTAATTATGAACCGCGCAATCAATGTAATCGGCTTTTAATAGTGTATATGTTATAATACTTATGTATATACTTCGATCATGTTGATAAATTAGTTGGCCGGAGGATATATATCCGTAACTTTCCCCGATTTAATAGGGGTTGTATAGCTACATATTTTCACGTTGATAATCCACTGATATAGTGGGCTTGCAGATAACCAGACCCCCAAGGCCCATGGATGTACGTTGTTCATTAATGGGTCAATGTAAGAGGAGAGGTCTCTCCTAGGCCCAAATTCTGTAGCAGGCCCAACTCAGCTCAATTAATGATACTCAAATGCTGAGAATTTAAGATTTTTAATGGGAAATTATTAGGAAAAATTACATAAACAAGATAGGATAAATTACCTATATACACATCTTTATTTTCCATAATTTCTATTATTCCCTACCATTTTAAAATGTTTCTAAAATCCCTCTTTTTCCTGTCAAACCCCATTGTTCTGGAGACATAAAGTTATACACGTTTTTCTTCTTATTTTTATTATCTATTTCACTCCCTCAATCTCTTCCTATTTTCACTCACTCAATATCTTCCTATTTTTACTCCCTCAATCTTTACTTTCTTCATTTTTTAATTTTCAGATTTGTTCTCTCTCCTTTCAATAAGATCGCTCCATAATTTTTTTCAAAGAACCCAAGTAATTTATAATTTTTATCCCTGTGTGTATCTGATACATTAGTTTCATAGAAAAAAGAGGTATTCGGAGAGCGAGACGAGATTTTCAGGTTTCTTTATTTGCCTTCTTCTATCTCGATCTCGATCTCTGTGTCACGCCCCGAGCCTACACCCCGGACGTGACCGGCACTTGAAGACCATCGCTGGCCCCCAAGCGAACCCTTGGCCTGGCTTTCTTAACTCAGCGGAAACTTAACTCAACAGGATAACTCAATGCAACGAAAGGTTATAAAACAACTCAACTGAAAGTAATTTGCCAACAAGGCATCTCGAGTCTCAAAATAGGATATTTAAATATATCGTACGCATGAGACTCCAAACTAATCGATCGATCGATCGTGGTATCATGAAGCCTCTAAATCGAGATGGATGTTGGGACGGACCCATGACATCTTAATAAAACAAAAACTAAGAACATAAAATAATTGAGTCCTCCGAATGCAAAGGCTCACTCGACTCTGGAGTGCTCGGTGGATCAACGACGTGCGGGATCTTTGATCCGGTACCATGTCAGATCATAAGGCGATGCAGCCAACCGCATCGATACATGGAAGGTACAAGTATGCGAGCTGGAAAACTAAGAAATATATGCTAGAATGAATTTTGGAATAAACTGAAAAGTTTTCCTTGTTCAACTCAACTTAACTCGACACTTTTCAATATAAGGCAATTTAAAACAAGTGTGATATAAAGAAAAGCATTTTAAAACATGCTATAAACTCTGTGTGTATACAAGGATACAATAAGCTGAGATGTATATAGAAATACAATTGAATGATGTATATAAAATACAATAATTTTCGTGTATAAAAATACAATAAGCTGTGGGAGTTTCTCTGGCAACAACCATCACATAAGAGCTAAAGTGATGATACAACGATCAACCTCACGCTGCGAGCATCCTATACCCGCCAAAGGTATAAGACTGAATCACTAACGATCCACTAGTCTAATATGAAAAGGATTCATCTAAAGAGTATGATCCTTTCTACCCCATGGTAGCTAACATGGTTACATGGGTTCTTTGAACGCTCCCACGATTCGTGCTCGATACTACTCCTAAAAATGTCGCTCTTATGTTTTTAAAATACATTTCTTCCCGACAAGAGATAACTACTCAAAAAAACTATCCAGAAGGCTCTTTGGAAATTTCGATTTCAACCTTGTTTAAATGTAAAGACATTTCTTTAAAACTTCTTTGGGAATACATAGTTCCCTAATAACTTTGAGAAAATGAACTCAACTTGAAACTTGAGACTCTTTACTTAGCTTGAAACTCTAAGCTCTTTGCTTGACTTGACACTTGAGTCTAAAAATAAAGTTAAAACGTTCAATAAAGACTCTTGAACAACTTTACAACTAGCTTGACTTGCTTAACTTCTAAGCTTAACTCTTAATTTCTAACTTCACTGGACTTCTAACTAACTCTCCTTGAATTGAAATTTTGGATTCAAGGTGTTTGCTCACATGTTACGGATGAGTTCTTGACTTTTAGAAGTACCTTGGAGTGTTGGAAACAACTAGGAAACATAGGTATAATACCTAGGAACAAAAATAAAATGAAATGGGGAATTATAGTAACGGGAAGGATTGGCGTCCTTGGCGCTCTAAGAGGCGCGGGGCGACCCTCAAAAGCGGGATTCGCCACTCTGCGGGCACGACCCTCGACTTCAGGGATCTGGGCACTCTGCGTGCAGTGCAGCCCTTTCCCCAGAAAAAAAAAATCCGACTTTTCTCCCTCTTTTCTTCAACTCTAAACCACCCTTACTTCAATGGATTTAACCCCAAACACTAAGGATCATCAATCTCTCAACATACAATAAATTATAACTCAATACACAACCCAATCTTTTCTCAAATCATAAAAAAAATGAGCTTGATGTATGGGGGAAAGGATCAAACCACACAAAGAACTCACATACCTTGATAGGGATCACCCCCGACGAAAATCCACGACGGAAACTTGTTGATCTCCTTTCTCCTCTTCTTCTCCTCTTCTTCTCTTCTTCTTCTCTTCTTCACTCTCAAGAACCCTAACTCTTTCTCTTTTAAAATAGGATAAAATGATCCAGAATCAGCCTAACACACAATATAACCTCAAAAGAAATGGCTAGGGAAAAGACCAAAATGCCCTTAAAATTTTCGGACGGATCCCCTGCCAACTGCCCAACTTTCAATGGCCATAACTCGCTCATACGAACTCGAAATCGAGCAATCTCAGTGGCGTTGGAAAGATCATTCCACAAGCTTCGCAACCATAACTGGAACTACTCCTAACTCATCCTGATCTAGGAGTTACGACTGCTCAAAGTTGGCCAAAAATCACTGATTTCCACACTTAGCCAAATTTTCCAGATTCTGTATTTTTTTCCAAAAATGGCTACTTCCAATTTCAAGCTTCTTCATAGCTATTTCAAATTGTCGGATGTTACACTCTGTCAATGGAGAACCGCGCCGTCAGTTTCTTCTTCCAAGCTTTCTCTACTCCCCAACATCTTCTTTTTCTTCTTTAACTCCCAAAACCCTTGCTGTTCCAGAAACAACCAATGTTTTGCCTCCTGGCAACAACAACTACCTTATCCCGGCACCTATCGAACCTGGTAAGATCAAGATGTACTCCCCGCAGTTCTACGCTTCCTGTACCTTTGGTGGTATCCTCAGTTGTGGTCTCACTCACATGGCTATCACTCCACTCGATCTCGTCAAATGTAACATGCATGTACGAATTGTGTTAATCTAATTTGTGTATCAGTTAAATTCTATTAGTCAATGTGTAGCAGATACATCATAAATGGTTTTAATAAGTACTTGGTTCAAAATTTTATTGAAATGTACCAGATTTATACATAAGATACATTACAAGTTACTAATTTATCTGTTTGTCATTGTTTGTATCACTATTAAATGTTGGACATTATTTTGTATCATGTGTAAGTGTTGGGTAATTTTTGTATCAAATTAAATTGTTGGCAATTAGTGTATCATGCCTAAATGTTGGGCAATTTTGTATAATTTGTTATTGTTTGTTTTATTGTGTATCATGTGTAACTGTTTGTTATTTTTGTACCATTATTAACATGTTGTTTTTGTATCATATTTAACTGTTTGTCATTTTTTGTTCATTACAGTCTTTGAAATATGTGATCAAACAAATTCAAACTCACTCTTTGAAGTTTGGTCCTACATAAAGCGTGAGTTTTATGTATCGTATGAAATTTTCGACTAATGGATGAAATAGAGAGAACGATGAACAGAAAGAAGAAATTTACTTTTTTGAATATTTTGGTTTGTTACACTATATGATTGAATTCTTGACACTAATTTGAAATGGAATAGCGTAATTTATGAGATCTTAATTTGATTTTCTGTTTTTCCCCCCCTTAATTAGTGCAACAGATGGATACTATGAGATCTTAATTTGATTTTCACTTTTTTTTCCCTTAATAAATGCAACAGATTGATACATAATGTATCAACAATAATGTATCCGGATCCTAATTTATGTATCCGAAATGCCTAAAAAATATGGGATTTGTGTAATTAGAAAAAGAATAGGGATAAAAGGTAATTTAGATTTTACACTATGAGATTTATGTAAGTTATATTATAATCTTCAAAATTTCCTATCATTTTAAAAAAATTACAAAAGTGTCTTCTCAGATACATCCATATCCCCTCTCGGATGCATTTCCCCTCTCGAATACATCTCTATCCCCTCTGGATACATTCCTCCCATTAAGTAATGTATCATTTGCAATATATCGGACAACCAAGGAATGTATCCAAGAGCAATGAAAAATTCATTTTTTTGGTAATTGGAAAAACTTCCGAAACAAGACGTAATTAGCCCCCAAATATATGAGATTTCTATACTTTATGCAAATTATTACTCGAATTGTCATTCAAAGATTGGATGATAACAAGAATCTAACATACAATATGATAAAACAAATCATATCATCGAAAGTAAACTATGAATGATAAATTTTTAAAAAAAAATTAGAGACACAAAATCATAGAAATGTCTCGTTTAGTTGGCTCAATAGTTAAGGGGTCCTAATTCGAATCACAATATGAGTATATGACGAGTTTGAATTAAAGTTTCACCTTCCATTGTTAACATAATATATATTTTTTAAATTTAAAATAAGACATTTGATGAGAGTTGGATCTCATGTGTTAGCTACCATTGATCAGTAGGACTCTTAAGTTAATTTTAGAGATTGAAATTGACAATTTTAAAAGTAGTAATTCAGCTAAATCATTTAAAGTTAAAAAACAATAATGATGAGAAACTTTCAAAAAAAGACTATTATTTAAGTTTAATTAGAGCTCTATAGTTATATTTTGTTTAATTACGATTGTTGACATCCAATTTTGGCCCTCCACAATATAAATTAATCATCAAGCTTCTTCGATTTCTAACGATTTAAAATAATTAGTTTTATAAAAATTCCAAAAATAAAATAAAATAAACATAGTTTGCAAGTTATTTTAAATAGCTTTGTCACTTTTTAATAATATGTATGTTTTGTTTAGTTATGTATATAATTAATGGATTTTATGAGTATTCAAAAATCATCCCGAAAAGATTTTATATTTTAAATACGTTATTAGTAGTAAGGGTCGTAATTTTGAATTAATGAATTTTATGAAATTGAAAATATTTTCAAGTTATTTTTAGAGAAATTTTATCATTTTTAATAATTTTGATAGTCTTAATAATAAATACGTATATTTTTACAATCACATTATTTGAAAATCATCACAAAAGATTTTACATTTTAGTTAAATATTTTATCAATTTAATTTCGAGTTCATTAGTTTGTGATTAAATTAATTATTTTATAATCGAATTAATTATAATATTTTGTTAAGGTTAAGAAGCTCCTTAATTAATTCACGGAAATCCGTCTTATTTAAATGTAGGGCAAATTCACCAACTAAATTCGATTTGGCCATAATTAAATTTTGTCTTCAACTCAATTAAAAGTCATATTTGGGTCATTTATGTTTCAATTCCAGCAGGCCCAGCCGACCAACAAACAGTCCATTTCTTTATTTCCAAACCCAATTCAAATATTCCAACAACAAACAATTCCCATCCAAATAAACAGCAACAACCCGACCCGCCCCTTTTTCTTCTTCACAAAGAAGACCGACAATACATACATACAACACAAACAGCAGAAGGCAAATCCACGCTGCCTCTACTCCCTGCGTCAGCGGACCGAAATCAATAAAGAACACGTGAGCAGCAGTGAAGCGACCCCAGCTGCCCATACGTCCCCTTTTCTCTTTCACGCGAAATGTTCCTCGGTAATCGCGTCGAATCGCAGGAATTCGCGGCTGCTAGACCCGCCTGCAAACAACCGCCCACTTCGATCTTGTCATTCGGATTTTGAGGGATCTCGGTTGAAATTTTGAGCATTGACAGCTTTCCCATCCTTGGAGGGTAAGATTTTCAAATTGAAGAAGGAATCAAATTCCTATTCTACCCTTTTCCAAGTTCCGAACCATTTCCCCTTCTATAAATTGTCCCTTGTTAGTCACAAAAAGGGGTTCGAATTTCTTTTTACAAGAAAATACAGAGGACAATAGCTATAATACACACTAAATGTACCACCAGAACTAGGAGGAGGTAATTAATTTTAGTGTCCGAGTTTGATCGTTGCTCGAGTCGGAACTTTTGTGGTAGAAGTCGTCATCTCCTGCTTTTCTTGTCATCTCCGTTCGCTGTCCGGAAATAGGTAAATCCTTTCTTGGTTTCATTTAAATCCAGTTCTTCTATGTTATTCTGTTTGTGGTGTGGTATTGGCTGTGTTTGTATTCTGTTTTTGTGCTAACCTTTTTTGATTTCCATATGTTAGGATTTGGGTTGATGAGTTTTTGCTAATAATATCTTTTTCTTTCTATATGAGTATCATCGGTGTAAATTCTGTTTGGAGTTAGTTGAGCGTTATTTGTAAGCATGTCCAACCTCTTCCCGCTTGACTATGAGCTCTTCACGGTTTAATTCTTTCATGTTGCATTTTCACATTTTCGGTTTTAGTTGAATACAAAAGGATCTTTCTAGTTGTCTGGAGTCATGTGCTTTTCTTTTTGGTATTTTTCTATCGTTTTTTCTCTTAGGCAGTGATTCAAAATTTGGATGAAAATTACTCTTATTAGCCCATGTCTCCCCCTTTGTTTATGTTTTATTTCGATTTCGAGAGTTATTCTGATGGCATGCCTATTTTCTCCCTTTTGATTATGATCTCTTATTGACAGTGGTTTAGCTTTGCATAATAGATTTTTTTTTCTATTCTCTAGTTTTATATGGTCTGAATGATAGTCATGCTTAGTTTGATTAAACTCGTGATATTATGTTCATACCTCATGCTATTGTGTTGTGTCAATTTAGCCAAGGTTACTTTCACTTTCCAACAAGTAACCCCCTCATCCTTGTATAATTAGGAAGCATATGTCTTGAAAATAGCTTGTCATTTAGTGTAGTCATTGGTTTGGTATTATTGCTCAATAGTGTTTTTCTCTTTGGAGTTTTTGTGTATTTATGCCGATTAGTCTTTGGTGTCGACAAAGATGATAGCTTAGTCTTTTTTTTTATTTAATCATTCACAACCTCTTTTCTTCTTTTGCTTGTAATGATCCGCAGCTCTGCTTCCAATATCTATGTGCTCATTTTAGTGTGATAAATTAGCATCATTAGGCTTCATTGATAGAATTAATTTGGATCTTGTCGATTATGTGATATGTTTTTCTCTTTATATTTCAAGTATTGTTGATTATTGGTTGTGTATTCCTCAAGGTATAATCTGTTCTTGTTCTCCTCTTTATATGATCCTTTTCCCTTAGCTTTTATTGCTTACTTCCATATGTTATTCAAGCTTTGTTCGTTAATTTTTGTCATTTGTTAAGTTAATTCAGTTTTGTCCTTCTTAAGTCACCTGTTACTTTTGGGTTCAATATTTGGGTTGGTTGCTTTTCTTGGTTTTTGATTCTTTTAGTTGGTTTTTTCATTTCAATTGAGCTACATTTTGTTTAAGTTATCTCATTTGTTTTGTTATTTCGAATGCTAATGTTGCCTCTTTTCGTTTTGTATGAACTCCTCCCGAGTCCTTGGTGGACTTTCCTTCTTTGCATTCCCGAGTCGAGCCATAAAGGGTCTCTTCTTTGTCATTTGAGTCGGCCAGGCCGTCGAGAACAGGTGTATAGGTTGAAATCAGGGCTGGAAGGTCAAATTACAGGTCCCGAAAAGTTAAAAATGGGCTGTATACATGATGTATACAGCAGTATATGATGATGTACAGGCCAAAAACATGAAAATACAGGGATGAGGCAGAATATAGGTGTTCGGAAGCAAGAAATGCGTAAAAAGAGCTGATATACATGCTCATATACGCTGATATACAGCCAGTATATACCCAAAACGGGATTGAGCAAAAGTCCAAAAAATCCCAACGAAATAGGCCCAAAAGGCCCAAATTTAATTTCTCCTTTACTCCTTACTTATTTAATTGTGATTACTTATTGTTTGATTAACTCTAACTTTAAAATCGTTGACTAACTTAATTAGATTCCCCGAAGATGAGTTTATTTCTTTGTGTTGATTTATCTTTAGCACATTTCTTTTGTGTCCATCAAGCAAATAATGTTTCTTTTTAAGTTAAAGTATTTCCTCAAATAAATTTTAAAAATGCTAGTCAAAACCTTTTCAATTAAATATATATATATATATATATATATATATATATATATATATATATATACACAAATATATATAATGTTTCTTAAAAAGGGTTCGCTAATTAATTAAAATGGATTTTCATTGAATTGGTTTAACTTATTATCTCAAATGATTACATGAATTCTAATTAATCTAGTTTTGTTAGAATTTTATTCACATGCAATTTAATTCGAATGTTTCATTTCTAGTCCCTTTCTCTTAAAAATAAATAAATGAATAAATAAAATGAACCAAATGTGTTATTTAATTATTTTCTAAAAGTTAATCACATTGTAAATTACTATTTTTCATTATAATTAGTCAAAAAATCATTTTAGTCAAGTCGCAGGTCAACCGCGTGTTAGCGGGCACTTCGAATGCCTAAACTCTTCTCGAAGTGTAAATTGAACCCCAAACCCTCTTTGGTATTTTCAATGATTTTTTTCTATTTAAATCTTTGAAAATTATAAGTTTTATTAATTTCTTTAAAAAATTAAGTGGCGACTCTTTTCTAAGTATTTTTCTTAAATTGTTTTATACTTGGAACATTTCAAAAAGTAATTTTTCTACAGATAGGAAAATTACGGCACAACAACGATTCATAGCTACATGTTAGAAAAGAAGAGAGATGCGAGCGAGATTGAGACAGAGATGTGAGAGGCGAGCAAGATATGAAAGATACAGATCAGGAGAGAGACAAAAGAGATGTAATTGAGTTGTATATCTTATCGATAATTGTATCACTGATATAATTGATATAATTGGTTTGTATAAAAAACTAGCTACTATATGGAGGAGAGAGGCGAGCAATATTGGGAGATGGGAGGAGAGAAGAGAGAGGAGAGAGAGGAGAGAAAGAGATACAATTGATTAGTATATCTAATCGATAATTGTATCATGAATACAATTGATTTGTATCAATGAATAAAATTGTATCAAAGACTATTGTATTCAATCCGTTGACGCAAACCAATTATATCAAGTATATTAATGAATAGAATTTGTATCTAGATACAATTTACATCAACAAATACAATTGTATCAATGTTATATTTCATAACAAGTTGTATTTGTATCTATCTGTTGCCTTGCGTATTTTATTTATGTGTTATCATGTGTGTTTGTGTTTACCATTTGTATTTGTACAAGGGGTGTCAAATGGGTGGGTTGGGTTGAAATTGAAGATATTAAAATGGGTTGAAATTGAAATCGGGTTGGGTCTTGACCCGCCCAAGTTTATTTTGGGCTCAAATGGGCTAAAAAAGGGGTTGGGTCTTGACCCGCCCAATTTGACCCGATTAATCTCAATAATTTTAACATAGTGATATTTAACTTTTATAATCAAAATTTCAGCTCAAGTTTTTTTTTTTAAAAAAGTAACATATGGATATATAAAATCCTAAAAGATGTTAAATAGATAATAATTCATACCTTTAATATAGGAACATATCTTAGTAAAGAGTTTTAAAACGGGTTGAAATTGGAGATTGAATTGAGCTCAATTGAGGATTCTCTTAAAATGGGTTAGGCTTGAATGTGTTGAGATTGAATCCAATTCAAATTATCTTGAGCTCAACCCTTAAAATTATGGACGGGTTGGGCGGGATACATAGGTTTGGGTTCATTTTGGACACCCCTAATTTGTGCCATTGACTATTATCGTATATTTCTATTTATATTATTGATTGTTATCATTTATTTGTATTTGTATCATTGTGAGTTATCATTTGTATTTGTATTGCAGAGAGAAGAACAGGCGAGCGAGAGAGTGCAGAGAGCAAGGAGAGAGAAGTAAGTAAAGTGCGGGAGAGAGGCGAGGGAATGAGAGGGAGAGATAATTTTATTATAAAATTTTGAGAAAATGGTCTAAAACCCCCCCAACTTATACCCGAAATCCCAACTACACACTTCAACTTTACGGATGTCCTATTACCCACCTGAACTTTATATTTCTCTATTTTATACACACCTAAGTGCTGACTTGTCATGGAAGGTGTTCTTACCTTCTCTAGGCACGTTAGACGGTTAATTTTGACGAAAAATTCCTCCTCCATCAAGAACTTTGCCCCAAAAATCTTCCAAATCAAAGCAAAATTCAAGCTTGAATATGCTTAATATAGTGAAACTCAACTAATTTTCTTTAATAAATTGTAATACTAAGAAAATTTCTAATCCTATATTCAATACCCAACAGATCTACGGAATAAAATTTTAACTGATTTTAATAACTGGTCAAATTCCTGCAAATCTGAAAATGCAACGCCATTTCTTCATCTTCTTCATCCCGTTGCTCTGAATAATTGAAGCAAAATCATCTTAAAACTTCTTTAAATCACGCTAAATTTTAGATATAAGCTTTTCTTGACATTTCAATTTTTTTGATATATTACCCATTCAAAATGGTACTCGTTTGTGGCAAGTCGAATTTGAACCCAAGCCTTTTGAACCAATTTTAATGGAGGTTTCAAGTTGGTGGTTCACATTTTAAACCCATGAGTTTCAGTTTTTTGCCACATGAAACTCTTCAAAACATTAGCGGAAGTTGCTCCCAATCCAGAAAATAGATCTAAAAATTCCATATGAAAGTTCGTCGGTGTTCATGGAGTTCCAAAGTTCAAATCTAAAAATTGCAGCCATGAACTTAGTCAAACACTCAACTTAGTGTTTTTAGCTTGAAAAATTAGCAACAAACAATGTCATCAAATAGTTTCAAATTTGAAGATCAAAATACATCCATAAACTTTGATGTTATGACCTTAAACTAGAATTTAAAACAATAAATAAAAAAGGAGAATTTTTTTTTAAAAAAAAGTTATTAATAATATTCCACGTGTAAAACGCGTGACGTTCACCCAGCAACATATATGTGGTTGTGGCATTTTAGGTGTGTATAAAATAGAGAAATATAAAGTTCAGGTAGGTAATAGGACACCCGTAAAGTTGGAGTGTGTAGTTGGGATTTCGGGTATAGATTGGGGTGGTTTTAGACCATTTTCTCTAAAATTTTACATAACACAAATTGTTATTCTTTTTAAACTATAATTGTGTATAGCTAATACATATGTGTTACATATTTGCCTAACTTATGTAATATTTCCTAATAAAATTAATAACCTACCATAAGAAAACTATCAAATAATATAGTTTTTGGGTTCCTAAAACAACTTTAACAAAGAGGGTGTATTTCTTCTATATTAATAAGATAAATAAATACAATATGATTTAAACAAGGAAAATGACAAAGTGTTTGTTGAAAGCAAATTAGCAACGAATAAACTACTGGTGCTTCCTCAAAATAAATAAAAAAACAATTAAACATTTTCCTAATTTCTTACTTTTTAGCCTATTTCGAAAATCATCAAAATAATAATTAAAATAATTTAATTTAATTTTATTTTTAGTTTTCTTTAGTTGAGAACCGAAGTCGGCGGTCGGAGTAGACGCAACAATTTTCTCAGCACCTTTCTCCTCCGATGATTTCTTCTTCTCAAAATTTCTGAAATAATAAACTGAAAAACTCCCATCTCTAGCAATATTCACAAGTAATAGAATAAGGAAAATTTTTTAAAAACTAAAAAAAAAAAAAGAAAAAAAAGAAGAAAAAAATGGCGTCTTTGCTCTTTCGCCGGAGACTATCGCCGGCGATCATTTCGTATAAGAGCCTATTACATGGTAAATTTTTAATTTTACTTTATACCCTTTTCTTTATATTGTGTAGTTCTCATTGTTTTCTCGGAAAATAAAATATTGAAGAAAAAACTGTTTTTTTTTTTTAAATTCTGTTGAAGTTGTTTTCTTTATTGTATGGAATAGTGGAGGATGAAAAATCTGGAGGGGAAAAGTTGGATTTTTGCTGTTCTTATTTTCTGTTTCAGCATTTTAGAGAATGCTAGTATATTGTTTTGGACTTCGATTTTGAATCATATTTGAGTTGTCAAAATAGATGGAGAAACTGTTAATCTGTATGCAGATAATTAATGGTTATGTAAAGTTTCAATTGATTGCTAAATGTAGGAGATTTTGGATTGTCAAGTTCATATACTATTTTGAAGGAATGTTGGATTGAAAGCTTTGGTTTTTAGCACTGACTTTCATGTAAACGAAAAATTTGATGTGTAGATACTTGTAGGATGAGAATTTTGTATACTATGTATGATTGAGATTGAGTTGTTTATATTGTTCACTAGAGAATCAGGCCAAAATAAAGCAGAAAAGATTCATATAGTTGACGGCATTTTGTTGGTAATTAAGCACAGAGATGCTGTCTTTTATATGTACGAATAAGCGAATCAGGCCAAAATAAAGCAGAAATGATTCACATAGTCTATGCCACTGCCTTTTATAGTGTACATAAAGTGAATTGGCTCTGCTCTCTAGGAAGAGTTGGTTTCCTTCTGTGCAGATCTTCTTGTTATTTATATCATATTTGCACTTTTTGATTCATGAGTTTCTCCATCAAGTCGTCTACAGAAAAATATAAGAGTTATTCTCTGGTGATGGCAATACATATTTATCCTTTATAGTTTGATGCACGAGGTGATATTATCTACTGGTAGTCTATCCAGACTTCACTCGTGAATTAGCACGTGCAATGTCGATGTCACATCTCAAGGAATGTAAATTTCATCGTAACATGGTAGGAGCCAGGAGGGGTATTGTCTATTAGACTATTATCGATGTTGATTGAGACCGCAAGACCTGCTTAGTTCCTAGATCTCCTTCTGTCGTTATGTTATTAACATGTTCATGCTGTCTTGTGGAGAACAAGTATGATGATTCTTGCCAAAATTCAATTTTTTTTTTTTGAGAAAACAGTGAGAATGATTTCTACTCAGTTTATATGGGGTGTTTCAATAGTTCTTGCTCTTTTTATACTGTAGCTATGTGTGCAGGCGTAGATTGACATCATTCCAAGTTTATGTTTCAGTGCTTTACTGATTCTACTTGCGGAGTATAATATGTCCTTTGCTGTTTGGTCATTTCTAAAACTATGAAGTTGTTGTTGCAAAACTGTAGCAGGCTTACAGCCAACCGATTATTAACGATTCAAGCACTTTCTTGTTGGACAGGTGGTGGAGAGTTTTATTTGCTCCCGGGGAATATGGCAACAGAAGCTTCTTTTGGTATTTGTAATTGCTTAAGGAAATTCAGGAGTTCTACTGCTGCTAGAAAAGTTGATTTTACAGACCTTACGTAAGAATTGTATCTTGTTTCTTATTTACTGCATAAAAGAAGATCATCTACTATTTTTGTTGGTTCCTTGATTTTATGTAGGAACCTACATATTTATATTACTTGATCAAAGAAGAAAAAATGTGCACTATAATTTTTCCATTATAATCCATTTCAAATTTCAGTCGTCCGCATACATGGTATCCACATGCTCGAAAGAAAAGCCGGAATGTTTTTTTACATGTGGGCCCAACAAACAGCGGCAAAACATATTATGCCCTAAAACAGCTCGAGTCAAGTTCTTCTGGTAAACTGTATATGTCAATACCATGAAATTTTCTGAGTTGACTTCTCTGCTATCAGTTAATGGAATTTCCTTAAGCACATAAATTAATCAGTTAGAATCTATAATTCAGGTGTTTATTGTGGCCCTCTGAGGCTGTTAGCATGGGAGGTCGCAAAAAGGTTAAACAAGTCAAATGTTCCTTGTGATCTTATTACTGGACAAGAAAGGGAGGAAGTTGAGGGTGCAAGACATAAGTCTATTACAGTAGAGATGGCTGATGTTACATCTGACTACGACTGTGCAATTATTGATGAAGTTCAGGTGTGCCTGTAACTTATAATGTATCACTTTCGTGTTTTTTTTGTGTGTATTTACACACAAAGTATGAGTAAGAGAACCATCTACCCTATATTTTCATGTCCCAAAGCCAAGTCATCTCATAGACTGATAGGTGTCCTTTCCGTTTGAGAAACAAATCTGCTTTTTTCTAGGAATCTACAGTATTTAATCTAGCTGCTTTGGTTTAGTGGAGCTATTTCCTGGCTGACCTATATGACCAGAGTGTAGCTTTTTAGGGATTTACAGTTGCCACTTCCAATTAATCTACACCGACTTAGCACTTCTGGATCTGGTAGACACATAAAGAGTTACTTTATAGAATGTTTCTTGGTAGAGGTTGTACCTTAGAGTTGATTGTTTTCTGAAGGAACTTTATAGTAGCACCTCAACTGGGTAACTTTAGGAATCAGTTATCTCTGTATAAATCATTTTGAAGCGAAGACTTTCTTGACTGTTACAGTTGAACTCCCCTTTTTTGGTGGGTGGGGGGGTTCTTTTGGGGTTTTTCTTTTTTGGTAAAAAAAGATGAACCATTGACAGAGAACCTATGGTTGTTAATTCATCATATGCTTTGATGGGATGTCTTTGGAGATGTCAACCTCTAAAACTCCTATTAGCTTTAGTTTCTCGGTTAGCCTAAGTAGCTGGTATATTCTGCTCCAATTACCAAGGCAATAAAATTTCTGTTACAACAGTGGCTAATTGGGCCTTGGAATCACTACATGAATGCACCTTGAGTGGTTTTCATGAGGCTAGAAACTTCCAAGAAGTATAGCTTTGTGAAGCAGGCTTACCTCCTAACCCTTTTAGATAATAGTGTCTTCTTGTTACTTCACATATAATGACAAGGTTATATCAATAAACTCCCCCTGTTCACTTTTACTTGTCCATAATAGACTTTGCTCTCCCTTTAAGAAATAATAAATGAAGTGTATATTTTACCATAATACCTATATATTTATCCCACGGAGTACATAGTGTGCAAATTCAGTATCGTAACGCATGAGGCAAGGATGGAAGTGAAGATTGATGTGCAAGTCATATCCAAGAGAGGAACTTTCAAGTATCCTGGGTCAATAATCCAAAGAGATGGGGAGATTGACGATGATGCCATATATTGTATTGGAGTAGGGTAGGTGAAATTGAGGGTTGACTTTGGGTATTGTGCGATAAGAATGTGTCACTAAGGTTTCAAGGCAAGTTCAATGGACTAGTAGTTAGACCGGCATTATTGTATAGGAAAGAGTGTTGGCCAGTCAAGAACACCACATTAGAAGATGAAGGTAGCGGAGATGAGTATGCTCAGATGAATGTGTAGGCATATTAGGAAAGATATGATTAGGAATGAAGTTATACAGTGCAAGATGAGAATAGCTGCCATGGTAGACAAGCTGAGGAAAGTGCGACTGATATATTCCAAGCATGTGAAGAGGAGGTGCGTGGATGCGCCATTAAGGAGGTGTGAGAGATTGGTTGTAGTAGGAGTTAGGAGAGGTAGAGGTCGGCTGAAAAAGAACTGGGGGAGATGATTAGACATGCTATGACACAACAACTTACTAAGGACATGACCCTAGATATGAAGGTTTGGAGGTTGCGGATCAGGGTAAAAGGTTCAAAGGTAGCCAAGTGTTGTGGCACTTTCATGTCGGAGAGGTAGGGGGCTAGCCTCCTCCTCTCCTTTCTCCTTATTAATAGAAACACTTAGTGGTTGCGTAGTCTCTTAATCTTCAATGAGCATTACTATATGTTGCTTCATTTGCTTTGTATATTGCTATTTTGTTGTCATATTTTTCTTGCAATCCTGCTTCAAAAAAATCTCTTTTGAGTCAAGGGTCTATTGGAAATAACCTGTCTACCCCACAAAGGAAGGGGGTAAGGGTCTGCTTACAATCTACCTTTCTCAGACCCCAATTGTGGGATTCTACTAGTTATGTTGTTGTTGTAGTCTTAAGTCTTAGGAAATGATCTGGGGAATAAGTAATTAATCTCGAAGGGTAAAACATGAAAAAATATGTCCTTTTCTTGATATGGTAAGGTGGAATTTTTGGTATAGTGGACAAGTAAAAGTGATGGGATATTTGCTCATGTGAAAGGGGGGGGGGGGGGGTTTCTTGATAGATTTTTCTATCTATTGGATTTATTATGCTGGCTGAGTAAATTTCTTCCTAATGCCTCTAGGGCTTTGAAGAGAGCCCAGTTCTAGGCCCTTTGTAGATAGGAACAATGGTACTAAAAGAGGTCTTGAGGGTATATATACTCCACAAATTGATGATGGTTTATGAGAACATCATGAAGTGAAATCAGGAAGAGACTCTCCTTTGTTTCTCCTCCTTCCTATATTTCCATCATGCTATGAAGCCTTTCTAGTTTCTTCAGAAAGTTCAAATTTGGCTGCACCAGAAAACAATAAAATTGATTTTATGTTGGTCTTCAGTCTCGAAATTTTAAGAGAGAGAGAGGGATTTTGGTTTCAGACTTTTCTTTAAGCCTCATCACTTTTTCTAATCTAAATGTGTTCTTTTTGCTAATGCCTATTAAAGGATTACCAGTTATCCAGTTTTGTTTGTTACTGTTTCTTGTATCCTAGGATAATTGATTGTGTACGCCATCAACTTTGTTCAGATGATAGGGTGTAGGACAAGGGGTTCTTCATTTACACGTGCGTTATTGGGACTAGCTGCTAATGATTTGCATCTGTGTGGAGATGCAGCAGCTGTACCTCTTGTTCAGGAAATCCTCAAAGTGACAGGAGACACCATCAAGGTACTGACCTTTTCTTCGCTGGTGTTTAAACAAAAGGTGGTGTGCGTTTGAAAACTTTCAAAAACACGAGTTTGCAAACATGTTAATTTTGTTTTAAGTTCTAAACTTGGTTTTTCGAATCTTTCTGTTGTAATGAAGTTATTACAGTTGTGAACTCTTTGAATGTTGTATTTAATTTTATGATTTGACATCTCCTTTATTGGCCTGTATTTAGTTGTCTATACATGACCTTCCCTCTAGAAGATTGCTTGCCAAAAGTTAGTACCTCCATAATAGGCGGGCAGAATAAATCTGAAAATTTTACAAACTGTGGTATCTGACCATTTCAATATTTTGTCTAGAAATATCTGACATGCTTGTAGCTTTTCTTAGAATTAATTGAAGATATCGTCTTCAAAATCTGTTCAGCGATAAGGAAAACTGGGGCTAAGTTCCTGCATAGTCAATTTCTTGAGTCCTGATACTCATCTATAGGCCACTAGGGTGAATGAATATCTTGGACAACACAAGGTAATTTATATCTCCTTGATGCCAGAAATGGAACCAATTACTGCATTAAAAAAGAATTATCTTGACAACATACTTCCCATAAAAAAATATCTTTTCAACATAGCCGAGGCTGAAGGCAAATTTCCTCTTTTATTTGATAAGTCTTGTATTATACTCATTGAACTTGATGTGTACGTCTAATGCCTTAAGTTTAGTGGGCTTGTTTGCATGAGGCGTAACTTAGTTCAGTGCCAAAGAATAGAAAAAGTTTCATCAGGTCATCCTGCATGTGTGGGATACTTGAAGTTTAGTTGATTTAAAAACATCAAATCTAACTTGAAGTAGTTATGCCTAGGATTTATAGATAGCAGATAACCTATCTTGTACTTTTATCTATGAACGTTCAGAGGTGAGCAAGGAAGGGGGCGAGGGAATTGCTGATTTACTACCTCCTGCTTTTACCTTTTAACATAGCCCCTTACCCTTTCTCTTTTACTTCATGTCTTGTACTTCCTCTGCTTTTTACCCGGCCAAACGTAATTGCGAGATGTACTACTTAGGGTAGAGTATAACTAGTTTGGATGGGTCAGGGTCTTTTAGTGTGACATGCCGCTAACCTTCTCTGGCTTCCTTCAATTGGCTTTAGACAGCAAAAGCCAAAAGGTCCTGTAAGTCATGATTTGAAATCTTACAGCTGAGATCAAATCCTACTGATAATAGCTTTTGGTTGTTTTGTGACCATTGCCATTTTTATGCAAGAAACAATATTGTGTTATGTTTCTATTGTCACCCTCGTGATTGGAGAGTGCATATCTTCTATTTTTAGGGGATGGATTTTTTTAATATCTGTTTGATACTCCCAGCTAATTTTGCATTGCTTCATAGTTTATTTGTGCTAGTAATTTTGTGTTAATTTTTTTTAATGCCTGCTACAAATAATGCGATTTTCCTTGCTTCCCTTTGCTGCCAGGTTCAGTACTATGAGAGGCTCTCACCTCTTGTCCCATTAAAGGTTCCTTTGGGATCATTCTCCAAAATACGGACTGGTGATTGCGTTGTCACCTTCTCGCGTACGGAAATATACAAGATGAAGGTGAGGAACAACCTTACACATTATGTCATGGCCACCCCTGTCACAGTAGAATAGAAAGGAAGAAAGTGTCATATTATAGGAAAAATCCTGCAGGGGGATAACTTGTTATATAACATGCTAATACTGATAGAAGTAGCTGAAATCAGGTGAGATATTAAATGCGATTGATGAGTCATACACTGATGCTGCTATATTGTAACTTGTTAGATAGCAGGTTTAAACTGATAGGAGAAGTTAGAGCAAGTGAATTTTAATTGCTGGAGTAATTGGCTTGGCAGGTCATAATGACAGCACAACTGGGTAGGGGATGCAGTAAATTGGCATGTAAAATGTATCCTGATAGCAAATTGCAATCATTTGGTACTCAATTGATGTAGTTTTGATATGAGTTAAATCTAGTTCTGCTTTGCATAATCCCAAGATTTTGTAATAACCATTGAACTTCTTGTCCTGGTATGCTCAAAGGATAACTGAAATTTTAGATTTTAAAGTACTGCTTATCCTGATTCATACTATTGTTCTTAATATTGACAGAAGCAAATTGAAGCTGGAGGAATGCATCGTTGTTCTGTTGTTTATGGTTCATTGCCGCCAGAGACTCGAACTAGGCAGGTTTACTTCTGATCCTTCCTTTTGTCTATCGTAGAGTTAAGATTGGCCCTTGTCCAGTCACCTGTTGATGCTTCCTGTGTTCGTTTCTTGGTTAGTTGTAATCCATTTTTTTTCAGGCTGAGGATAACTCATTGTATAAGTTTCTTGGTTAGTTGTAACCCATTTTTTTTCAGGCTGAGGATAACTCATTTTATAAACATTATCATCCTAGTAGAGTCTCTTTTTAATCATCAACTATTTATGATGGCCGTATGGCCTTCCTGTCATCTGCCCTGACTTATTCTTCTTGAATATAAGCTGTCATCCTTCAGTGTGCTATGATCAGTCCTAGTTTATATTACAGCTTTTATGGCATTCCATGTGATGACTCGCCTAAATTACAATCCACTTTTAATGTCTATTATCATGCTGGCAAATTAGCTAGTAAGTACTTTCTTTAAGATTGCAGGCAACAATGTTCAATGATGCAAGCAGCAACTCTGATGTTCTTGTCGCGAGTGATGCTATTGGGATGGGTCTCAACCTTAACATTTCTAGAATTATATTTTCAACATTACAGAAATTTGATGGTGTTGAAATACGGGACCTAACTGTACCAGAGATAAAGCAGATAGCAGGTATGTTATTTTACTGGGGAGCAACTTGGTACAGAGGGTCAGATCTGACTGAGTACTTATCTTTTCAGGAATTCAGCATCATAGCTTTCCTTTTAATATTGTAGGTGGTTGAAAATGGTTTAGTAGTATTCGATATGCTCTTTCTTCATAAAAAACGAAAGCAGCGATTCTGTTATACGTGAACTGTAAGGAGCTTAATATTGTGATTAGACACAATTAACCTCCTTCCTTTAATACTCCCTCTGTCCCAGTTTATATGACTTATTTTCCTTTTTAGTCAGTCCCAAAAAGAATGCCAAATTTCTATATTAAGTAACAATTTAATTTTAAATTACCCATTTTACCCTTAATGACATGATTTATAGCCACACAAATATCTATAACTTATTTTAGACCACAAGTTTCAAAGGTCTTCCTTTCTTTCTTAAACTTCGTGCCAAATCAAACTAACTCATAGAAAATGGGACGGAGGGAGTATAAATTATGGGAGATAACATTTTTAAATCAACACTTAATGTTGTAATAAGATGCATCTTAACCTCCTTCCCTGTTATGTGTATACTACAGGAGATAATTTATATGAATGACCATTTACTGAATAAAATAAAGGACAATTACATAAACGAAAAACAAAGAGGATGGATGTTGGGCGGGGAGGCTCATTTTCCATCTGAAGCTTCTGAATCATTGTAATGTAGTGAAATGCTCTATATTGAAGCATGATAGAGACCCCTGGACAAAGTATTCAGAAATTTTATTTCATCTGTGTTCCTTTTCCTGTACAGTTATTTGTTTTATGAAGACCTCTTGTTTCTCCTTTTTACTCTCCTCCTTTCCTAAGACTGTGTATAGGTTTATGACATCTGGTAGAGTGTTCTATGGACGTCTATTACAAGAACTCCATTTGCAGACTTGTTTTACATATTCTTTGGTCAAAATTACAACAACATACCCAGCGTAATCCTACAAGTGAGGTCTGGGGAGGGTTAGTGTGTAGTGTGTATGCATACCTTACTCCTACATTGGGAGGTAGAGAGGCTGTTTCCGGTAGATCCTCGGCCCAAGAAAATTACAGGAGTGAAGAAACGAAGGCAAAATACTAAAAATGGCATGACAAAACATTCTGAAAAAGATACAGTAACTACTCACTTAAGTATTGAGTAGAAATCTTTCCTCAAAAGCTACTCACTTGAAACGTTTAAGAATGAAGAAGGGGCAGAATTACTGAATGAGTGTGAGCTGTGGCTGATACCTGAGGCTTCAGAGAAGTATTCTCATGGGATCTGAAGCCATCAGCCACCCTTACTTTCTTGTACTGGGTTAACAATAGCTAACCCCTCTCCATATACTTCAGTTTTGGAACAGATCAATATTGTGTGGTGAGAAAATATATTATCCAAATGGAAATTTTCTTAATTTTGTTTTTTCAGATTCACTCCATTCCAACGTCCGATTACAGATGGAAATATCTGTTCCGAAAGAGTTCCCAAAAAATTGTTCCTTGATTTCTTGTATTCTGGACTTTTTGAATAGCCGTTTTAGCAGCTTTACTAAATGCCGATTTTCTGAACTGAGTGAGCTTCAAATCTAAATTTGGACACTTTGACGTATTTTCAGGAGCTATGTGAACGTCATCCAGAACTTATGCACTTACGCATAGAAAGTATAAATATTCTGTGAAATGATTATTTTGGCGATTAAACTGTCTTGTAGGACGAGCAGGCAGGTACAAATCCAATTTTCCTGTTGGTGAAGTAACTTGCTTAAATGCAGATGATCTGCCATTACTTCATTCCTCACTGGATTATCCATCTCCTGTACTTGAGGTGATTGACTTATGGCTGAATTAGTGCCATCCTAAATTCTGGAAAACTATCATTGCATTTGTTGTCGTTTTATTGTAGAGGCAGTCTCCCCTACAAGATCAATTCCTTAGAGTGCTTTCAATTTTAGTGGGATGTTCTAATCAAGAGCAATAAATTTACAATGCAGCGAGCTGGCGTCTTTCCAAACTTTGACCTTTTATACATGTATTCTCGTCTACATCCAAAGCATGGAATACATGAGATTCTGGTGAGTTACTAGCTCAGATTCTCATAGTCTAGTTTTAAAATAATCATCTACTTATAACTTGCACAGGACCTCTATCATGTGTGTTTCTGTCTTTGGTATATGTCGTTATTAGAAATTTGGGAAGGAAAAAATAAAATGTTAATAAATGTAATACAATGGATGTTGCCACGGAAACTGTTACACAGTGGTTTGTTCTTTTTTTGCTTTCTACGAGATTGCACGTAGAGTGCTCATAACGTTTCTACTTTTTTCCTTATAGGATCATTTTATGGACAATGCCAAGTTATCAGAACATTATTTCATTGCTAATTGTGATGAATTGTTGGTATGGTATTCTTGTTCAACTTGTTTTCTTTCCTCCTTGTAGCAAAACTGTCTAATTTCTACATTATATTCTGTCGTTGCAGTTCTTCATTTTTATTTTTTCCATGTTGGATTACTAATCTTTCTTTTTTTTTTTGGGTTGATTGTACTGTACCTGCGGGAATAGAAAGTTGCTGCTATTATTGATACACTACCCCTCAGTTTGCATGATAAATATCTTTTCTGTATAAGGTAACATCTTTGGCTCTTACAGAGAAGATAAGTGAAACCTGTGACATTTATTGTAGTTTTCTGTAGCTTGGCAATAGTAACAAGGTATATTCTAGGCATGTGTACAAATCCATAATTTAGGGGGGGGGGTGGGGGTGGGGGAAGGGGGCTTCTAGCATTGACTCATTTCTATTTGTCATTGCAGTCCGGTTGAAATGGATGATGACATTTCATCTCAAGGCCTCACTCAAGTAAGATGATTTTTACCTTAAGCATCTCAAGGATGGCTGTTTTGAATGACTACTTTAATGATCACTGCTTTGATGCATCAGTTTGCGACAAATTATTCTAACAATGGCCTGGTACGACTGCGAGAAATATTTACTCCTGGGACACTTAAGGTGCCAACATCTCATACTGCACTTAAGGAGCTTGAATCAATTCACAAGGTTAGCATGTCGTATTTTGTTATATCACACTTTGTCCAAACCCGTTAAGCTGTTCACCAGGGGAAGGTGAAGAACCTATAGTCAAGGGAGCAGTCCTTTTAATAAAAACCATAGCTGGATCTCTTCATTTCCAAACCCTAAGATTGATTGCTTACAAGTGTTCAGAATGATTTCTGAATTCATATCCTCTGTAACATATGATGTTTTATGTATATGAAAGCATTTTTGTTGCTTACCTTAGTGATCACAATAATTGCACTTATGGTGATCCTTGTGAAAGCTGAATTTGCTTGAAAAGACAAACTGCTTACAAGTATTTGATGAAATGGGCCTCGATAAAGTCTAATGGATATGGAGGATTCATGTAGCCGATCCTTAGTCTAGGGACTAGGGATTGAGGTTAAGTTGATGGATTGATTCATATTTATTGTGCTCAACTGTAAAAGAGTCGTTTTGTGCAAGGGTAGAGTCGGAATTCTTGGAAATTCATCTCAGCATCTTCTTCCATTTTATGAAAGTCTTCTAGTTTTTGTGCATTGTTATTGTAGGCCATGAATTTTCATGAGCATGAGAGGCCCTCATTCTTAAAATTTGGGGTGGGTGGGGGGATATTCACTCTATGATTATTAATTATTCTCAGAGTATGTAGTTAACTCTATTGGGGTATGTCAAAATTTCATTTTCTTCCATAACTCCTTGAGAACTTCATGTAGACAAGCTTCTTATATCTTCTGTTGGATGGAATTTGACCAGATTTTTTGTTCATATGTACCATTTCTTGCTCTAATCTATCCAATGAATAAAAAAGTCGTAAAAATTGGAAGTTGAAACAGAAGTTGGGAGTATGACAGTCTGCCTGTGAATTTAAAATCATTGCCTCCTGTTACTGATCTAACATTGGTATTATCTTGGTGCAAACTTGTTTTTCCAGTGTGTGCATTTAGACTGCTGTAACTAATATTACTTGGTGGCGACAATGCATATCAAGATGGTTGGTAAATGTGTTCATTGTTATCTGCTGATGTTTTCTGTTTGGGTGTTCCCTGGATAACATTTCAAATAGAATATACCGTTGTTGGCTATTTTTTTTTTTTAAATGAAATTCACTGTTTGTCATAATTGGAAGGTTTTGGATCTGTATGTTTGGTTGAGTTATCGCTTGGAGGAGAGCTTTCCAGATCGCGAGCTGGCTTCCTCACAGAAGGCTATTTGCAGCATGTGAGTATAGTTAGTAGCCTTTTTCTGTTTTAATAAGTCCTTACTCTGATATCTAATGCTCTTTAATCGTTCATTTTCAGGTTAATAGAGGAGTTCCTAGAAGGCCAAGGATGGCAAAGGCCAAGGACAAAGAGATTAACTCAAAAAAGTAGATCGATTTCACTGATCTCCCAAGAAACAAGACAGAAGTTTTAACTCTTCGTGTTGCTATTCAAATATGTCTCTGTAACAAGGTGGCTCGCCAAGAAATCAGACAGAAGTTTTAACTCTTCATGTTACTACTCAAATATGTCTGTAACAAGATGGCTCGAGATGGAAGCTTCTGAATCACGAAATACACACCCCATGTTCAACACTGATTCTGGTCAAGAAGTTTGGCTGGTTTCCAGGGAATGCATTTGTAGTTTTCTTTCTTAGGTTGAAGAAATTGAATGTGTTGTTCTCTGTACATTATGCTCAAATATATGTTCTCAACAGATTACACACAGTATTCTTTTGTATTTATTTTCCTTTAAATACAATAAGATACATCTTTCATTTTGTGACAACTTTTGTCCAATCTAAATTTTAAGCAAAGAACCTTTGGGTTAGAACTTCAGTAACATGAACAGAAAAATAAAGAGAACAAAAATCAAGATGTTGTCAACCTAATCTTGCTTTACTCCACTAAAGCTTCTTGAATGTATCTTATGGGCTTTAAAATATGCCTCTGATAACTAGCTCCATAAATGTCACTAAAAGAAAGAAAATAATTGTACAACATTTCCCTTACGAACATGAAAAGATCTATTCTTCTTCAATATCTATAGGTCTCTCGGGTGAAATGTCTGATGCTTGCTGCTTAGCTTGTGACATCAGTTCTTCCACATATTTCTTTTCTTCCTTTAAACCCCTTTTCTCAAGTTCTTTGACGAGATTATCATACATGGTGTCTGTAGGGAGGAACCCTCGTAGCACTGCTAGCTCAAAAACAGCACAAGCACGCTCAGGGTTCCTGTTCCTACAAAGACCACGAACCAGAAGAGCATATGTTCCAAGATCCATGCTCACGTCATTTTTGAACATGTGGTTCAATAAGAAGGATAGAACCTTCAGCCTTCTCATTCTGCAGCACATTTTAAATAATGGCGCGTAAGTACAAATATCAGGCTTGCATTGACTCTCCTCCATTTTCTGGAGAAATTTTAAAGCATCCTCTTCTTTAGAGTTGTGTGCAGCAATTGTAATCATTGTGTTATATGTGAACGTATCAGGTGAGACTCCTCGATTTGGCATATCTTCAAATATATCGTAACAATCCTTCAGTCTCCCACTTGTTCCTAACATATGGATCAAGCTGCTATAAAACGAATTATCAGGAACACAACCATTTTGTTTCATCTTCTCATATACATCCAACGCTTTGTTCAATTCCTTTGCCTGCCCCAAAGCTTTCATAGTTATAGTATATGTCACCACACTTGGTGAGTGCCCCTTCATTTGCATCTCTTTGAAAATAGCATCAACGTTAGGGAACTTTTTTTCACGACAATAGGCTTCAATGAAGCAAGTATAAGTAAACACATCAGGGCTTAAACCATGTTCTTCCATATCTTTAACTGTTTCATTTGCTTTATCAATTTTTCTAGCTCCTCTGCACCAACCATGCACTAAGATATTATATGTTTGAACTGATGGAGCTATATGATTCTTCAAATCAAGGTAGACCTTATGTGCATGCTCGACACTTCCTCCCTTCACCAATGCATCGATTAACAGATTCATTGCACTTGTATCCTTCTGTAAACCGAATTCTTCCATTCTTTCAAATGCCCCTATGGCATCCTCATATTTACCAGACTTGGCAAACCTTCTCATGATTTTACTCATAGTATTCAATGAAACATATCCCTGTAAGTGACTCATTTCGTCCAACAATTCCATCATAAGACCAAACTTCTTCGATTTTCCTAAGTTGTCAACCATTAGATTATACAAGTCAGAGGAAAGTGTGACATCCTTTTGCACTTTTGCCCATTTAAAAAACCCGTAAGAAGGTATCCACTCGAAACTGAACCTTTTCAAAATTTGCTCAACCAAACACACTGAAACAAAAAATCTGCTTTTATTCAATTCGTCCACAACAGCATCGGGTGATTTGAAATTAAACCTCAGTACTTTACTGATCTTATCAACATCGTTTTCTGTCAAATCACTTGCCAAACTTCTCACATCAACTTCTCTTGCACGAAGCTTCTCATTTTTAACCCATTCTGAGAATGAGGGAAGTAAGAAGTCATCATCTTCCAGTTTAACTGCTGCTTTCTTTTCCTTAACAATTCTAACCCAATCTGGAAGTTCTGGTGACTCGGTCACCTTTGGCTGCTGATTAATGTCAATTGTCTCAGTCATAGTACAAAATCTATTGCACAACAAATCATCAGAAACATAGTGAACAGAACTCCTCCAGACATACAGACGCCTTTGAGCTCCCAAACACCAGAAATGTGGGAAACGCTTCAAGCTGGATATCATTTCAACTAACCTGGAATGACAAAGTCAGAAAGAACCAGCACTGAAGCATCTTTAAGATAGACAATGACGAGCTGTTCGGTTTCTAGCATATAAAAGATAACAATGCATAAAACTCTACCTATTTAATACAATGCTTGATATCACTAATATAGCATTTGGTTACCATTTCCGTCCGTATAACTTTTATGAAAATCATCTATTATTTATGGCAGTTCAAATGTGAAATAACATTACATGAATTAGCAATACCTAGATAAGAACACTGAAATGCTAAAAATACCCTTAAACAAAGACATCTAGTTTTCGTTAATAAAAATATAGATCTTAGTATCTTACAACAACCAATAGACCTCAATCCCAAGCAAGATGGGTTACTATATGAGTCCTCATTGACTGTGTTGCTCCATTAAATCTCGTCATAGACCCATATTATACAAAAAACAACATAATAATTAGGTATTAAAAGTTTTTGTATTTCTATTAGCATATAATCTCATATAGGATTAAGACGAACTAAAGTGAACGGACTAACATGAGTACATGACTAGAATTTTGTCCCAAGACTCCCAACTACTAATAGGTATCACTTTTATAAATTGTTTTCTTCCACACTCCACAGTGCCCTATTGTAAGTCTTTCAATACAACTTCTTTTCATATGATTTTGATTCTACCACGTCCCCTCTTCTTTTGTGAAATGGTAAGTATCAACATAGTCTCCTTTTAACACTCATTATTGTTCTTTTCCTATAGGCTAGTGCATCTAGAGTCTATGCAATACATGAGCAAGCCTTACATTCTCTCATTTTATCCTCATTGTATGTTGCTGTGTTCATTTCTAATCTTGTATGACCGTATATCCATCTTATCTTAGCTTAGCTTAGTCACCTAGCAACAACTCATCTTTATGAATATGTCTAAACTTTAACAGCCCAACACTCAACCCTCACTTCCAACCCTAAAACCATCAAAATTACAAATCCTCCAAAGAACCCCAAATTCAGTTCGCTCAAATACGAAAACACACGCACAAAAAACAAATAAATTCGAGTAAGAGGCAAAGATTAAACGAAGAACCATAGCCACTGAACACACAAAAGATGAAGGGACATACCTAAAAAAGAGAAGCACCGTAGTAACACTTAGAAACAATAAGCAGAATATAAAAAAAATCATGTATTTATTGTTAGTAGTCTGGTCTGTTTCTATTTATATGTTGTCCTTGTTAAAAATAAGTAACAAAATCAATTTGTAAATGATACTTATTACTATTTTTCCTATTTTATCCCTCGAGAATTATTAATCTTGAAAATAGTAATTTGATCAATATGATAAAACTAAATGATTAATTTATATTTATTGATCAATTTGATTAGCCAAAATAAATTAATTTATGTTTCTTTATTGAAAACTTGACTTTAAGAGAACATTAAATAAGTGCATAATGGTAAACTTACTTATTTTCTTAAAGGACGTGAAATTTAAAATAATGATATATAAATAGAAACAGAGGGAGTATTAACTAAAGTTTTCTTAATGGTTTGTTGGTAATCTATTACTAATTATGATGCACATATTTTTGATATTTTATTATTGATGTAATTATAATTAAAAATAGTAGACAATTAAATTTATAGTTATTTTCTATTCCTTAATTTGTCTAATTCACATCAATTTGAATCAATCATGTTTTATTTCAATTCAATTTTATTCACCCCTAAAGATATGTTAGTATGATTGAATTGAAATGTTACTTGAAAAGTTGAAGTTATAACTCTCTATTATATGAATATATACAAATTGAAGTCGAATAAATTATGATTACCAATTTTATCATATTATAATCTATAAACTTATTAAAACTAGACTTAAATATACCGAATTAATTAATTTGATAATAAGGATATATAATATTTTTAAAAAATCGAAATTATACCAGCTTAATTTTTTTAATCACCATGTCCATCTCTAAGTAATCACACTCCCATTTTGAGTGTAAAGAACCATATTTTGAAATAATTTTAGGTTCTCCCTAATTTTTCTTCTTTATCCTCTTTCCTCTCCAAGCTACTCAATTTTTTAAAATTGACTATTGAAATTGATTTTAATTTTTTAGGATAATGAAATTATTTAAATATTATTATTTCTCTCAAAAATAAAAAATTTATTTAAACTCATTTTCTCATTGGTATATCATGTGATTAAAGCTCATTTTAAAGATGATAAACCTATTTAATTCATATACATCAAAATTCAAATACTACCATTTAACCAAATCCATATCTTATACTTAAAATGACACGTTAAAAAGACTTAAAGATATAGTAAAATTGATAAAAAAAAAAAGTATCTCAACATTCACATCAACGTAATCTGTCTGCTACTTGATTAGCTTCTCTAAAGCATTGTTGAATGTGGATTTGATGTTTGATTGATCAAATCTTTGATCCTGCTTACTTCATTAAGCATCCTCCATGGAGTTTGATTAGTCCATTTGATACAATCAACTAACATTTTGGAGGTCACTCTCAGCTATCAATCTTGCATGTCCTCTTTCTGTGCACCATGTGAGTCCATAAAGAAGAGCAACAGCTTCTGCTCAGTTGTTGGTGCCTTGGCCTAGGACAAGTGAATAAGCCATTACTAGATGTTCCTCGGAATCTCTAACAATGCCTCCACCTCCACATTTGCCAAATCTGCAGCTACCGTCAAGAGTTAAGCTTAAGAAAATGGTTAGAAGTTTTGTACTGAATAACACTAGATAACAGAGTAGTGATAGCATTCCAGGAGGAGTTCAGGTTCAACCGACTGAACTGGTTAGTAATCAGTTGAGAAAATGTGTTAGCAATTAGAGATAGTGAACTCTCAACATTCGGTTTTTCAGTACTGTATTTTGTACCACATCTTGATCTCCAAATTTCCCAAGTAGCAATGATAGGGAGGCTGTCAAGTAATGAAACTAGTGACAGGATTAGCAGTTTTGTGTTTCCACCAATTTATCATAATCTGTCTATAAGTATTACTTATTAGAATAAGCAATCCCAAAAACATTGGTTTGGTGGATCTGACAGATGGTAAGTAAAGTTTATGAGCGGACATTTTAAATAATTATCGTCATAATTTTCTGGGTATTAAGGACAGACCAGATGGAAAGATATCACCTTTGGTACATTTAAGGCCAACATCAAACTGAATAAATTCACCAATGAATCACCTGACTTTGCCTCTTAAAAACATTGGTGACTCTACCTTCAACGGTGTGGAACACATGAGTAATAATAATATATGTTCGTTTTACAAGTTTTTCTTTTCTAGAAAGAGGTTTTCAGGCTAACGTTGGTGTTTCCAGGATTCAAGGTTCAGTTTAGTAATGCAAATCTAACCTTCTATCTCTTCGTGCTGGACTTCGAACCATCTCTCCATAGCTACATTATATTCATAGCCGCAAAACATGGTCAGCTTGAAGAACCATCTAACAAACAATGATCCCAGATTAACTTCAAGTTATTTTCCAGCATTTCAAATGCCAGATTTTGTCCATTGTTTGGTTCTGCATTTTTGGCAAGAGAATGAAAATCAAATCAATTGTTTCAGCAATGACACGGAAATTCACAAAGTAAAACAGAAAGGGTTATCAGTTCAACAATGAATTGGCATTGCAGTGTTTTGTATGTATTTCTGTGGCACATGCAAGTTGATGTACCATTCAGGCATTCGCTAAATGCTATTATTTATTTGTACTTATAGAACACTATGATATAATTGAAGTACAGTCTATAATATGCATTTTTCATCAGAACAGTTACGAAGCTTGATGTTCCAACTTCAAATAATGGCTCGACCCAACGGAAGGTGATAGTGCTTTTATACCAATGTTGAATCTTATCATTTGTTAATTCTATATTCATCTTAAAACAGAAGTGACAAGTCCTCTCAAGATCTATTAAAGGCAGTATTGATATACATACTTCACGGAGCACATTAAAAAAATAAATAATATTTGGATAGAATGAGTCTGCAACAAGGGATTTGAGAGAGTAAATCAAGAAAGGATGAACATACCTAAAAAAATGCATCAGTATAAAATGAACGGTCATAATATTTGGAACAGAATGAGTCTGCACCAAGGGATTTATCTTGTGAAATGAAACATATGCTGCAGGGAAAGAACCCTGGGCATTCCAACTGAGATCAAAAGCCTACAAAACGAATGAGAAAATAGACTTTAACACTTGAACAACTTAATTCATCAGTTAAGGAGTCTGTGTCCCCTACCTTGAAGACTGATATAGATTCTACAAGTGTTCCCTTACTCTCCAAAACCTGCAAGGTTGCAACCTGTAAAAAGAAAAAATCATTAGCAGTCAAAAATATCAAGAAAAACATCCGAGCTTCAGACAAGGGGGAGTGAAAAGACAACTATGGCATTGCAAGAATCACAAGCCAAAGTATTTGCTAACTTTTCTCTTACTTGGTTAAAAGAAACTGCTGATATGCATAAAACGAGGCATTTAATGCCAGAGTCATGTACCTCAACCGTGGCAGAAAAAACAGAATGTTTGATCAAACTGGCACATTATCTGCATGAGCTATGACATATATTTTGCAACAGGAAACATGAGCAAAGTTTTTATGGAAACATTCAAAGGACTGGACATAGTCTCGCCTTTCTTTACTACAAAAGAAGTCCTTCACAAAGTTCTTCTTCGGAAGACGAATCCTCTGTTTTAGCCTATTCAGTCCTCCCAGTAGACAATAAATTTCATTTGTTTGGCCACTGGAGGTATCTGAAACCAAAAAGGGAGGAAAGCCAGAACCAGTATCAACCCAAGCACATCCTGGAGACTTTCTTACACCAAAATCTCGCATGACGGTCCTCACTTTTGCCAGTTTGTTCCAACACCCAGCATCTGCATACATATTAGCAATCAACACATAGTATCCAGGCTTATCAGGCCTCAGCTCCAGCAGTTTCTCGGCTGCCCACTCTCCTATCTCAGTATTCCTATGAATCCTACATGCTCCAAGGAGAGTTGCCCACATTTCAGGTGTCGGCTCAAAAGGCATCTTTATAATGATTTCCTTTGCCTTTTTAAGTAGACCAGCCCTACCAAAGAGGTCAACCATGCAAGAGAAGTGCTGCAAATGAGGATTTATACCATAAGTATTTTGCATCTGTTCAAATAGTTTCTGGCCCTGCATCACAAGGCCTGAATGACTACAGGCTGACAAAGCAGCAACCATGGTCACATGGTCTGGTTTTATATGGAACCTTATCATCTCATTAAATAGTTCAATTGCTTCTCTTCCTTCACCTTGAATACCATATCCTGCTATCAGCGAAGTGTAGGTAACTGCATCTTTCTTGCTCATCAAATTAAATAGCTTTCTGGCTGCTAATACCTTTCCAGATCTTGCATACATATCCACAAGCGAATTCCACAAGAGCAAATATTCCTCAAACCCTTCACGTCTTGTAAGATAGCAGTGAAATTCTTTACCATGTTGTAAATTTGCCACCCTAGCACACAGGGGAAGAATGCCTGCTATAGTGATATAATTCGGCTCAACACCAGAAAGCAGCATTTCTCGGAAAAGAAAGGAAGTCTCCTCAGACCTGTCCCAATGTGCAAAGCCAGATATGATTGTATTCCAGGTAATTACAGTTTTAGAGTCAACAAACTGAAATAAAACATGTGCCTGCTTGAGTGCCTTGCATCTGGCATACATATTGATTAAAGCATTTCTTACATTATCAAAATCATCAAGGTGACTTCGGATCACTAAACCATGAATTTGTTTTCCAATTTCTAACAAACCAGTGTGGGAACATGCACCCAAGCCAATAAGTGTTGCCACAGGTTCTAGCTGTATTCCACAAGTTCTCATTTGAGATAACAATTTAAGAGCCCCAATAAAGTTACCTGTCTTCAAGCAACCTCCAGCTAGGGTGTTCCAAGTAATAATATCGAATTCAGCATCAGTAGCCCTCATTCTATCAAAAATCTCAAAAGCTTTACTCCACATACCTTTGGAAGCATAACCAGAGATCATTGAATTCCAAGAAACTGCATCCTTAACTGGCATCCTCTCAAATATATCATGTGCAACATCCACTTTCCCACATTTTGCATACATAGAAACTAAAGCATTCTGGACAAACAAGTTACCCTCTAGGAAACTAGCATCTATAGATTTGTGAATATCACGGCCAAACGAAAGATTTAATTGTTCACCACAGGCCTTAAGAACAGACGGATAAGTGAAATCATTGGGTCTTATACCTCTATTCACCATCTGTCTATAGGCAGAGAATGCCTCCTCATTTTGCCGCTTTTTAACATAAGAAGAAATAAGGAGATTCCAAGGGAGAGGGTGCAAGATATTTGAAGTTTCAGCAATTACATGAGCATCATCAAGTAAACCAAAGGTCGTATAAAAGGTGATTATCCTCGGCACCAAATTCCAACTATGTGCAATGCCCAAATTAATAATGCATGCATGAATTTGTTTCCCTTCAGAGAGTGACTTGCTATTAGTACAACATAATAAAAGAGATGATAATGACTGTATAACAAGATCACAAGGGGTTTGAGAGGAGACATGAGTCCGAATTAGAGAAAAGGTTCTAAAGGCTTTGCATATGTGGCCTTGGCCGGCAAAGTCCTTCAAGGTTGTCAGTAGGCAATCCACCATTGATTCATTACTTTCTTTACAAGGCCCTGAAATACATTCATGTGAGCTACACAGCAAGGTTTGGCCACAGTTTTTTTGGGTGTCTGATTCTCTGACTCTTGTCCACTTTTTAGGTATGAACTTCTGAATTTGGGACAGAAGAAGGTTACTGGGTTGCACACTAAAGCAAGAGGGCATAAACTATAAATGGTGAAACTATAATGAGTAAGAACAAGATTGTGGCGCATTTACAATACCAACAACAGTCTGTAACAGCTTAAAAAGATTGATATTTAGCCAATCTACCCCTGCAAAAAGAATTATAATGTGTAAGAGACACAATAATGGCAACAAAAAATCCATAAAACTCTACTCATTTGATTAAAAATAAGATGCAACCAAAAAGGAAAATAATTACTTAAGCTGTCTAACACATAACCTGGAAATCATACTGTCCTAATTTTTATGACTCTTGTATGTTGGAACATTTTAAAATACTATGTAATATCATTATATCGCTATACAAGATTTCTGATTAATTGAACTATTCAAGTCCTAAACTTTTCGGAAAATCTTAGCAACTTAGTTTGTTGGCTGCCTAAACTTTCACCTTACGGTTTCAATTCCCCACCTACCCCCAATTTTCCTAAAAAGTTTTAAACTTTGATGTAACAGATTACTCTATGTCTATACTCTGACTCTAAGCATAAATGGGTAGACTTAGGGAGGAAACTAATATAAAGGTTCTCTTTGGAATTTACTCAAACACCTTGTGTGCTAGCTAAAGTAAGAAAGTTTTCCTTGTTGAAATCAATCCATCTTCTTAAAATAAAACAATGACCGCCGGAGCATATATCCAAACCTCCATTTAATCAAACAACATACCCAATAAAATTTGATTCCGGAGAGGGTATAATGTACATAGATTTTACCGAAAATTGATTCATAACCATAAAATTAGACAAAGGGAGTAAATATATATGTCATATGTTTTAAAATGTATGCAATTTTAAATAGCTTTAAAATCTCTTTGATTAATTATTTAGTACATTGAAGATGGCAACTTATTATATTTCTAATTTCGAATGGGATGAAGCAATTTTCTTTTATTCAATTTGAAAATGGCGAACAACAACCACATATCCAATGAAATCCCACGAGCCATCATTTCTTCTTAATAATAATAATCTAGTAGCAATACCTGAAAAAGTTTTTGATTCTTACACACTTGAAGATGTGTCTAGTATGGGCATTAGAACAAAGCAATTTAGATTAGAAATTGAGATTTTATACATTAATAATGAACATGAGGGATTGAGACCCAACTATCCTTTTCAATTCACTAATGACATAGTCAATATCTGGCCGCTCAGCAGATGCCATACGCACACATGATGCTATGAGTTTTGTAATTTCAGCATCCACCCCCAATGTTTTATGAATGGAGCCTTTTTTCTTCTCTCTAATATATGAACCCAAATGAGAATAATCCACCCCATTTTTCATTATCAACTCCATAAGTACAACTCCAAATTCAAAAACATATATATAGTGTGCAAACATAGATGATAGAGAAGCCTATCAAGATGATCTAAACTACTAGCACATCTAAACAAGACATGGAGTAATAGAGAAACACCAATACCTGCGACAGTGGCAGCATCACCTTTCCGACAATCCATTCTAAAGTTAACCAGTTTAATGTTATATTCCTGCATACAGACAACTTGTAGGACATCGTAGAGAACGAAATTGTGGATGCATTTGATACCTCATCAATCATAATATCAGGCGAAGACCAGAGAAGGTCCATCTTTTCCACAGTTAATGTTTTCAGGAGCATTGTATAATCAGTCGCCACCTGAATGTATAACAGCAGAGTAACTGTTAGCCAGAGCAAAAACAACTACTGTTTTTTTTTTCTTCAAAAATTAAAAAAAAGGCAATACCACGACCCAATGTGCCACACAAGGTTTTTTTGAATTTCAGATCATAAACTAGAGCCATCTTCTTTTCAAAACAAAAGCCAATCAGCTTGTTCACCAAGAAAGGACACGCCGACTTAAGTTGTTGTGACCTTTCCAGTAATACAATTTCATCCTGTTAGAAACTTGCAAGATCAATAATTAACACAACAATATGCATGAGAAGGCAAATTAAATATATACTCACATGGAAATTGCGTGGATAATCAAGACAAGTTCCTCTTGAACCTGTTGGAAATTTAAAATTCCATGTTTTGACAATGACCTCCTGGCCATCATCCATATGCCCATGCATGGTACAATGTGGCATGTTCAGTTTTGTCTATGCAGTCACTGAAATTATTAGTGATCTTTTCGAAATCATCAAGGCTCAAGTTTTTCGCATTCATACCTTGAAAAGGAGCTCTGCATAAGGAACACTATCAACAATTCATTGCAAAGTCTCATAAGATTTGTACAATTTTTATAAAATTCAACCATAGCGGCTTGTCTTGTGTTTCAGTAAAACGTTATTGTGAGTAACATTTTAGCCATAAAATGTACTTCACAGTAACGAATTATAAGTCAGCAACGCATTATGTCTCTATACATGCCTTTTTCTTTTTGTGAATAAAATATAGCCTAAAACGTTACCAAAAAATACGTTTATACTAGTTTTGTTAAATTTTAAAAAGATATATTATTTTGGTGAATTCATTTTAATAATGACTTATTTTGGTAAAAAAATTCTATAGACCATAATAAGAAAAATACCCCCCAAAAAGATAATAATTAATCTAAAAGAATTCAGTTATGTTAAAAATCATTCTTTATTTTGAATTTTGAAATTTAATCAAAAACTTTATTCTACCGAATAAGTAACTGGTAAAATACTAAAATATACAAATTTCATTGAAATATTAAAGTTATCGAATTTGACTCCTCTCCATTTCTCTTCTTTCCATTTTCCCAAGTTTTCATCTTTTTTATTTTGTTTTAGTTAGTTTTTTTTTTTTAAAGATATTTTCTTTAAATGGGTTTAGCACTTTTGGAATGCACATTCATGTAAATACTTGGTTGATTTATAAAGCTCACCTTTTGGGTCTGTTTGGCCAAAAAAATAATCATAATCATGATTTAAATAATTAATATTCATGTGGTAATTTGCTTGAAAAAACGTTAGTAGTCCCAAAATTATAGCAATATAAATCTAAATATATTGTAAAACTTTTTTCTCTTCTTATCCTTTTTCCCCCCTGCCAAGTATCTATCTTCCAATAAAAATTTGAATTTTTTTTCTTTGCTTTCATGCTATTGGTTGTTGTCAATTTTTTGCCACAAGTTTTTTTTTGACGCAAAGAGGGAGAAAAGAGATGAAATAAATGGTAGTTTTTAAATTGATAAGAACACATTTATTTATCTAAATTAACTATGGTTAGGATACACTTTAGTTAATTAAATCCTAGCCATTAATTTTAACATATGGCATGTGTTCTTAATTTAAACAAGACCTTGGGAAAATAGGAAAAAATAACAAAAAATAAAAATGAAGAGAAGCCCAATCAAAATGTAATACCTCGGTCTTAGAAAGAGCTACTTTTAGAAAGAACTAAATTGAAAAAAGCCAATTTGAGATTTGTCCAAGTTATGTCTAAGTTATGAGTTTTGAGTCAACTTCAACCGACCATAACTTTCAGTACATGATGAGTTAGGTGGCCCATAAGACATCAAATGAAATTTCTTTGAATCCTCTTTCCAATGCCACCGAGTTTGCTAAATTTCAAGTTTGGATGAGGGATATATGCCCTTTTGAAGTTAGCCTGTCCAGTTAAGGAAATTTACCCGAATAATGAGGGGTAATTTGGTCTTTAAAATTCAAAATCATGCTTAGGGTTTTGTAACGACCTGATTCCGTCATTAGGGAAAAGCCAATGGGGAAAAAATTGGGGTCAGAAAACTTTTTGGTAGTAACTTGAAATTTCCTAACCTAGTCCAGATTTAGAAGAAATTGGGTCGGTAAGGTCTAGGAAAATCTGATAATGAATGAGAGATCTAATTATGAATTTGATTATGTGAGTGAATAGCTAAGATGTTAAAGAACCCGTACGACTTTACGAAATTGAATTCGGGTGAGTAGAACTCCCGAAATTGATCTTGGCGTGAACAATATTTTCTGAGTGTCGTTGGTTGAAGGTGTGTTGTGAAATGGGGTCTTGGAATTATTAATTTTACTCACTGGTTCCGTGCAAGCCGCTGGGGCGGGATTTCAGCCACCAGGGCGGGGCCGCTGTGGCGGGATATGGTTCGTCGTGGCGGGACAGACGCGACTTAAAGTCGTAAATAAACACCAAAAATATTTTATTCTGCACTTTTCGACTTTGAGAGCTAAGGAACGACCCCAGGGGTTTTCTTGACAATTTCCCACCATTCTTGAGGCTAAAGGTAAGGTTTTCACTCATAGAATCCATTTTTTGATCCGTAGAACCAATTTTCTTAGGTTAGTATTGATGGGGGATGGTTTTGATCTGAAATTTATGGTGGGAAAAGCCCTAATCTGGGTATAAAGGATCAAGGGTTTGGTCTAGGGTTATTGGGTTTGTTATAATTCGGATAATTAGACCTTTGATTGTTGATCCTTGTGTTACTTGTTGTTTTTAGATCACGAACAAGCGGAAGGAATCCAAAAAGGGAAGATTCAAGTGCCTTAGGGGGATTCAAGCTTGGTTTCAAGGTAGGTGATAGTTGTGATTTCATGATTGTGTGATATATGTTTGTTCTTGCTTTATTATGATGCATGCATGTATGCAAATGTTGCATTTTGATCATACTAATTGTAAATGAGTATGAACAAATAACTATATGCCATGAATCACTTCTTGATTGTATGATTATTGAGAATGAACATTGTGATTGTGATTGTGGTTTGTTGATTGGATCGGATGCCACGTTCTGGCATACTAACTGGGATCGGTTGTCACTTCCGACATACTAATTGGGATCGGTTGTCACGCTCCAGCATACTAATTGGGATAGGTTGCCACGTTCCGACATAAATATGGGTCGTAGTACCAGCTGAAGGGACACAAGCAAGTTAATTAGAACGGAGAAAGTTCCAATTTGTGTCTGGCCTTAGGGGTCGTATAAGGCATAGATGATCAATAATGGTCGTCGATGGAACAAACTAATTAAAGAATTTGAACTTGTCTGCAAGTTGTATCTGCTTGAGTGTCGTGAAACTTGTTTCGAAAAGAAAGTCATCACGAGATTAGGTGCAAGTGTCTAGATAAATTACGAAGTGGTTTGTATGCGAGAAATCTGGACGTGCGTTGCTACCAATTGATAATCGTGTTACAGCCTGAGTGTATCCTGGGGATATGCGTATGGTAGTGTTGAAACATGTAAAAGGATTTTAAAGTGTGTACTTCGTTAGGTTGACCGGGGGGTAGACAATGATTGTCCTAGCTAAAATGATTTTCTTAAATGCCTAGTTATAGATGAGAATTTGAGGGGAAATATTGAAGATAAAAAACCCCCAAGAAAATTGTTGGCAAGGGTTTTGTTTCTGTCAGGGCCGCTGGGGCGGGATTTTCCCGCCGCGGCGAGACCATCAGTGCGGGATTTCTCCCACCAGAGCGGGATAGGGCGAGACAGAATCTGAGCTGTGTCTCTCATGTTTTCCCTTAGTCACAATTATAAATCTCGAATTGTACCGAACTAACTCTCGCGATCTAATTCAGTGTTCAACAATCGAATATAAGTTATAAAGTGTGTTAAAATTGTAGAGAACCTGTGCATATGAGGAGGAAATTAGTAAGGTCGTGGAGGCTGGGGAAATGATAATGCAGGTAGAAGAGTAGTGCAACCAAGCAAGGAGGTTGCCCGTCAAGATGACATGGCTCAGTTTTATGCCTTTCTGGGCAAGACCGAGGTTGAGGTGTCTAATGCAGTGGTCACAGGTACTATGCTTGTTTGTGACCAGATGACTAATGTGTTGTTTGATCTGGGTTCTACTTATTCTTATGTATCCATTCAATTTGCCTTGGGATTTGATATGAATTGAGATGTACTTGATGCCCACATCCATGTTTCTACCCAGTTGAAGAGTCAGTCATAGTCACCCTTGTATATCGTGTTTTTCTTGTTGTGGTAATGGATTTTCAGACTTGGGTTGATTTAGTTATGTTGTATATGACTGACTTGATATAATCTTAGGCATGACTTGGTTGTCCCCCTATTATACCGGGCTTAATTGTAATACTAAGTCGGTAACTCTAGAGATCCCGGGTAGGGAAAGATTAGAGTGGAAAGGGGGGGTACAAGCCTAAGTCAGCTAAGGTCGTATCTTTCGTGTGGGGTAAGAAATTGGTGGACAGGGTTGTTTGACTTATTTGGCTCATATTCAGGATGTTGAGGTTGAGTCTCCCTCTATTGAGTCTATTTATGTAGTGTCTGAATTTAGAGGAGTGTTTCGTATTGATTTGCTTGGTATGCCTCCGGATAAAGATATAAATTTCTGCATTGACTTGGAAACTGACACTCACCCCATTTCCATCCCTCCATATTGTATAACTCCGGCAAAATTAAGAGAGCTTAAAGCTCAAATCGAAGAGCTTTTTGATATAGGTTTTATTGTCGTAATGCTTCTCCATGGGGTGCTTTTATCTTGTTTGTGAAGAAGGAGGGTAGTATGAGTACTGGTGATTTTATCTTAAGCCATAAATGAGTGGATTGATACTGGAATAGCAAGCTTATGGATAAAGAAAATCCCATTGAGTATACTTGGGTGAAGGCAATTAAATAGTTTAGTGAGTAAATATGTAAAAAATTGGGTTAGCCCTTTTAATTTGATGGGTATACCTGAGTTTGAGGTGTCATGTCGATGAAAAGGTTGACTTCATAGTGATAGCCAGGGCTAACCGAGTCTAATAGTAGTATGAGTTCATGATGGATTGTGATGGAACGCAACTATATAATAAGATTATTGGTTAAGCGAATTTTATATAGTAATTACGACTTGCGAGTATCTAAAGTTGTGGTTTTATAATATATGGTGAGCAACGTGGTTGTATGGAAAGTTTTAAGAGATGGTGGAACACCACTCGAATAGAATTTAAAAGAGCTAGAGTTATAATGAAGAAAAATCGTGGGATGAAGTGCAGCCTTTATAGAGAGACGAGAGCAAGAACATTGTATTGATTGCGAAGGCTAAAGAGATATACGTAGATAATTGGGTTCAGAGATGCGTGATTTCATTCGTTTTGTTGTGGCTATGGTAATAGTGTCACAAGTCCATCAAATTTATTATAAATTATTGAAAAAGACTTGAGAAAGGAGTGTACAAACACTAGCTCGAATGTGATGATAAGTGCTTTTGTTTTGTTTTGAGTTTAGTTGTGAGAACAATTGAATTGTTAGTGAAAGACATTGTGAGATCAATGGAGATGCGATCCATGATAAGCGAAGATCTATGAACTCATAAAAATCTTTGAGCTATAAGCAAATGTTGATAGATAAAAGGATTGTGTTATACGGTTGAATTTACAATTTAGATTTTTCATTGAAAGTTTACATTCGTGGTGATATGTTTTGTCAAGGTATGAATTTTCAAGGTGATGAATGATCAATTGTATCAGGTATTGAGCATTTAAAAGGACTTACACCTGGGTTGAGTTGTAAAGTTGATTACTGGTGATTGTTAAAGTACCTAAGAAAGGTTTTCATTTAAAAAGTGTTGATTTTGAGTAAGGTAAATGGTCGGAGTAGTTATGATGGTTGTTAGTATTAAGAGTGTTGGCTTCAGTGGAAGGATGTGAAGAGTATGTGGAGTCAAGTGATTGGAAATGGCTGGATCGACTCTTCAAAGGAAAACCTTTCATGTTATTCGCTAAATTCTTATGTGACCATTTATTTCATTTTGTACATGGTTATGAGTGTGATGCACTAGTTATGCCTACACATGTTTTCATTTCTGTGGGTAGATCTCTAGTGGTGGATCAGGTGTACCAATCCTGTGATGTTCTCTTGATTGAGTGGGATGATTTGGGAAGACATGGTTATTTCAGATGACTTATATGGTGTTGGGAGTTGTTAAAGTAATTCAGTGGTTTTACATGTACCACCTTGCATATGAGAGTTTATAGAAGAGCTACCATGCGTATTTATGGTTGCCGATAATCTTAATATTCATCTAGTCGTCGAGGTCATGTATCGGTTATGTGGGGACCATTGGGTCCAATTCTACTGTTCTTAAGAGGTAATCTACAATTACTAAATCTAACATTTTGATAGTGTTGTTGGAGGGTTTGTATGCTTGGACATATCCCTTGATGAGTACTTGATGTCTAAAGATCAGTTTTTTATAACTTAAGCTCAAGGAAATTTATGTTGCGAGAAGGAGATGTTGATAAGAACTATGATCATTGGGTATTATGAGTGTGTGTTGGTTGGTTCAGGTCCACCTCTAATTGTAGCGAGTATTGATTTAGAATTTTATCATGGTTATGTGAGAAAGGAAGCGTCCTGATGTTTATGTCAGAGTCTTTGATAACATGTTGCAGACATGTGTATGATCAACTTTGGTGGTTATTGGGAATAGTTTTATTGTTAGTTAAGTGTACATACAATAATAATTATCACTCGAGTATTGTGATGACTTCATTGAGGCATTGTATGGAAGGATGTGTAGGTATTCAATTGGTTGGTTTGGGGATGGTGATTATATCTAAAGTGAGAGTCAATTTTGTTAAACAAGACCTTCTGTATGAGGAAGAACCAGTTGAAATTCTTGATCACAATGTCTGAAAGCTAAGGACATGCGAGACAAGTATCTCAGTTGTTTAGTGATTCAGGTACTAATCTACCCTTACTTTTGCCAGTCTTTCCTAGTTGATCACTTGGGGACGAGTAATAGGTAAATTGGAATCTATTGTAACGACTTGGGAAAAAGCCAATGGGGAAAGAACTAAGGTCAGAAAACTTTTTGGTAGTAACTTAGAATTTCCTAACCTAATCCAGATTTGGACGAAATCGGAGTCGGTAAGGTCTAGGAAAATATGGTAACGAATGAGAGATCTAATTATGAATTTTATTACATGAGTGGATAGCTAAGACGTTAAAGAACCCGTATGACTTTACATAATTGAATTTGGGTGAGTAGAACTCCCGAAGTTGATCTTGGCGTGAACGGTATTTTCAGAGTGTCGTTGGTTGAAGGTGTGTTGTGAAATGGGGTCTTGGAATTATTAATTTTACTCACTGGTTCGCGTATGAAGCGGATTTCTGCGACGGTGCTTATGGCGGGATAGATGCGTGGCGGGGCGGCGACGCGACTTAAAGTCATAAATAAACCCCAAAAATATTTTATTCTGCACTTTTTGACTTTCATAAATAAAGGAACGACCCCAGGGGTTTTCTTGACAGTTTTCCACCATTCTTGAGGCTAAAGGTAAGGTTTTCACTCCCCGAATTTGTTTTTCAATCCGTAGAACCAATTTTCTTGGGTTAATATCAACTGGAAAGAGTTTTGATCTGGAATTTATGGTGGAAAAAGCCCTAATCTGGGTATGAGGGATCAAGGGTTTGGTCTAGGTTATTGAGTTTGTTATAATCCAAATAATTAGACCTTTGATTGTTAATCCTTGTGTTAATTGTTATTTTTAGACCACGAACAAGCGGAAGAAATTCGGAAATGGAAGATTCAAGTGCCTTAGGGGGATTCAAGCTTGGTTTCGATGTAGGTAATGGTTGTGATTTTATGATTGTGTGATATATGTTTGTTTTTGCTTCATTATGATGCATGTCTGTATGTAAATGTTGCATTATTGATCACACTAATTGTAAATAAGTATGAACGAATAACTATATGCCATGAATCACTTCTTGATTGTATGATTTTTGAGAATGTACATTGTGATTGTGATTGTGATTGTGGTTTGTTGAGTTGATCGGATGCAACGTTCCGGCATATTAACTAAGATCGATTGTCACATTCCGGCATACTAATTGGGATCGGTTGTCACTTCCGGCATACTAATTGGGATTGGTTGTCATGTTCTGTCATAAATATGGGATCGGTTGCCATATTTCGGCATACAAATTGGATTGGGTGCCACGAGCCGGTGCACTAACAATTTGGGTTTGGGTTTCATGAGAGGACCATTGAATTAGATTCCGTGAGAGGACCATTGAATTAGATTCCGTGAGAGGACCATTGACTTGTCATATATACTTGTCATTGAGAATGTGAAATTGTACGTTGTTAATAAATGATAATTGATATTGTATATGTTCGGTATATGCATGTTTATAATGTTGTAATGATTTATATATGTTTCATTTAATGGGATTGCCGCGTGATCCTACTAGTACACTGTGGTTATGTACTGATACTGCACTTGCTTGTTCTTTGTTGAGTACATGACATCTTCAGGCGGCTATTGATAGACCTCAGTGACTATTGAGCGTGACCAGATTCAAGGGTGAGCCAGTTCTTTCAGGCTGCCATGAATCTTTCTTTTTTAAGTCTACTCTTTTCGGACTCAGACTATTTGTTTAAGGTGTTGTTTAGTTTCGGGATTGTACCCCTTGTTCTTAGACTGGTCATTAGTAGAGTTTTGGTACAATGACTTTCAGGTTCTAGGCATTATATTCCGCATTAGTGTTAGTTCAATTGTTTTGTTAGACTTTTGGAGTTTATGGGAACTCCTTAATAATGATTTAGTTATTTAAACCTGCTTCCGTAGCTTTAAATTATTAGTTGGGCTGTAGTAATGGTTCTCCCACTGGAGAGTTAGTGTGGGTGCCACTCACGACGGTTTGGGTCGTGAAAGGTTTTGAGAGGAGTTCAAGAGAAGGAAACAAGGAGGAGTTCAAGCATTCACCAAGATTTTTTGCGAATCGAGGATTTGTTTTTCCAAATTAAGGTATATAAGTTTTCATTGTGTTGTGTTCGTTCACCTACACGCCAAACATGTGAATTTCATCCGTAATTTCGTTCTTGAGGTTGAATGATTAGAATTCTTGATAGGTGTTCTTGAGGTTTTGTTCTTCATGCTTTGTTTGTAGAGTTGATGGATTCTTGAGGTGAGGATTTCAATTTTTTAGGATTGTTCTTGAGGAAAAGTGAATAGATTCTCGTGTACTTGTATTGGGTTATTGAATCTAAGGAAAAATTTGAGGAAGAGAATCAATTTTAGGTGAATTAGGGTCAGGAAACGAGAAGAAAAATTCATCGGATCGTTCTGGAAAAGGGCTAGGGCGTCACGCCCCAGATGCGCTAGGACCAGTAGTGCGCCAAAATTGACCCCCAGTAGTTGGAGGTCTACCGCAACACGCCACCCATGCTCCTGGAGTGTCAGGCCACCTTCTTATTCGTTTATCAATCCATATTTGTCCCTTCGAGTTGAGCTTTCATTCCTTTCATAATCCTAACCATCTAAACTATGTTTAATCATCACGAGTTCCTTCATATCATAAATTGTAACTCTTGAATTCATAATTCAAATTCAATAAAAGATTAAGAGTCGAGTTTGAGAGAGTCTTTTGAGTTATTTTGAGAAGTCTTTTACAAACTTTTAAAACTTGTTTTAAGACTTGGGTACTTGAGTATGAGGATGAGGAGAATTGAGTTTCATTTTCAAAATGAATATATGAGAACTGAGTATTCCCAAGAGGAAATGGTTTTACATTAAAATGAGAGGAAACATCGATTTTCAAATGAGTTCATGAGGAGTTTTGAGTACTATCTCTTTTAAGATAACCTTTTTGAGTAATAATCTCAAAGTTTGAGGATGAAGAAATGTTTATAAACATATGAGCATGAGTTATTTTATTGGGAGTAGTATTGAGCACCGATATGAGGACAAATTTAGACAACTCAAAGTACTCATAAACCATGTATGTCAATGTGGGTCAAAATGGTCATACTTTTTAGATGATTCCTTATTGTTTTTTAAGCATATCTTAGTGGATCCACTTAGTTGAGGATGTCTTATACTCCGGCAAGGTATAGGACAGTTCTGACAGCGTGGGCGAGATGCTGTATCATATCACATAGCTCATAGTGATGGTTGTCGGTTAGAAAATCTCTCAAATAACAGTAAAAGAGTTATTATTGTATTTTTAAATACATTGAGTTATTATCTACTGTTTTAAAAACTTTCTTTATAATGAATCTTTATTGTTGTTTTTATGTTGAAATGAGTTGAGTACTTCTAAGTTTGAGTATCTTTGAGTATCTTTGAGTTGAGTTGAGTTAAGTTGAGATGAGTTGAGTATGTTCTTCTTTTTTATTAATTCTATGATCTTATGATGGTGCTTTAGAGTTACCATTGCATGCTTGTACATTTCATGTACTGGCGCCATTTGGCCTGCATATTTCATGATGTAGATACAGGTAACCAGGGTCATCAACATGCGCTTCGATGATACCACTTGCAGTTTGAGTTAGCTTTGTTGAGCCTCCTTACTTCCAGAGGATTCCATTTTCTTTTCAATTTTGTTAGGATGTATTGGGTCTTGTCTCGACTTCTATCTTTTTCATTTGGAGGCTTCATAGATAGATAGTAGTGTTTTGAGAAGTCTTTTCCATTTCTTTGTTGAATGTTTTAAAGTCTTGAGTTGCCTATTTCTGGCTAGTTGAATATACTTATATATTTTGAGTTCTTTATTTGAGACAGTTGAGTTAAATCTTTGTAATTGAGTTCATATATTGTTGGGTAAGTCTTCCGCTGAGTATTGAACCAGTCCAAGAGTTCACTTGGGGCCAGCAATGGTTCTCGAGTGCCGACCACGTTCAGGGTGTAGGATCGAGGCGTGACACAAAACATGAAAACATGCGAATTCATCCATCTTGTGACTTGTGAGGATTCCCAACAAATCACGACTGATAATACAAGTCGTGATTGTTGTAGGTGTCATCAACTTTCTCAAGTGCTTCTTTTTGAGATTGTGTTAAAAAAATATTTTTTTAAATGATCAAATTCATTTTATCGGGTTGAATATTTTATATTGTAATAAATAGTTAAAAAATAATGTATATATTATGGAGTAAAATATTAAAATAAAATAAGTCTTAAATGAAAACTACAACTAAAAAAAATTAAAATAATAAAACTTAATTCAAGAAGTTGATAACTTGATTTGAGAATACTAATTTGATGCTTTAACACACATTTTGCAATATTTGATTAAAAAAAATATAGCAAATTCCTACACTGTAGTGTAAGAATTATTATTAATTATTTCTTACTTATGGCCCAAGTTTACTTGTAATCCAAGTATCATTCCATCCGGTAGTCTCGGGGGGGGCGCGACGTGAAACGATACACGGACGACGGAACGTTTCGATTTCGTTTCGTCTCGATTAATTAATTTTTATTAATTAATTTATATTTTATATTATAATTTATATATAAAAAAAAATAAAAAAGATTCAAATCTTGAAATATATATTTAATTAATTTATATTTTATATTATAAATATAACTTATAAGTTATAACATATTAATAAGTAATAACTTATAAACTTTAAAAGATTCAAATCTTGAAATTTGAAAACTAAGCTAAAAAACTTTATTAAACTTAACTTGTAAACTTAATAGGTAAAAATTAAAAAAAATATATCTTTAAAATAAACTTAAGTAAAATTAGATTATAAATTTCAAAACTATTAATTTAAAGTTTAAACTTAGAAAAAAAAAATTCATATTTTCGTAATTCAAAAAATCAAAATAACTATTTTTTTTTAATTATTTTTTGAAATAGCTAGATGTGTCGTCCCGTTTATCCCATCCCGTTCCATCCCGGTATATAGTGGGACGGGACGGAGTAAATATCTGTCGGATAATTTTCCTCGATCCGTTATCGGGTTCGTTTTCCGGTGGTGTTTCGCTCCGCTCGCGCAACCATAAATCCAAGTAATACCATAAATAATATTCAATAAGGAATAGATCTCGTCCGTTGATTGGTTATTTGATGGACGTACCAGATTAAGTCATAACCTCTATAAATTGGTCCTCCATCCACCGATTAGGGTCATCACATATTCTCTACATTAATTTCTCACTGACGGTTGTGGTAACATAAAGTTAGGGCAAAGAGGTAGAAATCAATTTACGACTGACACTTCCGCTTTTTTGTGTGATGATGTCTTCCGCATCAGGTATATGCCCCTAACGATCTCTATGTAAGATTATCGTATTCAAGATCCTGATATTATGTTATTAAAGTATTTAATCTTACATGTGACATCCGAGCCTGGATTGTTTGAATGGATAATTTTCATAAATTATATAACTGCATCATCTTAATAATGTGATGATTAATTTCTCATTAAAAAAAAAAACCTGGAACGTTAGATTTTTTTTTCCCTTTTCTTTGCCCACCAGAATTGACACTTTAATGTTGGATAGCATTTATTGTTGATGTCATCTTAGAAATTTTGTAGTAATTAATTAATATTTGATTGGAAAAATTTAATAGAGTTTACTGCTAAAAAAAAAAGCAAAAAAAAAGGAATCTAAATAATTTGTTGGAGTTTATTGGTCAACACTAGAATTTAGTGCGACTTAATGATGTTCCAACAACCGCCGACTCACTCGATTTAGTTGACGCTAAGCACTGCAATCAAATTATGTTCAAACTTATTGGTGAATTTTTTTGTAGTATTGTAATTTTGTGTTTGACTATTTAAGGTGTTTGGACTCTTATGTTGATTAAGTGTTATTAGCAAAGTTTAATTTGCACAAACTCTAAAAAAATCTTAATCTTCCCATGATGTAATAATTATGTTTTGCTTTTAAATTATGCAATAAATTAAAGTGGTCGTTATACTATTTAATAAATAATATGTGTGTATTATATTTTCTAAAGTTTGTTAGTCACCAACGTGTCCAAACTAGAGAAATTAACGTCTACATATGATCACTTGACATATGTGGATTAGTACGATTCATTATTTATTGGCATATTCAGTATTTCAAGAGAGACTAAGTCTGATTTTTCAACCTGATGCATGTATTATGTTTCTATAGTTTGTCAGTCACCAAAGTGGCCAAACTAAAATGTATAAAATTATTTACATGTACAAAATTTTATGATATTATGTGTGAATTTGTATTTATATAGTTTGTTAGTCACCAAAGTGACCAAACTAAAATGTATAAAATTATTCACATGCAACAAAATTTTATGATATTATGTGTGAATTTGTATTTATGTAGTTTGTTAGTCACCAAAGTGGTCAAACTAAAATGTATAAAATTATTCACATGCAGAAAAATTTATGATATTATGTATGCATTTGTATTTCTATAGTTTGTTAGTCACCAAAGTGGTCAAACTAGATAAATTAACGTCTACACATATCTTATTTATGATCACTTGATGTATGTATTATGTTTCTATAGTTTGTAGTCACCAAAGTGGCCAAACTAAAATGTATAAAATTATTCACATGCACAAAATTTTATGATATTATGTGTGCATTTGTATTTATATAGTTTGTTAGTCACTAAAGTGGCCAAACTAGTATGGTTAAGAAAAATATGCATTCATAAAATTGTGATTTATATATGAAAGTTAATTAAATGCCCTATATATTGAAAATAAATAGATAAATTGACTTTCACTATTGCTAGAACTTAAGAATTTACCCAAAGGTGAATTAATCATTCTACGAATAGTGAACATTATGAGGTAAATTAATATTTTCAATCAAACATATATTGTATATCCAAAGATGTCGTATATATTTGGTTAAATATATTTAATTTCCTATTAAAGATTAAAAAAATGGCATTTAAATTATTATAATGTGTCGTAGTATCTACCCAAAGGAGAATTATGATGTACTTTTATCGTTTTACTGAGTTCACATTATTTTTTATTTGTGAGCATGTATATCTATTTGCAGTTATTTCTCTTCATTCACATGCTTTGTCTGTTATTGTGTTCAATGAATTGAACTTCTCTGAATGGCATGAACAAGTCTAGTTCCACTTAGCTATGATGGATCTTGACTTGGCTCTACTGAATGATAACCTACTGTCATTACTTATAAGAGCAGTGAGAATGAGAAGTTTTTTCATAAATCATGGGAGCGCTCTAACAGATTGAGTCTTATGTTCATGCGAATGATTGTTGCTAACAACATTAAGAGTACTATTCCACAAACAGAAAGTGTCAGATTCCCTGAAGTTTGTGGAAGAACGTTTTCGTTCTGCTGATAAGTCTTTCGCTGGTACACTAACGATGAACTCACGACCATGAAGTTTGATGGGTCGCGCAGTATGCAAAATCATATTATCGAGATGACTAACATTGCAGCAAGACTTTCGACCTTGGGGAGGAAAGTGGATGACACCTTCTTGGTTTAGTTTATTCTAAACTCATTGTCTCATGAGTCTGGACCATTTCAAATGACTATAACACTATTAAGGATAAGTGGGATGTTAGTGAATTGTCCAATATGCTTACTCAGGAGGAGTCAAGACTTAAGAAATAAGGAGGTCATTCCATTAACCTCATGAGTCAAGGAGCTAGTAAAGGACTTAAAGTGAAGGCCAACAAGTTTAAGAAATAATTAAAAAAAAAAAAAAAGGCACATGCTAAAGTTCCATAGGATGCTAATAAGGAACTCAAGGTCGATGTATGTCGTTTCTGTAGAAAGGAAGGACACCTTCACTAAATGAAAGTTCTGCTTATTTGTGGCATAAATGTTTGGGTCATATATCCAAAGAAAGATTAAAAAGATTAGTAAAGAATGAGATTCTTCCGAATATGAATTTTATTAATCTTGATATATTGTTTGGATTGCATTGAAGGAAAGCAAACCAAGCATACCAAGAAAGGTGCCACAAGAAGCACTCAACTTCTTGTAATTATACACACTGATATTTGCGGACCCTTTGATGTTCCATCTTTTGGTGGAGAAAAATATTTTATCACCTTTATCGATGATTTTTCACGTTATTGATTTATCTATTTGTTGAAAGAAAAATCTCAAACAGCGGACGCTCTCAAAGTGTACGTTAATGAGGTTGAAAGAAAATTAGATAAAAGTGAAAATCATTAGGTCAAATAAAGATGTGAATATTATGGGAAGTATAATGAATCTGAACAATGTCCAGGTCCATTTGCAAAATTCCTTGAGAATGGTGAAGTTAGTGGGAGTGTTGAACGATAAAAGATGGAAATTAATGAGGTAAGGGTAAATATTTCATTGCCCATGAATGTACCTACTTCCGCACTAATCACAAATGTTGTTCCTCTTGTTGAAGAACACTTTAACAATGTTGAACAACATTTGGGTGAAACACTTCAAGAAGGAACTAACTCACAAGTATCTGACGTAAATGAACCACAAACAGTGCCATTAAGAAAATCGGTCATTTCAGATGATTATGTGATTTATTTGCAAGAGTCAAATTTTGACATTGTAATTTATAAAGATCTGATTTCATTTTCACAAGCCATAGAAAGTACCGAGTCTGATAAATGGATTGATGCCATGACTGAAGAGTTAAAATCCATCGAATACAATAAAGTCTGGGATCTCGTTTAATTACCAGAAAGTTCTAAGAGAATCGGGTGTGGATGGGTCTACAAGACCAAACGTGATTCAAATGGTAATATTGAATGATATAAAGTCAGACCTATTGCCAAGGGATACACTCAAAAAGAAGGCATTGATTATAAAGAGACCTTTTTACCGATCTTAAAAAAAGACTCATTAAGAATTGTTTTGGCTTTGGTAGCTCATTATGATTTAGAGTTACATCAAATGGATCTGAAAACTGTCTTCCTTAATGAAGACCTTGAGGAGAATGTTTATATGGACCAATCAGAGGGTTTCAAAATTGAAGGAAAAGATCAAATGGTGTGTAAGCTAAAGAAGTCAATATATGGACTCAAACAAGCCTCACGACAATTGTATATAAAGTTTAATGCTACCATAACATCTTTTGGATTTAAGAAGATTACCGTTGATAGGTGTATATACCAAAAGATCTGTGGGAGTAAGTTTATAATTTTAGTCCTATATACTGATGACATTTTACTTGCTACTAATGATTTAGGCATATTGCGTGAGACGAAAGACTTTCTCTCTATGAACATTGAAGTGAAAGCTATGGGTGAGACATCCTATGTGATAGGGATAGAAATATTCCGTGATAGATCACAAGAATTATTGGTACTGTCTCAAAAGGCTATATCGAAAGAGTTCCAGAGAGATTTAACATGAACAATTATTTAGCAAGAATAGTTCCCATTCAAAAAAATGGGACAAATTTAATCTCATGCAATGCCCAAAGAATGATGTAGAACGAAAGGAAATGAAATCAATTCCTTAATCTTCTATTGTTGGAAGTTTGATGTATGTTCAAACTTGCACAAGACCGAATATTCGTTTTTCGATCGGAATGCTAGGAAGATATCAAAGTAATCCTGGAATTGATCACTGAAAAACTGCAAAGAAAATTGTGGCACGTTATGAAGCCACAATTCATGCATTATGGTTGCAGAACTTTATTTCAGGACTTGGGGTTGTCGACACCATTACCAAGCCGCTGAAAATTTATTGTGATAATACTGCAGTAGTATTCTTCTCCAAGAACGATAAGTACTCCAAATGTGTCAAACATATGGAATTAAAGTACTTTACTGTTAAGGAAGAAGTTTAGAAACAAAGAGTGTTACTTGAGAATATTAGAATTGATCTCATGATTGCAGATCTGTTAACAAAAGGTTTACAACTAAAGACATTTAAAGAACATGTTCAAAGAATGGGTCTTGGTTGTACTTATGATTGATACATTTACGATGTTCTTACACTCTGAGCTCAATTATGTGTTTCTGATATACATTAATGAATTTCTTGTTTCTCATAATGGTGTATACATTATTGTTTTGAGATATTACAAGATAAGTCTCTATGAGACATTATTGTGGACCGTAATGTTAAATGTTTTTATAGCTTATGAACCTAGTATGATAAGTTACTAATGTAGTAGTATATGGAAGGAAGTATGTAGCTTAAAATTTATGTACAACCGTCATAACTCGTATTAATAGTTTGTTATATTGTGGTATGTATGATGGACATTATAGAAGAGATTTATTGTATGCGCATTTAATGTTTATTAAATATTAATGTTATATATGGTCATTGGGCCAAGTGAGAGAATGTAAGAATTATAATTAATTATTTCTTACTTATGGCCCAAGTTTACTTGTAATCCAAGTAATACCATAAATAATATTTAATAAGGAATAGATCTCGTCCGTTCATTGGTTACTTGATGAACGTACCAGATTAAGTCATAACCTCTATAAATTGGTCATCCCTCCACCCATTAGGGTTATCACATGGTAACATAAAGTTAGGGCAAGGAGGTAGAAACCAATTTACAACTAATGCTTCCGCTTATCTGTGTGATGATGTATTCCACATCAGGTATGGGCCCCTAACGATCTCTATGTAAAATTATCGTAATCAATATCCTGATATTATGTTATTAAAGTATTTAATCTTACATGTAGCTATGTGCCCCTAACGATCTCTATGTAAAATTATCGTAATCAATATCCTGATATTATGTTATTAAAGTATTTAATCTTACATGTAGCTCTTATTTTCCTCGTGATATGACAATGATTATGCTCCACAGAATCATCCAAAAGAGGACATATAAAAAACGTGATCTAGTTTTATCGCTTATGTCACATTATTCTCCACCACCTGACTACTCTCCCCTATATATAAGAAGTCCTCTCTTCGAGTGTAAGCATAGAAAGAAATTGGAAGGGTTCAACTGTTTTTTATTTTCTTTTTGCTTTTCATGGCCGATCAGGACTTGAGTATAGATTATTTCTACCTTCCTTTTAATTTCCTACTTACTTCTACCTATTTTGTTTCCTTACATGTGGGCTTTATAATGCAGATGTTATACTCAGAAAAGCAAGAATGTACCAAGAGTACATGCAGATGGTTCCTCTCCCCACAAGGAGGTCCTCTATGATTCCTTGTAACTCCTGGATGGGGTTGGCTGCATCAATGAAGGAGTTATATGGGCAGCCGCTGCACTACCTGACCAACCTCTCCATGAAGCAGTGGGATTGTTTGAGGATTGGGGCCAATGATGAAGACGTTCCATTGGATACACTCATCGATCCAGCCAAAGCCGAAGCAAGCATTTGGCTTGTAGAAGAAATGCATAGGCATACTTCATCTCCTTTTTACATTGCTAGGCTCTGGCATGGTGATCCCATGTATCATGTTTATATTGATGCAATTTTCCCAGAGTTGAAGGATCCATCCAAATAGATTCTGTTGCAAATACCAATCCATCCTATATATGGACTTGGTCTAGAATTCTGAACTATGTATGTTTTGAAAAATGTTTATCTTATGAATGCTTTTGAGTTTATCTTATTGATCAAATTTCCATCTTCTTTGTGGTTATGGACTTAAAGAAATGCAAAATAACAAATCAGAAATGTCTTGGGTTGTTAGATTCTTTCTAACAGTTCAGGAATAGTATAAAGGAATTGATCTGTCATTACACAAGTAAAACTATTGTACAAACATATACATCATGAAGCTTAGTTACCAATAATCACCACAAGAACACAACCCTCCTTGGAAAAAATGGAAACGGTTGTTATCTCGCACAACAATATGCCGATGATATACTTTTGAAACAAATTTTGCAAATGAATGGCAATCTGAGCATATGCGAAGGTTTTTCACTATACGAATGGGATGTCCCTGAGATGTAGAGATGAGTCCATATGCCATGGCTATTTTCTCGCTGTGTCGATTAAGCAAGAAGTCTTTCTCTTGTTCATCAACATCCAACAGAACATTTGTTAGATCAGGGACATGACCTGCCTCTCTAACCCTGCAGTTCATTTCGTCTAGCATTAGACAAATGTGTGTGTGTTCTGGGTGAAACTCATCACCTGAAGTAAATTCGTGAATGTTCCCATTAACCTCGATTGAGCTTGAACCGGGGTTCTTCTTTATCCCTCTTTCCTTCATGGACATCCTTACCTTCGCAACATCAGTCCACTTCCCTCCCAAAGCATAAATATTTGAAAGAAGCACATGGATCCCGGCTTTATCTGGGGATGATTCAGAGATCATATCAACTGCATAAGTTGCAATCTCCTCGTTTTTGTGCATTTTACAAGCAGCAAGAAAAGCCCCCCAAACTGCATCATTGGGCTTCATTGGCATACTTTTTATTATATCAACAGCTTCTTTCAATAACCCAGCACGACCAAGCATATCCACAATGCACCCATAATGCACTATCTGTGGTGAGATGCCATGGATCTCTTTCATACTCGCAAAAATTTCCATTCCTTCTCCTACTAAGCCCCCATGGCTACATGCTGTCAGTACAGCCACAAACACAACTTGATCAAGTTCCACCCCTCCCCGAAGCATCTCATAGAATAGTTCAACTGCTTGCTTACCATTTCCTTCCATAGCCATGGCCCCTATTGCTGCAGTCCAGGCAGAGACATCCCTCTCTTTCATTTTGTTGAACACTTTCATTGCACTTGCAGAATCACCACACCTAGCAAACATGTCAACAAGCGCGGTACTTAGCTGCATATCTAGACAAATTTCGTACTTCTCAATGTAATTATATATCCACTTAGCAAGATCATTAGCACCTAAATATCCACAGGCAGATGCAACACTGACCATTGTCACTCTATCTGCTTTAATCCCCTCATTCTGCATTACACGAAATAGATGAATTGCATCCTCAAACATGCTCTGCTGTACCAAACCGCCAATCATGGTGTTCCATGATACAAGATCACTCTCAGGCATCTCATTGAAAGTTCTGCAAGCAGCCTCCACATCACCATTTCTCAGAAAGCCAGCAATAAGTGAATTCCATGAGACTACTGTCTTGTTTGACATCTGATAAAAAATTCTGCAAGCCCATTCTTGACTCCCACACTTCATGTACATATCAATGATAGCATTACCAATGGAATCCCAATTCTCTAACCCATTCCTCAAAACATAAGCGTGACACTGCTTTCCTAAGAAAACATCAGCCATCTCTGTAGAAGCTGATATAGAAGACAACAAAGTTACTCTATCCGGACGAGGTCCTCCACAGGATAGCATTTCCCTCAAGACCTCGAGTGCTTCCCTTATCATCCCATTCCGTACATAGTTTGATAACATTGTGTTGTAAAGTACCAAATTACGATCAGCACATTCCTCAAAAAGCCTTTTTGCCTTATCCATAGATCCACATTTCATATACATATCTACAAGAGCATTTACCATAACACTATTAACCTTCAATCCCGCTTTCCCAATATAACCACACACTCTTTCCGCCAATCCCAAATCCCCCAACTCTGCACAAGCCGATATGACACACACCATTGTCACAGAATTCGGCATAACACCCTCCTTTATCATCTCGAAAAACAAAGAAACTGCCTCTTCAGCCTTTTCACTCTTCGCATACCCGCAAATCAAACAAGTCCAAGACACTAAATTTCTCTCAGACATTTTATCAAACACTTTCCTTGCTTTACCCACCTCCCCACATTCACCATACAAATGTATCACTGAATTCAAAACAAACACATCATCACCAAAACCCCATTTCAATGCCAAACCCATAACTTGAATTCCTGTACAACACCTCCAATCCTTCGCACAAGCACTCAAAATCAAAGGAAAAGTATACCCATCAGGCTCCACGCATTCAACAACCATTCTTACATAAATCAATACAGCATCATAAAACAAACCCGCTAAAGAATACCCTTTAATCAAAGAATTGAACTTGTATGTATTATCATAACCTTCTTCATTACTACTACAGAAACTGTCAAAAGCTATTTGTGCATATTCCATGCTATTATAGGAACCCAATTCGGAGCATTTAGCAATGAGTTTACCGAGAAAACCAGGGTCTTGATTGAATCCCTGTTTTGTGAAATGGGCGTGTAGTTGTTTGATTTCGTTCAGATTTTTGCCGGAGTTTATTAAGTCAGTTGTTTTTGTAAGTCGACTGGATTGAGACTGTGTAGTTGAGAGAAGAGGAGCAAGACAGAGATTAAGGGTTGCTGCCATTGCTATTTGAGGTGTTTATTCAACTTTTCAAGAGCTTCCAACTGACACCATCATGCTAATGAACTCCATTGATGAGAACTACCACATTTAACCAGCCAAGATACATCTTTTCTGTCCTTTATTTTTATTTTTTTATGGTTGTTTAATGGAATACAATAGATTATATTGTTCTCTGTCCGAACATTCATAATTTGAATGATAAATCTATCATAAAAAATATACCGAATAGAGCTACATGAGATGATAAAGTAAAAAATGAAATATAATTGTTAAATAAAATATTAAGGTAACGATGCGATTACACTAAATCGATTGTTTACTTGAAATGAGACTTCCCGTTGTTACCTAATGATGGATTTAAATGACATGATACAATACAATTTAAGTACCAATAGAAAACGAATATAGTATTTGAATTAATGATACAATACAATAGAATGGGTAACAACCATCCAAACAAGGTGTAAGAGGGAGTTTGCACTTTGTCCATAAAACGTTAACACTTTTTTCGAAGTTCAATTCCAAAAATTATGTTTAACCAAAAGATTTTGAAAAAGTTTCTTCCACCTTTTTCACTTTAAATTACTCGTAAACATTCAAAGACAACTCTAATATATTAATTTCTAGTGTTTATAGCTATGTAAAATTATAAAGTTAAAAGTGAAATCATTGGTACAAAATATAAAAAGATATCATTCTATTTGAAACGGATTAAAAAAAACAGAGTCATGTAAATTGGAACGCAAAAAGTACCATGTATGAGAACTGTAAAACTATATAACACTATCACCATTGTTCTGAGAAACAACATAGTATAAAACAACTCATTTTAGTTCCACAACTCTTTTAACATATTAGCCCCAAAAACTCAGTTTAAACCCTATGAGACCTGAGGGAAAGAACCTTGGAAATAGCTCTAATGGTATTTGGGGTAGTCCTGCAGCAACCTCCGACAAGAGACGCCCCAGCCTCGCACCACTTGTCCACGTATGACACGAAATCTTCCTCTGCGACGCCCCTTGAAGCCTACAATGATATATAAGCGTTCATTTGAACCTTCAACATCAGTTTCAAGCCAAAAAAAATAAAAATAAATGATTGCTTGATAATTAATAAGAGATATTCGTCTTTTCTGCTGAACACGATGGATTGAACTCATATGCTTTTTATGAATGTCAATTAAGTATCCTAAGTACATTGCTCTCGATTGTTCAATCATTTGATAGCCGTATATGTTATAGAAACAAGAAAGGTTATATATAGTATTGAAAAGACTTACCACCCATTCCTTCTTTTCGCCATCATAAGTCTCACCACTGTTGGGATATACAAGTATTGGTTTACTTGTTACCTGCATATCATTTGGCCATGGAAGCAATTAACATTTCGGAGTTTCAAGATAAATCTTGGTACATGACGACACGTTTCTTTTACATATCAATTTCACAAACCAAAGAAGTAATTATACCTTTCGGATGGATTGGATCAGCCCCTCAATGTATCTCGGAGAGGTACAATTGATTCCAATTCCAACAACTTCATTACACGAATCAACAATTGACGCACATTCTGCAATGGAATCGCCACTGGCTACATTGGTGCCATCTTTAGAACTGAAGGAAAGCCACGCAGGAATGCTGACAGCCTCTTCCTCAAGAAGCTCCGCATAAGCCTATACAAAAAAAATGATGTTAAGCACACAACTAAAGGATATAACTTCGACTTGGAGGAAAATGAACAATGTATATAAGATATAAGATATCGTAAAAATCAAGAAAGTAAATACCTGAGCTTCGATTTTGTTTGGAGTTGTCTCGAATGCAATCAAATCAGCACCTGAATTTGCAAGAACCTGAACTCTCCTTCGATGAAAATCTTTCAGAGTTTTCACAGTAATTGCATCACCATAAATTCCACTGCAAACCAAGAAGGGCAGAGTAATCAACTTTACATATCTTAAGTTAATCAAAATACACCTCGACTGTTATGCTAAGACGTTGAACATTAACTCACCTATATTCAGAACCATCAGCCAAATAAGCTCCGTAACTTCCCACAGACGCTGCAACCAAGACCGGATTGCGTTTCAAACCAGTTCCATCATAATAATCATCCCAAGAACCTTTGGAAGCTCTGTCGTTATATATGTTTCGCGCTTCACATGCTATCTCCACGCTTCTTTTGAGCAATGCTTCACCTTCTTCCCTTGAAATTCCCTTGGCTTCAAATCCCTGAAGGGTTGCCTGTCTCGTGCAAATGAAAGTGAAACAACTAATGTGAGCATTACTAGTTATCTAAGCCAAAGAGCAATAAAAGGAAATACGTAAGTTCATTGCAAACCTGATAAGATGAAGAGATTATAATGTTGGCACCAGCTTCTAGGTAATCTAGGTGCACCTGTTACATCAAAACAGAATAACAATCATTTTTTTTTTAATCTTTGTCATTCATGTTAGTCCGTTAGCTTGTCCTCCTCCTTAATGGCTACGGTTTACAAGAGAAAAACACATGTAGACAATAAAATTCGTGTCGAGAAAACAATAATCAAGAACGAAAAAATTGTCGCAACAATCGTTTTATACAATCTCTATAATTCCTCTGAATTCGCCTTTTCAAATATAATTCAAGGGCTCTTGAGCTTGATCTTGAACTTGGGATTTATCTCGATTTTGATCTTGATCGGTCTTGATCTTTATTGTTCTTGAAACTTGAACGTTCTTGAAACTTGAATTCTTGAACTTGTAGAGAAATCTGCCGCTTTTGATTCACGAGCTTTCTCTATGTTCTTGTTAAAATTCTTGGTCCTCTTTTCTGAATTATGAAGACCCTATTTATAGTTTTTAAAATAGAGGAGTTGTGATTAAAAGAGGATTCCTTCGGCCAATCAGATTTAAGTGACATGGCATATGGGCTTTATGGAGCGGGCTTTAATTAAATTCATATTTATTGAGTTTAAATATTTAATTCAATTATATTAATCCATAATATTTATTTGAATTAATATATTTATGAATTTAATATAATCCGAATCATTTAATAAATTTATATTTAATAAATTTTAAATGATTACAACATACTCTGGATCTCCTAAAGGATATCTCCTAAATTGACATAGCAAATCAAATAAGCCAAGCAATTACCTTGTGTTTCTGTTAGAGGCGGTTGCATTTCTCTTGTTAACAAAAAAAGGTATTTCCCTTGATTTGGTTATGTCAATACACCTCAAGCAAAGACGAAATTATAGAATTTATTTAAATTTGATAGAATTAGCACTACATTCACTATACTTTTTAAAATTTATGAATTATATGGTTTAATATTTTATTAAAATATCAGTAATCTTTTATGTACACATGTTCCATGTTCTAGAGGTGCCAGGGCGGACGTAGAGCTGATGATAATGATACGAATTAGATAATATTTAATAGTTTTACGTATGTATATAACTTTGTTGTAACTTGTTGGTGTGTTACATTTGTATGTAGACTTAGATGGGTCAGCATAATAACTGAAACAGAATGATGAGGTGTCAAAGATAAGATCAGCCACGTTGTTGATGTTAAAGTAAAGTATTGTAACACCTCACATGTTTCATAGAAACTAACATTAAATAAATTAAAACAGCAAGCATATAACAGTAAGTATAAAATATTTAAATATTACGAAGAAATTAACGAACGGTTTATATTTAAGATAGTATAATTTTTAATAAAGAATGATTAATGGACACCTCTTTGATAAGAATGACTCTATCACTGTCGAACATGATGAAAATGGTAGCTTTACATATTTTAGTTCTTTAGTTAGTTTTTTAAATTCCAATTATGACTTTTTTAAGAAAATCAAGAAGAAGATAAGAGGTAATAATAATATATATTTAAAAAGTTCAAGCTAAGGATGAACATCTGAAGACGATATGAAAAAATTGAACGTACGTACACGAACTAATCTTATCGTTTCCTTTCTTCTTATTTGGACTATTTAGAAGAATTTTCAATTTGCGGTAAATCAAATTAGTTATAAAAAGACAAATAAAAGGATATAACAATTAATAAAAAATAATGTAGAACATTCAAGAAAAGCAATCAAATCAGTTATAAAAAGACAAATAAAAAAATATAACAATTAATAAAAAATAATGTAGAACATTCAAGAAAAGCAATTACAAGCACAAATTAATATGATAACCGAAACACAATAAATTAACAACAAATGATAGATAACATATATCAAGAAACCAATAACAAGAACAAATCGTACGATAATTGAAACACAATAAACAACAAATGATAACAAATATTAGAAGCAAGAAACTAATAACAAGAACAAATCAATACGATAATTGAAACACAATAAACAACAAATGATAACAAATATTAGAAGCAAGAAACTAATAACAAGAACAAATCAATACATAATTGAAACACAATAAACAACAGATAATAATACATATTAAAAGTAAAAAACTAATAACAAAAACAAATTAATGCGATAACTGAAACACAATAAACTAACTATACATACCCTTCTTATAAGATGAGAAGAGCTAACAAGACATTTAGCACTCCAAAGAGGATCATTTAAGTCAGCACCGTGCCTCTCCAACTCCGTCCCAAGTCCACCGTCTATCACGGCGTAGCCACCGCACTGCCGGAGGAAATCACCCAAAAATGTCGACCCACTTTTCAACCCCATTTTTTCTTTTTCTGTGTTATGATTAATCTCTGCAAAAATATTGACTAAAAATTAATTGAGGGGATTGTGTAGAAATTTAGAACGAAAGTGAATATATTTATTTTGAAAACTTTGCAGAAGTTGGCAGAAGATTGAAAAAGGAAAATGAGTTTAATGAGGAGTGTCTCCAACATATATAGTGTATACGGATGTCTTAATTTTTAAATTAAAAATATCTTAAATTACTTGTTATCTTTTCTATATATCCTAATTAATACACTATTTATCCACTTTTACTTACTTAATTTAAAATAAGAATACTTAATTTAAAATAAGAATAAAGAATAATTTATCATTTATAATATACATATTTTATTATTATTATTAAATATTATTCATTTTTTAATATTTAAATAATTAATACTTATAATTATAGAAGTGATATAATAAAAATATAAATATATTTTAAATATAAATTAAAAAAATAATCAATTTTCTTAATTAATATTTCTCTTTTAAAATATGTAAAGAGAAACAGAATAGATAATTTAAAATCATGAAGAGAATAAGAGCCACCCAGTTTGTATGATTAATTTAATGTCCTTAAATATTTTAAAATATCACTTTCAATACCCAAAAGTTATTTTTAGTAAGATGTTATTAGTTACAACTCCTATTACATATTCTTTTCGTTAATTTGTTTGACACGGTTTAAATTATCGTAATTAATTTTTCTTACCAATTAGACCTATCGTAATTGATTTTTCTTACCACTTAGATCTATCTTAATTGGGACATATATCTTTAATAATTTCATGAATATCAAGAAGAAATATATCCTTATAAAAATATTACAATATTAATTTGAAAGAGAATATAAAAAACAAGTTATGTATAAAAAAACAAAAAAAAACTGAAACCTACTTTCTTAAAAGTTACTTCAGCCCAATTAGGATGCAAATCGTTGTGCGCTATCTCTTTCCAAAACTCTATAATTTCTTTCGAATACGTGCACTCATGCCTAAAAATTTGATGAGAAGAAAAAAAGAAAAAAGTATTTTTAGACGGTGGATAATTTCACAAAAACATCTCCTTATATAGGCAAGCTATTGGAATTTTTGTTGCAAGAAGAAGATTAAATTCAAGTGGCATGTATCTAGCCATAATTTTATAATGTATCTAGACAATTTCTTTAGTATGCATTTGGACAAATTTTTTTGGTAGGTTAAAATAATATTTTTTGCAAAATCAAATTTGGTTAAGCATTTACATATATATATTTAGCGCACATGAAGGAAAATCGACTTATTTTGTCTCTTAGAGTCCATTTCACATTATGTGCCTTCTTCCTTTCTTTGGTAACTTACAAAAATCTTTCTAATTTACAAAAATACACTATACGTTCTAATATTACGAATCTTATCAAATAATCGAAACATTTAGATATATTGTATCATAGTGAATTTCCATGTATTTAGGATTCATAGATAAATCTCGTTCATCTCTCTCCCATCTTGCTCGCAACTCTCCTACTCGGACATGTATCTGATATCCCAGATACATGTGAATCACACCAGATATACGTAGTTTGTATCTAGTATGATTCACATGTATCTACATAGACAAATCTCGCTCACTTCCCTCTTGTTCTCGCTCGCCTCTCTCCCTATTTCACTATAGGTGGTAGCAAAAAAAAAACATGTATTGTAGATGACTTGAAATCTTGTATGAAATTATTAATTAGTGAAATAAAATGTAACCATTTCAAATTATAAAGAGACTTAATAAATATGATAGAAATATTTATTTAATTAGATAATTCTTCCTTCTTCTTTTTTCCTTACAAGCCAACACATAATTAGCTAATTAATTAGGGAGGAGGAAACTTTTAAGTTCTAATCCACAAAACGTAAATAATTAGTAGAAGCATATTAATGGAATCTGAAACTTAATTGTAAGCCAACACATAATTAGCTAGTGCCAACGCCGTATTAAACAAGATTTAACATGATTAACCGTTTTCAAATAATAAAATAATTTGACTTAATTTTCACACTAATGTTGTGTAATTAAACAAATCCACTTATCATGGCCTTTTTTGTTGGAAAAAACATTTTAAATAAATAAAAGCTCATTTTGGATTAAGATGCTTTAATCATAATTTATGGAGGAAATTGCTTCACGCTATTTCAAATTATTTTTTAAGTAACACGTTCTATCACAAAAATATTTTGGGTATTGACAATTGTATAAAGAAAGCATATTCTATGGATGTGTTCTGCATGTAGGGAAAGTTGTTTTTATGAAGAAAAAATTCGGAATATATTCTTTAGGAATAAGTCGATTTTTTATTTATTTTTGTGTTTGTACGTAAATTTAAAAGATATTATCCTATGTGTGTAATTTAAGACAAATATTGTTTGACCGACGGGAGAAAAAACAATTACTTGAACATATTCAGAGGATTTTGATATGTTTATGTTATTTGAAAGAAAATATATATATATATATATATATATAATGCTCTAGACATTTTCAATTTCTAAATTCGCTTCTACCACCAACAATTTATTGTACCATATAAGATGGGGGAAAGTTTACAACTTTCAAAATCTACCCTTCCTCTAAAAAAAAATGACAAAACAAACAAATAAAGAAACTCTTTTTTTAATCGGATGTTTTATATTCGTTTTTGAAATTTTTTTTTAATCTGGACTCGGATTGTATAAGATACATAAACAGGTAAATATAGATTTTCTTTATTAAAGCTATTAAATTTTATTTTAATTACAAATTTTAGCTCCGCCTCTTTTTTTTTAAAAAAGGCAGAATTTAAGAATAAGGACTTAGGACTATGGTGATTGCAATTTAATAAACCTCAACTACTTTATAAAAATAAAATTGATATCTTATGGTTTTTATTATCTGATAAAGGTCAATTTAATTACTTTTTTTCAGTTAGTAATTTGGAAGGAACAATTGGCATAACAAAATGTCAAATTGCCTGCACGAGTCCTATAGAATAATCCTTCTGTATGACAGGGTAGAAATTAGAATGACAAAGAAAATGAAAGTAAATGGTGGACGAAGCATTCCGTATTTATGCAAGATATAATAATAAGTTTTTCTTTTTTGTATTTATTTGATAATAAATAAGGTGTCTGGTCAAAAGTAACATGGTGAACTTGGTGGACGAAGCATCATGTAATTACGCAGAATATAATAATAAGTTTTTCTTTTTTACTTTTATTCGATAATAAATAAGGTGTCTAGCCAAAAACAACATGGTGGACGAAGCATCATGCATTCATGTAGACTAAAACAACAATTTTTCTCTTTTACAATTAGTCGATAATAAATAAAGTGTCTTGTCAAATTGAGTCCACTGCATGCATTATGCATTCACATAGATTAAAACAACAGTTTTTTCTATTTTACATTTATTTGATAATAAATAAAATCATTTATCACCTCGATCATCATAACCTTGAATATAATTTTTAGGTTTTACTTTTGTACATCATCAACAACAAATCCAGCGTAATACACAAGTGGAGTTTGGAGGTGATGTGTACGCAATCTTACCCCTACTTTGTACTGAAGATAGAGAAATTGTTTCTGATAAACTCTCGACTCAAATAAAGTATAATAAACAACAAATATGTATAGCAAATACAAAGAATAAGAGGTGCATCATATCTTGAGGAATTAAGGAATTGTGTCATGTCAAGAAAGGAAAGAGGACAAGACCAAGCAAAAGAACAAAAAAAGAAGTCAATTCTCATTGTCTTTGGACAAATTCCCAATGGTTTTGTGTGTTGGAATCCACTTAACTATAATCCTAAGTCAAAACAAATACTCAATGTTTTATGATTAATTTGGGAAAATCCCACTTATTGTAAGAAAATTTTTGCACATCATGACCACAAATGGGACACAAAAGCCAAAAGCTTTGAGGACTTTGATTGGATTCTTGACATTTTTCAGAGCAAATAGCCAATATGCCACAATAAGAACAATTGGATTGTACTAATCAAGAGGGCAAAATGGTCATATTATTAGCACCAATGACTCTGAAATCTCATGTTCAAATTTAACGGAAAACCAAAAAACAGCCTGTAGTCTTGCCATTACCATATGGCATAACAGAAATCTTTAGCCAAACTATATACTTGAAGAATTGCTTTAAAATGAAATCTTCTCTTCGATAGGGAGCGCTAGAATCCCTATACTAGGTTTCTCTGGCACAATCAGGGTTAGTCGGGCCAGTGGATTAGAAACATCGGAGTTTCCCTGAAAAGAAAAAGAAGAAATAATTGCAATCTGGTGAAAGATAGTGAAGTCTGAGCAGCACGTCCATATCAAGGGAGGAGAACGAAAGGTTCTCATGAAAAGATCGAACTTAAAATTCTTGGAACTTTTCACCAGCTATACTCGTTTACAATAACTAAGGAAGATTTTCCAGCATCACGCTCGAAGCATTCAAGCAACCGAATGAATTAACAGTACAATTTCATCAACATGAGCAACAGGGCTAAAAAGTAAAGTAAACAAAGACTATGGACCCTTACTACGAACAATGCAGAAACAGCCTCGTATAACTTGGTCTTCGGGTATCATTCCTCCTCCTTTGTTTGTGTCAATGGCTTCCAACATTTTCACTACCTCATCCATTTCAGGTCGTTTGTCTGGATTTGTGTCCCAGCATTTCTTCATGATATTTGATACAGAGCTTGGACAACATTTCGGGATACTTGGTCGCAAATTCTGCAAGATGGTTACAACATGTGAATAATTTAAGCAGCAAGTGTGTTTTTCACACATTAAGAAAAACAGAAAGATAACAGACCAGTATTAACTCAAGATATGACTTATGACTATGTTGCTCGGACTCTTCAAAACAGTCGACAGGTGTGTGTCGGATACTCCAAAAATAATGCATTTTGGACGATCTGACACAGGTGCAGCAACAATTTGGAGAGTTCGAGCAACACAACATATGAGCAATGAGTCGAGAAAGGTAAGCATGCCCTCTAATACTGAAGTGTATGAGCACTCAAAGGTATATACTATATAGTATCCAAGCTATGTTGTGTGCATGACATAGGCAACAATGTTGGAGAGACAGAGCAACATAAGAAAAGATAGTGTTACTGTGTTTTTACTAGTAACTCAGAGGACAAACCTGTCTAACGACGGCAGAAGAGACTTCAGCGAAGCTTAGATCTAGATAGGGGAGATCACAGCAATAAATTTCCCATAAGCAAATACCAAAGCTATATACATCACATTTTCTGTTGTAGGGCTTGCCATCAAGTACCTACACAATGCATGTGATTAAATCCTTAGAAATAACATTAACGCAAAAGTAAGAAGAATTTTCATAAAAGATATAGGGAGAGGGTAGACAAGTGACAATATCATGCTGACAAAATATATCTCAGACGGGCAAAGCCAACCCAACAACTCTCATAAAAGTGGGAATACCTCTGGGGCCATGTAGCCAAGGGTTCCAGTTTCCCCGGTCATGTCTTTGGGATTTTGTGCTTCAACACGAGCAACTCCAAAATCAGCAATTTTTAAATTTCTACTAGTGTCTAACAGCATGTTTTCAGCTTTCACATCACGATGTACAATCTTTTTGGAGTGCAAATAGCTCAGCCTGCACAATTGGAAGAAGAAAATAAGCATCATTGGGTATAATTATCAAGAAAACAATGTTGGAAAAAGACGTACCCTCTGGCCAAATCAAGAGCAAGCTGATGGACAATCTTAAAGGCAAGTTTCTTCTTCCTGTTTTTGTACAAGTAGTTTTTCAATGTTCCACCATGGAGAAATTCCACAAGAACACAACAAGCTCGAGAAGGAAGGGTAGTGTAACCATCAGAAGGATTCTTCGAAGGAATCTTAAGATTTGAAGTACCCATAGAAGCACCAACGAACTGAAAGCAGCAAATACAATCAAATGGAAATTCAGAACATTTGAGTTATTTAATTAGATCCTACGTACCAAATCTAAAATTGCCAAAGCTTGCTTTAAGCTGCATGGCAACATCTTAGAAGTACTCATAATTAAAAGCTGAAAAGTGAGGAATCAAATTAGGAAAAAGATTAAGTACTCTGGTAACATTTGGATTGTCAAGTTTGTGCCAAACAGCAACCTCCTGCCGAAATGATGCCCGCAGAGAAGCAGTTTCAGCAGCTGTGGCCATGCCATCCTCTCCCCAGTCCAACAGTTTCACTACACAAATAACATTCCACAAGAAACTCTTACCGGTGGTTGGTAAAATTCCTGAAAAACTTTGAGAATACTGTTGATAATTTTCATTAATTGGCAGCATTTCTTTTTCATATATACTTTATCCAACATACTGTTACAAATTCTGCGGAGTTCATTGGCTCAAGTTAGTCTAATCATGACACTTTGAAGTGAATGACGTAACGTCATGCCCAAATGTCCTCTTCATGTATCCACACATTTCTATATCTTTGGAACAAAGTTCGTTTCCAGCATCAAGATTTCCGTTATCCACAAGGATGTTTAAATTATGATTTACTTTTCAAATTTGCAGCATATAGCTATAAGACAGAATATATTGCACAAACTCGATATTTTTTACTCTTTTGGGGGTGGAAGGGGGGGACAGCGGGAAGGAAGAAAGCTGACTCATTTTAACCATGAATAAGTAGAATTGGTTCATTGAAACACTGAAATAAATACCTTTGGAAATGCACATATTTCAGTTAGAACTCTCTGTGGTAAATTGAAATACATAATTTACAGTCAGTAAAATGTTTAATAATTCCGCTCCACAGAAGTGCTGTTAATTTCACTGCAAACACAGCTTCTTTGAAGATTTCGCTGCGGAAGTGGAAAATACTGGCCTAAATAGCTAACAACAACAACTAAGTCCCAAAAAATTACTGGCCTAAATAGCTTAATTGAGAAAAATGTTCCCTGACAAAATCCTAGAAATCTTGACACATTTAGAAAACTTTTAGCAGGTACGTCGACCCTTCAGCAGACCACTATTTACGCGTATATTTTCAGCTTGGACTTTGGTGAAGAAATTTGACCTTGAGGTATAGGCCTTTCAGCAGACCATTATGGAATGAATTAAGAGTTTTACTTCTGTGTCTTTTTTTTTATTTTTATGATAACCGTATGGTCAGGGTCAGCTCTCACACACCTCGACTAATTCCATGGGATACCTATCATCACCCACCAACAATAGGTACCAGGTAACTCTATCCACCATATCCACCATGTTCAAGACAGATGGGAAGAAATCACTGGGATTTGAACATGAGACCTCATGGTTCTCAACACGGTGTCTTTTCTTCTCACTATTAAATGTTTATGCATGATGTGAACAAGGAACATAATCTCACCAAGTTGGGCCACTCTCTGCAGTAAATTTTATCCAAGCAACCACATAAGAAGAGAGGATAGAAAGAACCTTTATTTTTATTGTTGAGAAGAGAATAAAAGGAATTTTCATTGTCAACCCTATAAATCTTATCAGAAAAATAGTGTTTTAGGTAATTATAATATAAAACAATAATCATTTAGCGCAAACTGCAATGCCAACAGTACAGTTTAGTGCTTCAAATCCTGGTAGTGAATATCAATAAATTCATTGCAAACAAGTTAATCCACAAAAAAAAACATCTTTTTTAGGGTATTACTTGTGCAGGCCATTTATTATAGTCATTCACTATCTGATAAACAGAGAAAAATTAGTGGACTTGGACTTAGTTTTCTAGACAACCAAATTAGTTACTTAAAGGTTAAAAATGGATATCATCAATAGCCATATCAAAGTTCACAGAACTCGCTTCCACTACAGTCCAATTACAATCGATATCCAGCTCAACTTATTTCATCAACAATCACAATGAATCTTGTTTCTAGTTTCTTTTACTTGTTTGTGTATTAAAGGAATGAACAGTATCAAAATATAAACAACAATATCTAGTTATCTAGATAAAACTGAAAAACAAGGACTAATTTATAGGCTAAAATATGGGGCACGTGAACCCGTGATCTTTCTATAAAACTAGGCATTTCTGGTATAATATTATGCACTCAAGCTACAAGAGGGCTAAATGTTGCACTCGGTTGAATGTTTGCATTATTTACCTAGAAGACTACTGATCAAGTCCCCAATTATCACAATACAACATGTAGCAACCAAAATCATAAAAACAAATATAGAAACTAATGTTACCTGCAACATCTTGATTGTCATAGGTACCGCGATAAACGGTACCATAGGTTCCCTTAGCTACAAGATACTTAATTTCCAACTTTAAAGGATCAATCTCCCAAACTTCCTTAGGCCTTTGTTGATTTTGTTTCTCTAAATTGTTCGACCAAACTCGACTCAAATGCTTTTCCAATTGAACATCCAAGCTTTTCAGATCAATTTTATCAGCCCTGAATATCATATCTTTGCTACTAATGCTTCGAAGACTCTTCGATTCCATATTGTTATTACTAACAGTATCTACCCCTTCCAATTTAGACCCTTCTTCAACTTTCTCCTTACTATTCAAATCCATATTAACAATACCAACAAAGCTTCAAACTTTTAGCAGATTTCTGATCTGAAAACCAAAAAAAAAGTTCATATCAGAAAACAAATCAATACAAAATAAGATATCTTTCATTTCATTTCCATTTCAATAAACTAATGAACATGAAAAATATAAAACTCACACCTTCCCAATAAACCCAAATTTTAATTCAAACTATGATTCTTTTTTTCCAAATTTGACAAATAAATAATATAAATTACTAAAAAAAGGGCAAGAAAAATTCAAACCAAATAAAAAGAAACTGACTTTTAGGATCTGTTCAAAGACGCAACCTTTTTCTCATCACCAACCAATCCATTTGACACATAAATGATAACCAATTAAATTAAAAAAGAAAAAAAAGTAAACCCTTAGAAAACGACCTTAAATTCCCCAGACAAAGACCACAATAAAAAAAAAATTAAAAAAATATTTAAAAATTTTGAAGGGAAACAGAATAATACCCACAATCTGAAATCAAAAACCCATATGCAGAAAAAGAAGATTTTGCCATAAACATTTACAGACGCAAAGTTTGACCCAAATCTTCTTTTTCTGCTTTGATTTTTCTTGTGAGAAAAAGTCAGAGAATTTCAGAGAAAAAAAGGAAAAATGTTAATGGGGGAGAAAAATACGCCTAAAAAAAGGTTTAATTATTTTTATTTACCATTAATAATGTTTATTTTTTCTTCATAAAAGCATAAGATACTCCCTACCAAACAAACAAAGAGAATAATTGTACTAATTTCCGTGCAAATCCTTCCAACTAAATTACCTGTAAAACATTAATTCATCTATTTATATAGAAACAACATGTGAATTGACCAAAATGTCCTTGGTTTTGGTACTATATACTCCTATTTATTTTTTTTACAAATCCTCTCTCATATTAGGTCACACCCCAGAATAGAGCTAAATTTAATTGAAATTCTAATACAAGTATTAGATATAGAGTCGACAAAAAAAATAAAAAATAAAAAAATTACTCCCCTCTAATTTACTTTATGGGTGTGTTTGGGGTAAGGGGAAAAATATTGTTTTTTTAGGTGAATAAGTGATTTTTTTTTCTTTATTTGTGGTAAATAAATAATATTATTTTTTATATATTTGTATATAATCTAAATAAATGTATGGTCGGGTTGGGTTGGGTGGTAGAGATGGAAGCTATGGGGTGAGTGAATATGAGGTGTGTTGGAGGTGCACTATACATTTATATGAAATGTCAATTGTTGAATTTGTTTTTATTTATTTCTAATAAGAAAATTCACTTTTCACATTTTTTTAAAAACTTATTTTTCTAGAAAAAAAGAACATTTTCAAGGATTTTGATCAATCGAATATGATTAAAAAAAATTGTATACATATTGTGTGTCTTAATTTGGTTGGACAAATTTTTTTAATATAATCTTAAATGAAATATGAATGAATTTTGAATTTTACAATCTTAAATGAAGTATATAAGTACAATGTACTAAATGTCATTTAAGTATTTTGATCTTAAGTATCTCAAGTGAATATTGAAAGTTACAATATTATGCATTTTTTAAAAGTGATATTCTTTTACTTTTCTTTTTATGTGGGTGAGAAAATGAGTGATTCTCAATTTTGTTTTTTTGTTTGCTTCGTCTATATTTGATTGTTTTTTTCTATTTTTCGAACGTATTGCCTCGACTATGTTTCAGAGTAATTTAGACATGTTTGTTTTTTTCTTTAAATTTTGGAGTAGGGAAATTATTTAATAAAAATACTTTTTATATTTTTTTATCATTCTTGGATTTTTCTCAATTAAAATGTGCTCCTAATAAATTATTGAATCGAAGTAATATGTTATATATCTTTTTGCCAATAATAGAAAAGGTTCAACTCCCTTTATACGTAGCGTAACAACAAAAGAATAATTTGACAAAATGTGTCGAAAATGTAACAGATTTTAAAGTTGGATAAGATCTAAGTTTCCTTAAATAGAAAAGAAACACTAGAATGGAATATAAATTAGAATTGTTTAAAAAAGTAATATTTTATATTTGATGAGTATTAAATAAAAAATATTAATTTTCTCTATATGATATGATAAGATCTATTAAATATAATCAAATCTTATTATAACAATCATTTGTAATAATAATGGCTTGATATTTTTTAAAATCAATTTTTCATATTATATTTTATTTTTCTATAATAATATTCTAACAACAATGATATTCATTATAGTAACATATTCTTTGTTAAATTATTTCTGTATAACAACTCTACTCAAATATTATGTTTGAATATTGTATAATCATCAAATATTAAAATATTTATGACAATCACCATTATTAATGTTATGTATATAGTAATTTTCATGTGTATATAGTGTGCATCATCAGTTGTTATCACAACTTCACGAGAAAAAATTATTGATGATTACATTATATACATTCATATAATTATATTCGTTCTATTTTTTTGATTAAATTGATTAACAAATATATTTCTTCTTTTTGGTATACAAAATTATTAAACTATTTTTATGTACTTTATTTATAGGAAAAATTACCTAATACACATATCATTTTACTATAATCTCTAAAATTTCTTACCATCTAAAAAATTTCAAAAATCTCCTCTCGGAATATCACTCTCCTTTCGCTGATACATCATATCCCCCTCTCGGATACATCCCTCCCCTCTCTGAATACATCATTCACATATGTATATGGATGTTTGTTGATGTATCTGGAAGTCCGGTGATGTACAGGGTATCCTATCCCCTCTCTGATACATCCCTCTCCTCTCGGATACATCCCTACCTATGTATCCGGATGTCCAGTGATATATCCGTAAGTCCAGTGATATATCTGAAATCCATAAATTTTAAGGATCTTTGTAATTTGAAAAAGGGTAGGGAAATAATGAAATTAGCTTTTACACGACCATCACTACCAAAGATACAAATTTTCAATGTATCTCGTTTATTTTTTGATACTTAAATTAGTCTTTGTTAGTGTTATTACTGATCTGATACATCACTGCTACATTAACCTTTGTTTTATGCAATGTATCATGTTCATATTTAAGGTATTGATACATAACTCTTATTTTGTTGAATCTTCCATTAGTGTTTATCATGTTTAATATAAATGTAATTGATACAATCATTTACATGTATCAAGTTATATAATATATTTTCAATCTATATACATGAATCATAACGTTCTATATATAACTGGAGCACTATGTATCAGATCCAACAATAGGTATATTATACATATCAATGACAATCTTTTACTACCAGATACATAGACCCAAAATTATTCAACTAGAAGGCTATGTGTCTATAATCATTTTTCAAAACATACATAGTTTTGTCTTAGAGAAAATGATGCTAATGCAGATGGGGATATATATTACATTTAGAAAGAAACTAGAAATTCAAGATTCTAGACCAAGTCCATATATAAGATGGATTGGTATTTGCAACAGAATCTATTTGGATGGATCCTTCAACTCTGGGAAAATTGCATCAATATAAACATGATACATGGGATCACCATGCCAGAGCCTAGCAATGTAAAAAGGAGATGTAGTATTCCTATGCATTTCTTCGTACATTGGAAATTGGTACAAAAATACCCTTAAACTATTGGAAATTCGTACTAAAATACCCTTCATTAACCTATTGGCCACGAAATATAATGCCCTTGGGGTTAACCTTTGTGGCCCTTTTATATCCCTTTTACAAACATTTTGGTTATAACTCATTTAATTAGCATTCTCATTTAATACGTGGTGCTATCTGATTCGTTATAAAAATTAATTAACTAAAACTAAATTAACCCAACACAAATCTGGATCCAAAAAAAACCACCTGACCCAACTAAAATCTCATTATTCTAAAGGGAAAAATCTAAAAATTTATCATCTTACTTCAACAGGTAACAGTTATAGTAGGTCAAGGAGAAGAACAACAGAGGTTTGTCATCTCTGTCCATTATATCAATCATTCGCTATTTCATGTTTCTGAATTTTTATTAAAAATCTATTACTATTAAAAAAGAAGAGAAATTATGGTTCTAGCAGCTTGGGTTATTTTAATTTCTGTTCGTTTATATAAGAAAATCTAATGCTTTAGGTTATTTTTCCTTTAGAATGATTGAGTTTTAGTTGGGTTGGGTGTTTTTTTTGTGGATCCAGATTTGGGTTGAGATAATTTAGTTTTGGTTAATTATTCTTACAACAAATCAGATAGTGCCACGTATTAAATGACAATGTTAATTAAATGAACTAATTAGGTTGTTAGTAAAAAGGGTATAAAAGGGCCACAAAGGTTAACCCAATGACATTTTGTGGCCAATAGGTTAACGAAGGATATTTTTGTATCAATTCTAATAGTTTAACTATATATTACAATATAAAATATATCAAACAAATAATATAAATTCGATCTTTCAAAAAAAATAAAAATATTTTTAGGACAATCTCAAAAAGAAGCACTTGAGAAAGCTGATGAAACATCTACAACAACCATGACTTGTATCACCGGTCATTTGCATGAGACAGGCAACCCTTCAGGGATTTGAAGCCAAGGGAATTTCAAGGGAAGAAGGTGAAGCATTGCTCAAAAGAAGCGTGGAGATAGCATGTGAAGCGCGTATAACGACAGAGCTTCCAAAGGTTCTTGGGATGATTTTGATGATGGAACCGATTTGAAACGCAATCCAGTCTAGGTTGCATCATCTGTGGGAAGCTATAGAGCTTATTTGGCTGATGGTTCTGAATATAAGTGAGTGAATGTTCAACGTCTGATGAGCACAACGCACTATAAGTTAAGCGTTTCGCTAGTCAAAGATAGTATAGTATAAGATCATCTCCACCGGGATTGGTACACATAATAATTCAATCAAATCTTGTTAACTACTATTCAGGTGATCAAAAGAAGAGAGTTGGTGGTGGTTATGAACCATGTTTATAGATTAATGATAATTTTTAAAACAATTGGTAACTATGAAGTTTAATATCAATAATAAAAGATAGGGTAAAAGATGAAAGAAGTTCATAATGATAGTCTGGATTTGACCATGTTCATTGATCACATCTAAAATTCTATTGATTCTCTCGAATTCGATAGTTGATTAGAGTATCATTAAGATTGAGATTTCTCTTTCGAGTAAATCTCAAGTTAAAGAAATAAACTAATTATAACCCACTGATCATGATATGTAAGAACATATTATGAATTATTCTCAAGGAAGTAATGTCATTCGACTATTTTTCCTTGAGATTCAATAAGCAATTATCAACAAGCTTTTTCGATTACTTTCGAGAAAATATATTTATTCAAACTCACACAAGATTATGCAACAATATTTATAAGATATTCTCTTTTGATTAAATAAGATAATCAACAAAGTTACAATTTCATTAAAACTCTCATAGCGAGTTCAAATATAAGAAAATTCAAATCCTAACATATTCATCAATACAACATGTTTGTCAAATACCCTCTAAGAATCTACTCCATGGAGGAGAATAAGTTTACTAAGAACAAAGATGAAAAAGAAGACAGAGCAACCAAACTCTAAATCTCAACTCCCGTTTTGGATTCGAGTAGTGTACCATGTGTTCCTTCTTCTCTCCTTTGTATCCTAACATTGTCTTCGCTCTTTTCTTGATAACTTCATTCTAGGGCATGTTGCAACATCATATAGCATAGAGTTTCACGAAATATCAAAAATACCCTTCTTTTAATATTCTTCATGCCTCACGCCATGCAAACGCTTGAGTGCGCAACCACCGCGCTGAGGGCCAACAAGTATTTTATTTTTCTGCACGAGCGGGCAACAACCCTTTTATGTTTCTGTGCGGGAGCGCCGCTGGGCAGTTGAGCGCGCAACCATCAATATGAAATTTATATAAATTATACTTTAATTATTCTATCATTTGAAAATAAAACAAGTATTAAAACTCATTGACTTATTTTCAATGAGTGGACCGTATATAATGTACAGTTTATTAAAAAACAAAATTATTTCATTAATGAATGATAACTTTATTATTTTATCCTTTTGCATAATTGATTTGCCAATTGTATTTTGAGATTTTCTTTTCATTATATTGTTCTTTTTAGTGCATGTCTCATATTTATTTTTCCTTTACGGGTTTTTGGAAAGAGGGAAGGGACAATCATTTTTGAATCTACAAAATAAATATGATGTAAGAAAATAGGAATATTATACTTCATGTGAACAAGATCATGAATAGTGTGACTAAATACTCAAATTTTCCTTTTTGTGGGTCATTACTTATAACTTTTAAATAATTAAATGATTTAAATATTTTTTTATCTGTCGTGTAAAAAAGTTAAATGAATCAAGCAAACTATAGTTTGTAGTCTAAACAAACTATAGTTTGTAATGGATTTGAGTTGATGTCCATTGAAATTCGTAAATTATTTTGACGCACGCTGGAAAGTCCCATTGGCCATATTCAATACATAGTTATGTCATATTATATATATATATATACACACACACACTCTCTTTTTTTCACTTGGTGTCCGAAATCCATATTGAAGTCTGACCAAATGTAGATTCGCGCCGAGAAGTCCCACATTGGGGATAAACATTCCCTAACAAAGGTGTCACAACCCAGACCGTCGTGATTGGCACCCACACTAACCTTCCGATGGGAGAACCACTACTACAACCCAAACCAAGCAACTAAACCAAAAATTAAAGCATTTAAGTTACGGAAGCAAGTTAAATAGCTAAGACTGAAGTTCCCATAAACTTCCAAAAGATATAACAACTAACAATGCGGAAAATTACACCTAGAACCTGAAAGTCAATGTACCAAAACATCTAAAGTTCAACAAGTCTAAACAAGAAGGGATACGACCCCCAAACTAATGAGCTAATAACTAACTAGAAAATCTAAGTCCGAAATGTGGACATAGATAGAAATAGAACTCATGGCAGCCCGGAAGAATTGGCTCACCCTTGAATTCGAACGATCACTGATCTTCTAGACGAGGTCTGTCAATAGCCGCCTGAAGATGCCATATACTCAACAAAAATAAGAACAAGTGCAGTATCAGTACATAACCACAGTGTACTGATAGGATCACGCGGTTATCCCACTAAGTGTAACATAAGCAAGTCAAACAACAATATAATCACATGCATATATCGAACATATACAATATTATCAACATTACAAACAACGAACAACTTCATATTTCTCAAGATACACAATTATGACAAGTCATTGGTCCTCTCATGGAACCCAAACCCAAACAGTTAGCATACCGGAACGTGGTACCCGATCCAATAGTTATGCCAGAAGGTGGCAACCGATCTCATATTTATGTCGGAACGTGGCAACCGATCCCAATTAGTTATGCCGGAACGTGGCAACCGATGCATTCAACACACCACAATCACAAACACAAGTACATTCTCATAATCATATAATCGAGTCATGATTCAATGGCATTCGACAATCATATATCCTCATTTACAACAAGTGTGATCAATAATGTAACATTCGCATAAATACATATATAATCATGAAGCAAGAACAAACATACATCACACAATCATAGAATCACAAACATCACCTACCTCGAAACAAACTTGAAACCCTAAGAAACTTGATCCTTTCCTTTTCGGATTCATTCCGCTTGTTCTTGGTCTACAAACGATCATAATAACACGGGAAATAATAAACAATCATTATTTATCCGAATAACTAACAATTCTAACAAATCCTAGATCAAACTCTTGATCCCAAAATCCAAATTAGGGTTGTTTCCACCATAGATTCTAGATCAAAACTCTCCCCCATCGATATTTACCCATTAGATTACGTTTTACGAATCAAAAAACAGATTCGGGGGGTTAAAACCTTACATTTAGCCTCAAGAATGGTGAAAAAAAATCAAGAACTCGTATGGGGTTGTCTCCTAGCTCTCAAAGTCAAAAAGTACAGAATAAAGTCGTTTTAGGGTTTATTTACGACTTTAATTCGCGTCTAGCCCGCCACAGCGGCACCCACCCCGCCAGAGCGACCAAAACCACCCCCAAAGCGGCTTGCACGAAACAGTGAGCTAATTAAAGAATTCCAAAACCCCCATTTCACAACACACCTTCAACCAACGACGCTCAGAAAATACCATTCACGCTAAGATCGATTTCGGGAGTTCTACTCACCCAAATTCAATTCCATAAAGTCATACGGATTCATTAAAGCGTTAGCTATATACTCATGAAATCAAAATCATAATTAAATCACCCGATTGATACCAGCTTTCTCTACACCCTAATGACTCCGATTTTGTCCAATTCTAGACTAGGTTGGGAAATTTCAAGTTACTACAAAAAAGTTTTCCAACCCAAAAATTTACCCCGTTGGATTTTCTATTACAACGGAACCCGATCATTATAAAAGGTGACTCGGTACTCAAGGGGACTCAAACCCAAGAACAGTGAAGGATGAAAGAGAGTTTACCACTTCACCACAACCCTTATTGGTTACACAATTATATTATATTTATATTATATTTATATTATAATGATATATTACATATACATTACAAACATACAACCATTTTAGCTCAAAAGAATTTTTGTTCACGTTACTGTTGACACCCAATTTTGACCCTCTTTTCTTCAAATTATTATTTTTTAAGCTTCTAAGTTAATAAATATGTTTACCATTAATTCCTATAATATTTACGACTTACTACTATTACTATTTTATTATTAATATTATTTGTTTTATGATTGTCATTCCTTTTAGAATTAGTATAAAATTACTTTCTAAACTTTCTATTAGCGTCATCCTATTTCAAATTTCCTACTTAATTAATTAGTTATAAGTTAGTAATATTTTTCTAAATCATTAGCGAAAATTAATATTAGTATTTTATTTTTTTTACATACTACTTATATATTATGTTAGTTATTAAATTAGAAGTTCAAAAGAATTAATTTAAAGACGGAACAAGACCAAATATTTCAGCCAATTGGGCTGCCAAGTCTGCCCAAAGACTTCTAAAATGCAGCAGCCCAAGAGCTAAGCCCAAAGCTTGACTTAATTTTCAGCCCAACTTCCATCATATTCAGAAGCTAGCGCAAGAACACCCCTGTCTCTCTCATTCCGCCATTTCAGGAAGGCAACAAACGTTCACCAACTATGGACAGACTTTCCACTCCATTTCCATGATATATGCGTATCAATCACATGAAGGCTGCTATGTTCAACTACTCACGTCATTCAAGTTTGAACGGTTATCTTGACCAAGTTCAAAAATCTAAAATTTCAAAATCCCGCCCAAAACACAGCCCTAGCTCTAAATCGCCTATAAATACTCGCACTTAGACCTATCTGAAGAAGAACAATTTTTCCAGCCGCTCATACTCTCTAAAGCATTAATATTTGCTCCAAAAGATTTCATCTTTTCACTCTCTTCCAATCTCCGTCGGAATTCTAGTTTTGAGTGTGTTCAATCTCATCTTTGTTTGAGTGTAGACTTATGATCGAAGCACCCTGTTCCCTGCCCCGCAACAAGTGATATTTGCCTTCTATGTTTCTTTGTTTCTGGTTATTTTTGAGAAGGTCATGTATTAAGAACAGTTTCAGCTTTGCTTAGTTATTATATAAAACTGATGCTTAAAAGTTTGATTTGCTCGAGACTCATACAAATCTGAAGTTATATTCCTTTCACGTTAGTCGTGGGAATGGTTTCGTTTTATAAATATTTGTCATTTTGAATCAGTTTTTGTTTTGATTTAAAATTACCTCATGCCTTCTTTCTGCAAATGGTTTGATTAGTGTTTGCTCATTTGTTTTCTGGGAAGAAATAATTATGCTCACTGCCCACAATCTACTCTATTTCTATATTGACATATAAACTTTAGTTTAAGCTTTTTTTTTTATTGCTTGTTGAAGCCTCTTGTCTATTCTATAAGTAGAGTTAAATGAATTGCTTGTTGAAGCCTCTCGTCTATTCTATAAGTTCTTTTTAATTCTTAATATTTAGTATAATCTATGTAAAAAATCAAGTCAAATGATCATGGTTTGAAAATAGTTATGTTGTAGTTTAAACCTGTTGAAGTTGGGAATTATTTTTGTGCCTAAAGGGCATGTATATGGTTGCTTCTAGTTTGGTTCAAAGTTTTCCGTGCTTGCATATTTTTCATTTCGGATAGTATCTTTGTTGTATGACTTTTATTGGCTTAATGCTTGATTTATTCGATATTGATTAAAGTCGACTCGTACTAACCTCTTTCCTTTCTTTTTATTTGCATGAACAATTCGAGAGCTAAATGGAATCTTCATGAAAGACTCTCACCGCCGTATAGTCTCATTCCATTGCTAGACTATGAAAATGTGCATCCACTCTTTCACGTTGCGTCCCTGCTTTCTCAAAACTCAGACAAGTGAGACAATGAGGAAATACAAAAATTACTCTACTATATTTTAGTGGGTTTGTGTTATATTTTGCTTTAAATGATTGTTGTGTTTTGCTTGACTTATGTTTGATATTAATATGTGCAATCGCTTATTTAATTTATCTTTAGATTACTACTTTAGAATATCTAAGCCTTTAGATGGGGGTCATTGGGATGATTCCAAAAGAGTTTTTTAAAGTTGGTTAATTTTCTTTTCTTATTTTATTTTATTTTATTTGAATAAGTCTTTAATTTTTCTCTTAAAAATCATCCGGCTATCTCAAATGCATGGCAAATGTTTCTTAAAAAAAATAACTGGTAAAAGCAATCTGGGTTTCTTTCAATTTAATGTAAGAGTTGTTCAATTTTCTAACCTTAATAGTATGTTTGGAAATTAACAAGGACTCGAGCATATTTCCGAATAAAAATGAAGTTTCTGATCCATTTTTTCTTTTAAATAAATCTTGATCTTTGTCTAAATTTATAGCATTTTTTTTATTACTGATTTTACAAATTTAATTTTGTTAAATCTAAAAGGCATGTATAATTTAAATAGATTTGTTATATGAGTGCAAGTGTTGTTTTACCAATCTTACGTAGATAGTGCATAAGCATCACACTCCTCTTAATTTTAGCAATTGCAATTGAGCTCATTTTTTATTTATAATGAAGTATTTTCAATGCTATATTTTCTAATCAAATGCTTTAATTTTAATTTACTTGCGTTTGACCATTAATCTCAAATAAAAAATATTTTCTCACTTAACTACTTGACTTTTCAAAATCTTTAGTGCTCGATTTTAGCTTTATATTTCTTTTTAACCTAAGTTTGGTCGGTTAACTGGTTTTTTACGGATCTTAGAGGATGCCTTACCCCCTTCCCTTTAGGATAACTAGAACCCTTACCTAGAATCTCATGTTTAGTAGACCTTAAAATGAAGTTAACTTTAGATAATAACTTAATTGTTTTAGGTGTCCTAATTCACCATAATTAATTAGGTGGCGACTTCTTAAGTTAGTTAATAATTTGGAAATTACCAATATGTTGTACACGTTTTGACCTTGAGTTAAAATAGGGTATAACAGTTACATTTATGTAAAAAGCTCCATTAAAACATTGAGTTAATATGTAGCCAAACTAAAGCACTCAAATTCAATTAATTTTAACCCGCATAAATTTAGCGCAATCCGCACATTTAACATCCCTAATAATAATAACCTACATGGCTCAGTCAACCCAAAGCTTCTTCAAATCAACAACTCAAAAATAATTTTTTCAAGCAATTTTTTTCAAGTAAAGGTCGAACTTTAAAGTCAAGCTAATCCAAGGATTTTGATTCCCATCAGTTACATAACAATTTACGCACAACAAAATTAGGGGTGACTTAATTTGATTGAGAAACTAATCAAAATTTGAGCCCTAAATTATTTTAATTAATAGTGATTTTTTTTAATGGCTGTTTAGATAATATTGAAATTTGTAGGTGAAAAACGTAAAAGAATTTATGAAGAAAAAAAAAGAGAGAGAAAGAAAAATTATTTACTTTTTTATAGTATAAATATTTTAAAATTTTAAATCAAATTTCTTTAATTTTATTTTAGTAAATAAATTTCTATACAAAAACATCCAAAAGATATGTATTATAAACACATGAATAGTATCTTATTAGTTTAAATTAATTTTTACTAATATAATTAATGATAATAATATTATTATGTGAAACTAAAAGCTTTGTGTTTATAATTATACTAGGTAGTTTACCTGCGTGGTGTTGAATGACCTTGTTAAAATAATGAATGATTTTTTCCTTCATCATTATTTAAACTATACATTTATTTTTAAAAAGACGTCACAAATTAGAAGATTTGAAATTGTCATCCGACTATAACATGCATTTCTCTTCCTGAATGATCTTACATGATTTAATCAAACATGATGACTCTCTATTTCTAAACGATCTTTCATGAATTAATCAAACATTGATTTATCTATTTTCGTTTTTATAAAGTTTACAACATTTAATTCTACGTCATAGAGTTTATATTTTCTCAAGAAATTCACAAGTTTTCAAAAATTACCGCTATGAAAATTAATGAACAATTTAAATAAGTTGGACCTGTAAATAAATAACACAAAATTGTGTAAATGATCGTTTTGATTGAAAAGTGTTGATCATAATATTCGTTCATTCATCAATTTGCACCATTCAAGTTATAATATGAACCCTTTGTGTTAGTTTTTTTTTAGGGTAATGAAGAAACATGAAAAAGTAAAGAAGACTTAATAAAGTAAAATATAGAGGCAATCCTAACTAAATTTCTACATTTCAGTACGAGTGTCATTTTCTTTTCATAGCATACAAAAATTCTATTTACACTGATTAAAGCCACAATTCTCCTTATCACCCATTTTCAAATTTGTTGATACTGGTAATACCATACAATTAGTCATAGTGGCTTCCAAAATAAGGAATAAATTGTAAAAAGAAAAGAAGCATCTTACTAACACTTGTTTTATGAGTTTAAATTTATGATTGAGTAATGCTTGCATTGAACATGGAATGAATTGAACTTATATGTGGTTATTATTTTTTCAAAACATTGTTTATTCTTAGCCTGTGTAAAACTCTAGCGGCCTCAAATATAAAAAAAGTACCTCAATCCAATTCACTTGTAGAATAGATATAACTAGAAGATGGTGTCGTTTAGAAGAAGAAAAAAAAAAAGAGAGAAAGCTAATAAATTTTGAACTAAATTATTGCAATAGAAACAATAATTTTTCCATCTGAAATATCACATTGAAGTAAACAACTGTAATAGATTAAGGCCATCAAATCTCAACTCTCAAGAGAAATCCAAAAGGAATTATTTTGACAATTGATTAATAAACTATCCCCAGAGAAGCTTTTATCAGTTTCCTCACAATTTTTAGTCAAGTTGAGCATTTTCGAATATTCCTTTTAAATTTTGGATTCGTCGTCTCATATTTTGCTCCAGTTACATAAGAAAAATGATTTATGTTGTAGTCATCTCATTAGTCTGTTCCATAAGTATAGTGCAATATTGCAATACAAAAAAAACAGATGGTTTCTTGATTGTCAAAAGCTCTTGCATAACAAACATAAATGATCAACAATTATACTTTATTTAACAGTTCTATCAACTATAAATAATCTATTTTGCAGATGCAACAACATTATGAATAAGTAATCTGTGTGACCTGATCCATAGTTGCTTCTTAGTGGAGGGGGGGATTCCTAAATACTTGAATGACAAAGCACCAAGGAATAAGAAACAATAGAATGAAACAGAAAGGAAAAAATCGAACCCACTGAATGCACAGTCCCCTTAAAGAAATTATTCCCCTCTACTATTCAAGGTTTAAAGAAATAGATCATCTCAAGATAGAACTATTGTATTCGATATATATTTTTATATATATATATATATATATATATATATATATATATATATATATATATATATATATATATATATATATATATAAAAGAGAACCCTAGGTTTGGCCATGCGATTCCATATCACGATATAGAATCGTAAGATGAAATTAGCGTTTGGACATGCGATTTTACGCTGATTCCATATCATGAGTTGTGATTCCATATTCTCCAAAAACCATGACATAGAAATTTCATATCATGATTTGAGATATTTTTAATACAAAAATTTATCCACAAGTTTATATTTTGCTAAAACAACCCCACATTTATATCTACCTAACCATTTATTTCATATGTAAATAAAATTATAATCACATCATTACTTTTTTAAAATTTATTATTCTCACCGACATAAAATTTATTATTCTCACCACATATAGTCACTTTAACTCACACCAACCGATTGTTGAGTAATAAATTTGTTCTCTTCATTTACACCAAAACCTAATTTATTACTTCTACCGTTTTATATTTATTACAACTCAAAGTAACAATGTTGGTTCGTCTTCTCGATCATATGATCGAGAAATGCAAGTTCAACGTGAAGAAATTGTTTGTACTGTGTGGGAGGATTATATTTAAGACTAGTACACTACAATTAATGTTCAATTTTTTTTATTGAATTAAAGTTTGATGAATTAAAGTTAGATGAAATAATTACTTAAGTGGAGAACAAATTGCTTTGTAATAATTTATTATGCGATTTTATAAATTTTTGTTTATTCGGTAAGATTGAATAAACAATAGGGGCTATTTTAATAATTTTACAACTTATGAGATTCTTATGTTTATGAGAAAATATACAACACAAAATTCCATATCGCATGTCCAAACAAAACTTAAATTTCATCTCATAATTCCATATTATGATATCATATCGTATGACCAAACGGGCCCTTAGATCGTGTTTTAATCCTATAACACTTGAATTTGGTTAATCAATATCAACTTTTGTAATATTTCTTTGTAATGAAAATAAATGAGCTTTGAAACAACAACAAAATAAAATTCCCAGTTAATTCCTTAAAGACTCAAAATGATAATCCCACAATATTGGACCTTAATTCAATACATAACAAATTTGCTTAGTCCCGCATTTCTTGGACCTTAATTCAAAACCCAACAACTCCTCACTTGTTCAAAGAATTAACAATTTATGAAAAAATTAAGAAGAATCTAAATTCCACAATTTTTTTATTCTTTAATCTTTGCTTAATGTTTTATAGTAGTGGTCATGAATATATAAATAGGTAAACAAACAATCACAACTAAATAGAATACTACAAATGCAACAAAATATTTTGGAATTTGAGCTCTTCTCTAACGGTTACAAGGCTAATATTGAATTTGCAAGGTTGTTGATTTTCCAGGAAACATGGAAGGACAACAGTGAATTTTTCATATAAAATATGTTGAATAAGTGATTCAACTATTAGTATAAAAAAAATAGTTGTATAATGAAGAGGAGACACAATTCTAGTGGTAAATTTGCGGGGAAAAAAAAAAGAAAAAGAGGAGACACAATATTTATGCCTTTTCAAAAAGAATGTGATGTCACAATTAACTTTTGAGCATCCCAACAATCGAATTTCTCACAAAACAGTTTTCAACTTTGTTCATCTATAAATACATGTGTCAGATAGTATTGTAACTAGCGGTGTTCATAGAAAACTGAAAAATTGATTAAACTAAAAAATCAAAAATCAAATCGATAAAAAAAAAATGATGATTTTTTTATTAGATTTTATATTAATTTTTAATTTTACGACCCACCCAAGTAACTTTTCGAAGGAACTAGCATTATATCAAAGAGTAATTATTGATCTCTAGTCAAACATGCACCCTTCTTCATGATATTAGGGTCAATAACATGTAATTTAGTAAATAGTGTTAGATTATAAATATTTAGAAAAATCTTTTGGCCAGAATGGTAAAGTAACATATTTCACACTATGTTATTTTATCTTTTGAACATTTTTTAATACATTTTAATTAAAAAATGAAAAAAAGATCAATTTATTTTAAAATAAAAAGAATATAATAGACTTTTTAAATTTCAGGCTAAATTTTTCTGGTCATTTAGCATTGCCCTAAATATTTTACTCATTTACTTGGTAGTACTTATGTAACTTTTCCAAACGGTAAGAAAAATGACATCCATCTACACAATGTTTTGTGTCGACTTTTGGGTACTTCAACTATTTCATAAATTACTGTAGTTGTACGCTTGGACAAACGCTCGCGCATCTCAACTATCCAAGAGTTTCACTAAAATCTCTCTTTTTAATCTCTTCCTTTGATATTGCAATCACCCCTAAATTATTACCTTTTCATGACTCATTATCCATTGTATCATTTACATAATCTAAACTATCAATCTCTTGATAGTAAAACACACATCGATGCTACATTGACCCACACATGTTTATTGTCAATTAGAAACAAACATTTGGCCAACACTACATCAAGGTGTATGGAGTGATGGTTTAAAGCATGTAAAAGGAAAAAAATGTATAGTTCGAATATGAAACTCACGAAGAAATGATAGTTAGGTGTATTGTTAACCACTAATCATCAGAAGAGTTGTACATTATCATCACTCAAAGGAACCAAATGGTTGCAATTAGGTGATAGATATCAAAATCATAGTAGCAATTTGCACACTATAAAGTGAACTCCTGCATAGTTTATAAGATGCCAGAGTAACAAAAGGTTTTTTTAAAATTAATAAAATAGCAATAGTAATGAAGGTTTTGTACAGTCAAATTATACGAGGATCTCCGATAAACTACAATACTACAACTAGTACGTTGACCGTACCATATCTAAAGCATAGTATGCGGTAACAAGAGGGGGGCACTTGAGCATGCATAAGTAACATCACGGTATGAGCTACAAGGATGATGTCAACCGGAAAGCATGTATACCGCAAGGCCCCTGGAAAAACTGAGGATATCCGTCTCCAAAAGAAATGGAGCAAAACCTCGAAACAAAAGTGACAAATTGCTCAAACAATTATCCCTTTGTCCTCATTATGGTAATGCTGCCTTTTCCTCCTTCTGTTGGAATAGTGGTCTTTCCAACGACAGGCTTACCAGAGAAAGCAGACTTTGGGTATGCAACTGAGGGATCTTCAATATTCTGTGGTGTCTTCAATTTTGGGGTGCGTATCCGCTGGTTTATGTCTTTCAGAGTCACATCTCCTTGGGCACCACACGGTTTAACAAAAGAAAATGGATAGACAACAGAGGAGGCAGCTTTTGTAGGAGCCCGCATATATGATTTCCTACCTAGTAAGGGTGAAGAAGTGAAACAAGTTTAGCTCACATATGAGACAAGGCTCAGCGAGTTCTCTACTGTGGTGTCTAATACTGAGGCAATATTCTGTAATGAAATATCATCCATGACAAAACAGGAAGAAAAATACCTTTGAAAACAACATTTTTACGAGTCTGTACAAGGCGCTCTTTAACCACATTAGATTCACATTCAGGTGGGGTGTTGCAAATCTCTGCATAGAGAAACAGAAAGTTGAGAAGAGATAGAGATGATAATGAGCACCTCATGGCACAAATCGATAAGGAAAAAAAGCTACTAAATTCTAGCAAAGATGTGTCACTAACCTGAAACATCAAGCTGAATATCAGACGCAGCGCTGTTTCCAAAAAATATTGTCAGATTGAAGTGGTTTTCTTAATACTTTCCGAAAAAAGATAGAAGTTCTTAGGTAAAAGCTTAAAACATACATATCCTCAGGGCTCACATGCATCTGAGAATCGTTTAAACAACTAGCAACCCATCCTTCAGATGACTGATCCAGCCCCTCATTACCAGATGAAGATATGTCCTCTGAAAAAAAAATCATTTTATGTGAGCTTATAGATGCAATTGGTTGGTATCCGCTGAAGAGCAGAAATGAACAGGGAACAAACCTGAAAATACCGAAACCCACTGTGACATTTCAGAGATGAATTCGTCAACAGAAGTATCAGTCTCCTAAAATATGGAACAAATACAAAGATCACTTAATTCTTAAAAAGGTGCAAGATTTGGAACGACAAAGCCCCAAATATATCAACTTGTTCAATTTTTTAACAAATTTTACAAGGACTTTAAATTGGAGGAATCTTAAGTAACAAATCAGACACATTGTAATAAATTTAGCAATCAACAAACAGTCGAGGATACTAGTTCTAAAATCTGTTGTTTCATAACAAGAATTGATAGGACAAACATACAGTGAGAAATAAAGACTTGAATATGCTCCGAGTGAACCCTAAAAGGGGTAGTTCTATGATATAACACGAGAGACCAAGACAAATAAGAATATATCAAGTGGTGCAACCCAAAAATGTGACAGTACATGGGAGCCTACCTGCGAATTTAAAAATGACGATGATAGTTCCTCATTGCTAAGTGGTGCATCTGCTGCTTCTGTTTCAAACTGAAGCATTCTGCGCCTTTTCACTTGTGAGGATGACTCATTGTATCTCTGGGTTTCCTTGTCATTGTTTTCTGTAAGTACTAAAGTGAGATACGGAAAATATTGTAACTGTAGATAAAGATATAGCAACAACGTCATAAAGCACCCAAATTCAAGTGGATATTTAGGCACTTAAAGTATCCTCTGGCCAGAAATATTTTATGTAAATGCCTTCATGAAAAGCAGATCAAAATTACTTGTCATTGTTATCTCTCAATTTCAGTTTTCAACACCATAAATAGTGCACTAGAAACTCTTGATTAAGGCATAAATAGGCAATAGTTTGCTTAAGAGTTGAGGCACAAGGTGCCTTGTCACCTATGTAGCTCGGACTCGGGTGCGGCACCAAAAGTGAGGAGTCCAAGCAACTTAGCTTGTCACTTACTCCTGTGATAGTAATCTTTTTAGCAAATACAACTTAACAGACCAATTCAAATAAAGATTAGCCAAGAAGCCATCACATTATGCACTCCCAAAAATACATAAACCCAAGTCTAATACGGAACAAACTATATGCAGGTGCGTGTTCATCCCGTAAGCAACATTGATTCAAGTAACACAAACATCTAATATAACCTGGTTTTAGATAGGCAAATGCAGATTAATTGATATGATTCTGGAGTGAAGAATATAAGTTTGGCCAAATCATAACGAAACAAGAATAGTTCATGAAAGTGGAAGTAAAATGCTGAATAGAACTGCAAAAGAGCAGCTGCAAGTACTTTATGAGAGTTGAGGATGCAGTATCGTCTTACCGTAGCTGCTACCATGGTAAGTCAACTCTCCACAAGACTTAACTGGAGTTCTTTCATCATCAAACATAAAGGAAATATCTTCACCTTTGCTCAACAAGCAATCAGATATATCTATGCACATGGCCAAACACATTTATCATCAGTAAGTTGGACATGCTATTATTCCTTACAGATCAGAACGAGGAAAACGGATCTTACCAACATCGGGATCATCTCCAAGAGAGTAACTGTCACGCCATTTCCACATGTCACTGTATACAGCCAAACACGGAATCTATTCAGTGCATTCATTTCTAGGAAATAACATAAACCAAAGTAACCTCACAAATGTCGGAAAATCCACTAGGGATATGCCACATTGTACTCATTAATTAGCTAAACGGTTTAACGATAGCAAAGAAGAACCCATCATCTATCGGTATTCACAGAAATGCACAAACCAGTGTCACCGAGAAATGGCCTTAATGAATTTCGGAAATGAACCAGTAAATAATTCGCAAAGAAAATAGAGCAAAAGTATTTTGAACCAAAGGTCTAATAGGAAACAACCTCTCTACGTACATCCTACCCTTCCCATACCTCACTCATGGGATTATACTAGCTACATTGGTGTTATTGTATCAAGCAAAAGTAGCACTACAATATCAGATCTATTGATCAGTATCACAATCTAAACAAGTAAAACCAATTCTAGAAAGACAGTAAAAGCAACAACATCACATACACCTATAGAAACTACACACAAACAAGATCAACATGATGTTCTTCACTATAAAGAACCTCTAAAACAAATATTAAGCACTCAAAATCAATGTCCTGTCACTCAAAACACTGAGAAATGTATCTATACCATCCATATAAAGTAACAAATCAGGAAAAAAATAAACAGATTGCAAAAAACATATAAACCAAAATGAAACAAATTCCCCCAAACTGATTCATCACTCTCAGTTAGACCAAGAAAAGCAAAACCCATCTCCCATTTGACCATTTCTGCCCTAAAAAAATCAAGCCCCACCAAACCCTACCAAAATGGTATCCAAAAATCCTAATCAACCATCAAAAAGCCCATAAAACAGCAAAAACAGTTCAAGAACAAACCAACCCATGAGAAAACAAGTAAAAAGGAATCACCTTTCAGGATTGAAATTCATTTTCTCAGATAAGGGGTATGTTAGTTTGAAGAGAAACTGAATGTTTTCTGCAACCCAGAGAAAAAAATCAATAAAGGGGCAGCAGAAAATGGTTTGACTGGTCGAAATCTCTCTTTCTTTTTATACTTTAAGACTAAAAATAATAGCCGTTAAATACAGATCATACTGTAATAAAATAAAGTTGTCTTCTTTCTTCTTCTTTATATGCACTAACCATGGAAACTAGCAATAAAAACACTAGCAGTTTTGGCAGAACATTAAAATGGAAAAGAAAAAAAAAAAAAAAGGAAAAGAAAATGCTTTGACTACGTGTAAAAGAAACCGGATATTAGTGGGTGGTGTGTGGAGTATACAGATGTCGGATTGGGTCGGGTCAGAAATGAGATTTGATGGGCCTGAAAAAGTCTGTGTGATATATGTCAGTTTCATAACCCAAACAAAAAAGGAAAAATTACTTGGATTAGTACATAGTTTCCCTACAACAAACATACACCATAGACGTAACTCGCGTGTTTTATTCTTCAAATAGATTGATTTTAAATTTCTATTACGATTGAATCTATAATTACTAATCATAAGTTAAATGAAATGTTATGATATGATTTATGAACATATATTTCGTAAAAAAATTATTTGTTATGAGAGTTAAGAAACCGGCATAAAATAGAAATAAAAATGCAAATGAACCGACCATAATAGGTATAATAATAAGAACAAGAATAGTAATTAATAAACAATCACAAGTTTTTCTAATTTCTTATATGTTGTTCAATACATACAATAAAATTCGATTAAATTTCGAATTCATGTCGAGAACAATCTTGAGTTTTTTTTTTTGTTTTTCGTCTGATATTCATATTAAAATTCAACCAATTCAGATTTGTGTCGTAACTCGTATAGGACCGAGAAGCGCTCGGCAAAGGATTTTTATAATTTTAAGTTATTACTTCTATTGTATGACTTCTTTTTGGTCAAAAGTACTTAAATAGTGTGAATCTATTGTTTACGATTACGATGAATATCTTATATTTATTACTTATTAAGAAAAGAAAAAGTGTATAAAAACATTGGATGATAAATATGATGGTATTAAGTAAGTATTTTGTTTTGTATTTCACCAAATACTTTATATGTAATCTACTCATCTAAATGTTAATTATTGAAAGATGAAAATTTTATTTATTTATATTTAGATTTATGATGCAAAGTATTTATGAATGATCAATCCTTTCCTATTTATTAGAGCTACATATATATTATAAAACTATCTCAAGTTACTACTTCTATTGTAGGATGAGTTCTTTTCGATCAAGTTACTACCTCTAGCTTTTAGTATTATTTATTGAAAAAAGTATATAAAATGTTTGATGATAGATATGACAGAATGTAATTAAAAAATATTTTTAAAAAAATCATTCGGTATTGGTACCCTATTAGAGCTCTACTATTTCAAATTCACACCGTGTAAAGTTTCATTCGAAGGAAAATGCTCCCTGATATTGTTACATGTATTTTGTTTCATCTAAATATTTAAATTATTAAAACTGAAAAATTATATTTATCTATTTTAGATTTGCAAAGCAAAGTACTTATGGATGATGAAACTTTTTGACTTTTTTTTTTGTTGGCTTCAAAATGAAAATAGTTAATTTTCATAATTGATTACGGCTTATAACAAGTTTAAGTGACAATGATGATCGTTTTGCTAATTAATTTGTACTAATCAGTAGTCAAATGATGCAATAAAAATATGAATTTTTTTTAACATGAGTCACGTTTTAGTCCATTTCAGATTAATAATATATTCATATATTAACTTATGAACTCGTTTTAAACTGTGTAAACTCATCCCAACTCTACCTATTTTTAAAGTTCAAATGTTGAAGGATAGAAATTTTTAGGCACTTGTCATTTTGATGATAAGAACCTAATTAAAGATTGAACTTGTCAAATTTATATTTTAAATTCACCTCTTTTTGAAGATTATATTAACTACTAATGGAGAATTTTATACTTTATGCTAGGCATTTATATAAAACAAAATACCGAATAAAGAGACCCCAAAATTTTAAACTTCAAAACAAACTAAAGGTAGGTATTTGTTGGTGGAATATTGAGTTTGATCTTCCCCACATTTGAAAATATCAAATAAAGTGACCCCAAAATTTTAAATGAAATACCATCCATAGATATCACTGGATTCACATTTATATATCTACCTTTATCAACAATGGTAGTAGGAAGTGGTAAGTATTCTTTCATCAATTAAAAGGTCTCGGTTTTGAGTTTTTCTGAGTACAAAGTCATCTTTGTTAGCGAGCATTTACCCTTCAAGTGAGACTTTCCGACGCAAATCCAAATTTAATCGAACTTTAACACAAAATCTACCAATAACTTTAGTGGTCTTTATAAAAAAATTTAAAAAAAGTACACTCCATGGAAGTAAGTTGCCTAACATTTCCCCACACTTAATTTTTATTTTGTTTAGGTCTTTCTTTTTTATTTAATTTTTAAGAAATTTGTGCCATTAATTGTTTAGAAATATTTTGACTTTCTCTCAACAGTCCCTTAATTTTTGGTGGACTTAAGTGACTAGATGGAACCTTAGTCAATGCCCCTCACCCCCCCCCCCCTCCCGCAAACCACCACCACCACACAATTTTTTTCTAATTTTATTTATCCAATCTAATGTGCTATTAACTATTCAACAACTATATAGTGTAGCTTGTAAATTAGTATTTTGTTTGGCAAAGCTAAAAACAACAATAGAGTGGCTCCTTACCTAACATAACCACAAATGGGCCTTACACTCTTCAAGTTTCAAGCTAGATAAGTAACTTTAAATGCCATCTACTTCTTCATTCTTTTCTTATAATCACTAAAATATGATATCTACTATCTCTACTAATTTAGATTTCTACCATGTAAGGTCCATTAAAAAGAAAAATGTAGTAGTCCTACACCAATATTGGGTGGAGTGACATTTTGTCTCCTTTTATGATTTTGGATAATACTTACTCTTAAGCTAGCATTTGGAGTTTATTATGATATCAAAGTCTAACACATGACTCAATTTGTGTTTTCTGACGGTTCTATATTATCTTGTACATGTTCTTGTTGTCAAGCGTAAGCTCTGGGAATGCATGAAAGTTGAGTTAGGTTCAAATTAAAGTCTATTTTTTTATCAACTCTCAACCAAGAATTTCTTCATATATACACTCAGAGCTTGAGCCCTATACCGATATACCATAGTTAAGGGTAAATGAATCCTCCACATCCCAATCACACCCCCTTCCTTGATGGTAAATGTCATATTCAATAACATTTATTTTGTGATGTCTTCATTTCTACATCATAAATACAACTAATAAAAAGACAATCAAATATTACTACTAACAAGTAATATTTCCAACTAGATGAAATAAATTTGTTTATTTCTCTTTCCTTCCTCCTCTTCTGTCCCTTTCCTACTTTAGAAACCAAACATAATTAAAGAATGGGTGAAATTATGATACTATCAGAATATCTTATGATTCCTTTATGAAAGTATGAGATTTGGAGCAATGTGATCTCTTGTGAACAAATTAAAGTGCTCACTGCATTTATGGAATAATATTTTATACTATACTTTACACTTAAATAAATTGTAATAGTGCATGTAAAGAACAATTAATGGTATATTTTACTACCTACTATAAGCACAAATCTGACAGAAATGGACAAACCCCCAAAACTTTTTGTAAAAGGAAAAAGAAGTTTGGTCCAGAGATGTGAGATCAAGAGGGACAAAAGGGGCAAAAAGAATTCTAGCTAACCTTATCCAAGAGGATAGGATTGGTTTAATAACTATAGGATTTAGGGGTGTGCATTGATTCAGTTCGATTTGATTTTATGTAATATAATAGTTTGATTTATTAGTTTTTTATTTTTAAATTTGTTAAATTAATAGTTAAATTAATAAGATTTTTTTTATCGATTCTCGGTTTATTGATCTTTGGTGCTTAACAAATCGATTTTGATTTAACCAATAAGAAAATGCTCATAAAATAAATATAAAACTTCTCCAATAATTTAGCACGACAAGACAATAATTTAACTTTACATAATGCTTATAAAATAGAAACATTAGTAACTAACATGAAGAAAAAAAACTATACAATTGCAACACAAATTAAAAAACTAGAATAATATTGTGAATTGAAGGCTAAAGAGCAAAGGCAGTAACCAATATGATACATGATATTAATATTTAATGTTTATATAGAGGTAAAAAAAATGATTACAACCTTAATGGATTATCGATTTATCCAATAACCTAATATTAAAAAACCAAAAATCAAACAATAACTCAATAATACAAACACATAAATACCATTGAAGTATTAAAGTTGTCTTGCATTAGTTATTCAATTTTTGTTACCTTTCTATTCATGAAAGTCCCCTACCGTTTTGTCTCATATTTGCCTCTCCTTCTACCAGCTTCTCACCTTAGGTATGATATTTGTCACGGTGGAGGCACGTAAACGCAAACAAAATACATTTAGATATAACTATTTTTGTTACCAGATATTTAAAAATAAGGGAGAGAAGTGATTGAGATGGAAAGGGAGGCGAACAAGATTTGTATGCATTTCAGATACATGTGAATCACTCTATATACACTGTAGATATATGTATCTGGTCTCATGCATCTGGGATATCCCAAATACATGAGAGAGTGGCGAGCGAGATGGAAGAGAGGCGAAGGAGGCGAGCGAGATTTATTATGTATCCCAGTTGGATTTAATGTATCTAGAACAAATTACACATAATTTTGACCTATTATATCCCCATATGCATTTATCTGAATGTATCTAAACGTATTTGGACATACTAAAATTTGATAAGATACGTAATATTACAAACTAGAATGTATCTAAGTAATTAACTCTTAAACTAGTAAAATTTATTTCTTATCTTAGATAATCATTTCAACTTTCAATTACTAATTCAAAAGTCCACGAGAGTAACCTAGCCAACCAAAATACTAAACAAATCTTTCACTTATATCTGTATAGTTTCATATTGAGATATGAAATCTACTTCGTGTATATCTTAACTATTATTTCTAAAAGATCTTCGATTCAAGAATCATATATTAAAATCAGTTATGAAAAAAATAAAAGTATAGTTTCAAAATTAATAATGTAGATTCGTTTACAATCATGTATATAATCAATAACAAACAAAAAAAGTCTATTAGTATAAAATCTTGTTATTAGACAAATGAAAGAGTTTACATGCTAGACAAATTTAGGTGGTGATAATATCTTCTTCTATTTAGACATATTATTATAAACTTTCTCAAAAAATAAATGTTTCTTAGCCCCACTTCACATTGAAGAACACAAGCAAGACAAAAAAACCCATTTTCCAATCCTTGTCAATAGGACCAAAAAAAAAAAATATATGCAAATAAATTGTCCTTGCATGTTTTGGAGTAAACCACACCCTAGAACCTTGCACTAAACTAATATTTATTTTTTGTATTAATAGTAAACTTTACCCTTTGAATTTGTCTATTGTAACTTGTACTTGGATCAAATATTCAAATCTAATCCTAAAGTTTGGATTCTTATTCAATTAGTCAACTATTAATTAACAAGATTTAATTAATTGGACCTTTACCAAAAAAGTCATTGAAATGAAGCTACAGCTCAGTAATAAATAATACATAATTAGACCTCAACATATCATATAATATACTAATATACTGTATATACTAATACTAATAGAAAGTACAACTACTTGTCTGAATTCATCCAACTTTACAAGATTCTACTACATACATGCAATACAATGATAATTAATTGGTAAAAAGTTGCACACACTTGGAAAACCGAATTCGAAATTTAAATTTAATGGGTTGTAAAATTCTTAACTTCAATTATACTCATAATTTGTTATAATAAATTATGAGTTCAGATATAAATTTTTTTGATATTTGAGTAGGTTTTTACATAGAATATTTAATTCTTTCTCCTATAAGGGGGCACCTAGAGGGTTGAAAGCCCTATAGTGTTCAGATTCTGCCGCACCACCAGGCGTTGTTTACGATTGTTGAGAATGCGGTCTAAATTGAACATATGGCATTACAATCAAGGAAACGGATGAAAATTAAGATTCAAATATTATTTGCGTCTAGCTAACGCTTGAACATTAGTATTGATTCGCTGAATAGTTAATGTACATGCAAACTGATCGGAATATTAACGTTATCATTAGATAAAAAGAGAATTGAGTCACATGGGGAGACTACGCATGATGTGGACACAATGATAACAAAGGAAGTTGGAGTTACTAGAGAATGTGGGAAAGTACAAATGTCAATAGAGTTGGTATAACAATTTTTACAGACTTACTTACAAGTGTGACTTTACTTCTTACCAAGACTTTTAAGCCACTTGGAAAAATCACGTGATCAACACATGACCTTTTATATTATAAAAAGAGGACCACATTCAATATTATTAAAAGTGGAGGAGATAATATTGACAAACTGAAAAGTTGAAGGTGAAAACATATATGGTTCTTGTGTTTTCCAGTGGAGACAAAAAAAACACTATTTGTCACACTAGGGTGATTCTTTCTGTTTGTCCTAGTCTTAGTAGACAGAGTTATCTAATGTCTGTTGCTGATAGGAGGTAACAAATATCCCGTATAATTAGTCGAAGTGCATGAAAATTAATCCGAAGATCACGATCATCAAAAGTCATTTTTTGGTGGACTTTATTTGTAGTTGAAACATTGATGTGAAATGCACCTTTGAAGACATTCGATTATGACTTAAGTCATCGATGGCCCCTTAAAATTGTCCGTATATTTCATTTAAACATCTGAACTAGGGCTAATATCTATTGAACACCTAAATTGTTCAAAAAATATACTTATTAAACAAAAAATATTGATACGACAGAAAAAGTGTTTTTCACCTTCTTTTGGTGCGTGAAGACGTCTGAAACATCTTTTAATTTATTTATTTTTTCGAAAAAACTTACAGTTGGCATTGCAAATAATTTTAAAAAAAATTAATCCAAAAAAGGAAAAGCCCTCACCCCTCTTCCCCTCCCCCTAATTTCAGTCTCTTCTTCACCTGTTTTCAAAATCAAACTTACAGTGTCTATTTTTTTAAAATCAAATAATTGGATCTACTAAAGAAAGAAGAAACAAGATTTTTGGACATTGGAGTAATGAATATCAACTAATTAGCTCTGCCAGAAAAAAAAAATTGGACATTGAAGTATAAAAATTTAGCCGCCAGCTCCATTTCCAGCCACCTCCAAACAAACATCACTATTCGAATTAAAATATAAACTCATTTAACTTATAAAAAATAAAATTAAAGAATTCAATAAAATTTATTTGGGTCCTCTTGATGTCTCTTTTGTACCCGATTTGAAATAATTACTTCGTTAACAAATTCCACTTCTTCATCACTCTTGTACGAGTCTCACTTTATATCTTTCTCTCACGTATTAGGTACGGAAAATTGTTGTTATTTTAAAAAAAAATTGAATCTACAAGTAGTTTGAGAAGATATAGAGTGGTTTAAGAAGAGAACTGTTGCCGGAAAGAAGATGAAGAAGAAAGGGGTAGGGTAGAAGAAAGGGCGTGGGGGTAGTGTGGGGCCGGGTAAAATGTGTTATTATATTCAATGTTTTTATGTATATTAAAAAGATTGAAAATGTATTTGAAGTAAACTTTTTTTTTTTAATATAAAAATCATTCTTCCATAATTTTTGGAGCCCACTTGTCACATGTCATCTTTTCATTAATTATTTTGTCATATTATCGAGAATGCATCACACACATTTTACATTTTTCACTTATTATCAAAAAAATGTCTAATAGGAACAAGATTTGAATAAGTAAAAGTATTTAATAGGTATTAACCCTAGTTAAGGTGTCTAAGTGAAATATGCGAACAACTTTAAGGGACCGTCGATATCTTAAGCCTTCGATTATTTATTTTTAAAATAAAATAAAAAATTGATGTGAAGTTCCCAACAAAATGTACTGTGTTGATTTTACATGTACAAAATGTGGAACCAAACTTTTATGAAGCATATATATGCTTTCATCATGACTAATGGTTCAGAAATAAATTGTAACAACAAATAATGAAGTACGTTTAGTTTTTTTTTACTGACAATTACGAAGAAAACTAGAAAGTTGTACACTACTTAATTAATATATGATTGATAAGGTACATTATGATATTATTACACCACGACCGATTAACATGCTGCATGAGGTAAAAAATATAGTATGGGACCTTTTACTTGACAAACTACGTGGTAAAAAATTAGTGTATGTGCTTCGGGATGACTCGATTGGTTTGGATGCATGGTGGTTATTCATACAGATGATTCGAGATCGATTCCCCCTCAATGTCTACTGAATTGAGCCTGTTGCATATAGTGCTTGCCTAGTGCGGTTTATAATTTCTTGTACGTGTGGGTTTGCAGGCTATTACACAGTGAAAGATTTATCTAATGCGTACAAAGTGCTCACCCTAAGCAGTATCGTAGTCAGAAATTTTATTAAGGGTGTCCAAGAATAGTGGTGTATGATTGTCAAAATAAAATAAAAAAAATACTTGTGCTATTTGAGGTTTGAACCTAAAACTCCTTCATTCAAATGGACACCCACTATCAGTGTGCCAAAGACATAATTTTTATTAAGGGTGTCCAACTTAAAATATATATATCCTTTAAATATAGAATTTAACATATATATACAACATAACTTTTCAACGAATAGTGTCCAATTGGACACTCTGAAATGGATGTAACTACGTAACTGACCCTAAGGGCACATATTATCACAGAGGTTATAGGGTTTTGAATTATCTTGAGATTCTGAAGAGAAAAAAAAAACTATTGTATTGTAATGTTGCAACAAAGAGACTAGATATTTTTACGTATGTGTCTTGTGGTAATACATAGATGATATGCGGTCAAATTTCTATATAACAATATTATTTGCTCTATTTTTTAATTATTGTAACAAAATATTATTATATAAAACATATAATTAGTATAGCATTATACATAAAAGATCGATTTCCATATAAAATATGCTTGTTTAACAAATTATTTGTTTTGTACCATTAGTTATTTGAATGATCTACTTTTTCCATACATAAAAAATCATAGTGGTATATATAAACTTAAATATTCAACCTCCATACATCGCTCATTTTGGTCATTTTTTTCAAAATAACATGGTATAAGAGTAATTATAAATTTTGAAATCGAATTTCACCATTACCCATTTTTAAAAAGATAAAATCATATGCTTGATCTATGAAAATACTTGCTTGTAAGTGGTTGAAATTGTTGCATGAGATATGATTGGCTTCAAAAAGGGTGTATATAGTTGTAGTCACAAAAAATAATTTCCATGGTTAGAAAAAATAGTCTTATGTTTGAGCTTTGAGAATAGAAAATATTATTAAATGATACTTAAGCAACACAAATTTAAGCTAATCACGATTAGAAAAAAATTATGAAAAATTAAAATGATAAAAGCTAGGTCAAAAGTTCGACAGAAATTCAAATGCCTAACCATTTAACCAGAAAGTCATTTGGTGTGTGGATTAATCCTTGAATAGGCAATGATTGGTCATTTTTATGATCGTATATATAAGTTAGTATAGTCGTACCATTTGCCAGGTAATAATTCATTTCATTATTAAATTTGAGCTAAACAAATTATCTATAGTTTTTTATAGTGACAAAATCTAACTACCAACTCTAAAGAATTTCTGGTATGAAGAGTCAAAATTAAAATTACTGAATTTGAATGAAATATAATTAAGATGATTTCACATTTTATATCTGTCTCCGAACATCGACTACTGCTTATCTATATCACTACAAAAAATATATATTTTATTTAATAAATCAAAAAAAAAAAAAATTACCCCCTAAAAAGCATTTTGAAGTATAATGGACCTACATGACTATATTGGTCCAATGATTAAGCAAGTTGTTAGCTAGAACAGGTGAACTTTTCTTATTTGAAAATAGAATGCGCGCCAAAGTTTATTTTATATTATTAATTTATGTAGTTTTCAATGAATTCACGAGAGTATTTATTTATGACGTTTTCATTTTAATGCATTTTTTCGTGACTTTATTAAATATCATTTGGTAACTTCTCTTTCAAGGTAAGAATTATTCCTTTTTTTAATAACATGAAAAAAAAAAAAAAAAAAGGTAAGTGGACTTTACTTCTTTTCTTTTGTGTTTCTTTAAAGGAGGGAAATTAGGGGAATTTTAGAAAGCACATTAGTATAAGTTTTAATTATCTAATGTAGTGATAATTTTAATAACTACATATTTTGATTGAGTTTGCCTTTAGATACATTATACTATTCGTTCGACGCACCTGATGAATGTATCTCTTCCTCTCTCGCTCGTTCCTCTCCTTTTATGTATACATGTTTCACAATGTATTTGTGTATCTAGTATAGCTGTATCCAATATCAATTTCGTCCAGTGTATTTAATATCAAATATCTTAATCGAGCGAGAGAGAAGGAGAGAGGGAGGATAGAGGCGAGCGAGGGAAGGGTTTGTGAAAGTGGTGTGAAGATATGTAAAAAATTTAAACTACCGTGTGGTTGAGTAGTTATACTAGGAATATTTGCTTAGTTATGTAATTTTTCCAAATTAAAAAGAAGGAAGTTAAGGTCGAGCTAAATTCAAGGGTTGTTATGAATCATAATAAATTATTATTATTTGTTTTTATACTTATTTTAAATAGACATATTTATAAGGAAGGATTTTCTGTTACTTTTTAGTTGTCTTCCTTAATTTGGCTAACTACGGTAAAAAAAATAATACTTTTATTCCAATTATTAATAACTTGATAACAAATATAGGATGATAATGATACATTAATAAAACATTATATGTACCTTTATTGACAATAATGTTATGTCTGGAGAAAGGAAAAAAAAATACCAGATTCTTGGCACGCAAAACACATATATAAGGGGAAAAAAATATGTCTTTAGATACTTATACAATTCAATCTATAGTTCTTTTCTTGATGTTGGAAAATTGTTTTTTGAAATTATCATGGGAGTACTAATGTTGACAAAATAAACTCATATTTTTATAATTACCCATATTTTAATGAGTTGGAAAAATGTTCTCAAGTAGATAAAATTTGGAATTCAATCCATATTAATTTGACCCTGAGAATATGGGTAAATATGATTTTAAAAAATAAAAATTAAGGGAAACATCTCTAGGGGGGAGCGTTGTTTTACGAAAGGGTTTTTTCAATTTTCTTCATGTTTGATCGACTTAGGTTATTGACCTCTGACCCCTAGCCCCTCGATCTACCACCTCGTCATGCGAGCCACCCCCACCTTCTGCTCAAGCCCACACCTTCTCCCTTAACCCAACATTCACTCCTCGCATCTAGTACCCCAACCTTCACCTTCTCCTGACCCCAGCCCGAACCCTCAGCTCTTTGCTCAGGTTAACCTCTCACCTAACCCTCATCGACGCTCAAGCCTTCGACCTGACTTTTGATTTCGACCTCAACCCTAATCTAAATTTGAAACTTGTCTTTTGATCTCAAATTGAAATCCTAATTTAAGACCCAACTCTAAAATTAACACAGACCCTGAAAAGGGTCAAAATTTCGATTCGAGACTAGACTCGTAATCCTAATTCAGGACTCGTTCCTGACCTTGAGCCTAATTCAGGACCCGAATTTTCACCCTGATCCAAAAATCAACTCTGAAACTGACCCAAATGGAATCATGACTTCAACTTCTACCCCAACTTGAAACTTAGACCCACTTACGAGTCACAGCCTTAATCCAAGACCTAACCCTAGACCCAATCTTAATTTAAAACCCGAATCTTAGCCTCGAGGTCGGTTCCTAGGGTCGAGGTCAGGTAATTTTTTGTTGAATTTACTTTAACGTTGAATATAATGAATATATACATTAATGTGAAATATTCTTGCAAATCATTATAAGATTATTGAAGTTCTCCCCGGATATTGAACTCTAAACTAGAGTACCATTTCTCATAAAAGTATGGGTTAATCGATATTTTAACTACATGTTTTGTCAACCAATTCACTTTTATCCATGTAAACTATAGGCGGGTTAAATTGTTATCCATTTTATGTTAAATCGTTTTCAACTCATTCATATTTAACCCAATCTGCCAATTTGTCACCCCTCCTTGGGATTGATATCATTATTACAAGTTACTACACCTTGATGGCTTTCAATTGCTTTATTTTGATCAACAATTTAGTTTTAAAAGTTAAATACGTGATAAACCTAGATTATGACTAAAGTCTCAAGGACAAATGTAAATTAGAGTTACTAAACAAGTTACCCCCCCCCCCCCCCCAAAAAAAAAAAAAAAAAAAACTTATGAACAAGTTAAATATAAAATTAGAGTTAAAAGTTGTTTTCACAAAATGTGAATTTGCTTAAAACGTAAATCACTTTCAACAGCTATTTTTGAGAAGTGGGAACATCCTAAAATTGGAATACAGTAAAATCGCACTAAACTAATATAGATAAGACTAAAAAATATTATTATTTTGTAGATGTTTATTTAATCGATAAATTAATATTTATTAATTTAAAAAGTGTGTTGAGATTTAATAAAAGTTAATTTTGATTACATCAAAATCACTATATCTTACTTATTATGTATCATATTTATAGAATTTATATAAAAAAAATCATTATACATAAAGTACAATGTATGTGTATGATTCATTGTAATATTTTCTTTTGTTAAATAATTCATTGTAAAATAAGTTTAAGAATTCAATGATTTAGTGTAAAAATAAATGTATTATACATAATGTTCCTTGTTTCTTAATAATCAAATATTATTCATTGTACTATACTAAAAACTTTCAATGTATGATGGTGAGAAAATAAACTATACGAACAAAATAGGAAAATTTTTAAAGCATACCAAAAATGGCTTCTCATTTAAAAGGTGTCATAAAATCAACAATAACAGATCAAATATGTAAAACATTATGTGAGTACAAAAGAGATCATTTTCATTATACATAATAATCATTGTTTCTTAATAATCAAATATTATTCATTGTATTTTTACTAAAAACATTCAATGTATGATGATGAGAAAAACCATATAAGCAACATAGGAAATTTCTTGAAATCATGTCCAAAAATGGCGTCGCATTTATAACATGTCACAAAATCAACAATAACAGACCAAATATGTAAAGCATTATATGAGTACAAAAGAGATCATTTCACATGCACTCAAAATGATTTGCAGTCATGACAACACCAAATTTTTTTAATACAATAAGAAAAATTAGAAATGAGCTTCAACTATATTTAAATTTTAACAAAAAAATAAAATACAATAGAAATTATTCAGTAAACTTTCACAATAAAATTTAAAAAGAATAAATAGTTTTACAGTTATTTATTTTATTTCTAATAAACCTTACTAGACATTTTGCATATTATAATTAAGTGGAATATTTAGGACTTTGCATTGTTGAGACTAAGACTTAGGCGAATTATGGCATTGTAATAAGTGCAATAAAGACTCATAAAAAACTTGGGAATTATGTATTTATTGGTATAAATAATAATAAATCTAACAGCAAAAATAGCCCGCAAAAGCGCATAACTGAAATTTAAAACTCTATCCCTTCATATAATTTTTAGGCACCAAAATAGAAACGGATTTATTTATATATATTTCTAGCAATCTTTGACTCATTCCTGCATGTTTTATGATATTAAAGCAAAGTAAAATCACATGCTACTTTGTTTTAATCACAATTATTAAAAATTTAAAATATTTTTAAGAAATTATTATCAACGAATATATTTTTTAAATGTCCAATAAGTTAATCCCCAATTATCACATACTTCATTTAAACTACCCCTCGAGGACAACATAGATGTTCCATAAGAAAATAACTGACATTAAAAAATATACAATAGGATTCTCACTCGATTCTTGTTTATCTTACCCCAAACAACAAAAAAGACAAATAATAATTATTACGCTTTAATTTCTAATTAATATTAAAATTGACCGTATAAATTCTCATTTATCATATACTCCAAATTCCAACTAAACTACACCATGAGAACAACACTAATGTTTAATAAGCGAATAACTGGCATTAAAAGACATACAATAAGATTCTTGCGCGTGAGTTTTGCTTTTCCCACCCCAATCAACAACAACAACAAATAATAATAATAATTACGCTTCAATCTCTAATTATATATTAATACTGACTAAATAAATTCTTATTTATCGTATACTCTAAATTCCAATTAAACTACCCCTCGAGAACCACACTAATGTTTCATAAGCAAATAGTTGACATTGAAAGATATTCTCGTGGGATTTATATTTTTCCTACTCCAGACAACAACAACAAAAATAATAATAATTACGCTTCAATCATTAATTATATTAAAATTGACCATATGAATTCTAATTTATCGTATACTCCAAATTCCAACTATACCCTCGCGAACCACACTAATGTTTCATAAGCAAATAGCTGGCATTGAAAGATATTCTCGTGGGATTTATGTTTTTCCCACTCCAGACAACAACAACAAAAATAATAATAATCACGCTTCAATCCTTAATTATATTAAAGTTGACTATGAATTCTAATTTGTCGTATACTCCAAATTCCAACTATAACCCTCGAGAACCACACTAATGTTATTCTCGTGGGATTCATGCTTTTCCTACTCGAGACAACAACAACAAAAATAATAATTACCATGTTTCAATCCTTAATCATAAAACTAAAATTGACTATATGAATTCTAATTTGTTGTATACTCCAAATTCCAACTATACCCCTCGAGAACAACGCTAATGTATCATAAGCAAATAACTGGCATTAGAGAGTATACACTTGTATTCTCACGTGATTTTTACTTTTTCTATTACATATCACGACAATAATAAATAAATAATAATAATAATTATAATTCAATCTCAAATATATCAAAATTAACTAAATAATTTCTCACTTGTCATATACTCCGATTAAACCCATCGTAGCCTTAGGATGACCACAAGAGGGGGGGAAAAAAAAGAAAGAGAAGTGGGAGTCATAAGTATTTTTACAAAGTGAAAAAAGTAAAGGGGGAGATTTGGTCAATAAATTTCTATTTGTACGTTACCTTTTGGTCCTTTTTTTTTCTCTCTTCCTCTTTTATATTTGTTGTTTTTTGTTCTCTGTTTATTGTTTTCACCCAATTCATCCAATTACATAGCTGTGGTGGCATCTTCTCTGGTTGTGGGGTTTTTTCTTGGGGGGTGGTGGGGGCAGATGTCACCATTCTTTTATCAGCACGAGAAAATCCCACCTTTCTTTATCACCATTCTTCCCGCTCCTTATTGAATTTCGTCTGTTTCTTTATCTGAGAGGGAAACTGTGTGTATCTCTGTGTGTTTTCGTGTGTGAGTGTGTATAGAGAGAGAAAAGCAAAGGGTCCATAGAAAAGTCAGATAGATGTCTAAAAAAGAAGGGGGAAATGAGAAAGTGAGTTTAGAGAGTGAAAATGTAGAGGTAAAGAGTGAAGAGGTAGAAGTAGAAGGTAGAAAGAGTGAGGTGAATGTAAAAGCGGAAGAAGGGGGAGGAGGAGGAGGAGGAGTTGTGGTGGTGATGGATACTCCAGAGAGGAACAAGAGCCAGATCGCAACACCCATTTCCAAATTCGAGGTATGTTTACTGATTTGAAATCAGAAAGCGGTCAAAGTTTGAATCTTTTGGTAATTTTTTGAATTTTGTTTTGGGGGGAAAGGGGATTTTGGGCTGATTCATTTGAGGGTTTTGGTTGTTAGTTACTGATTTGGTTTATTCTTGATTTTTTTTTGGAATTTATGGTGTAGTTGTGTTGTGGGTTTTGATGGTTGATGTCTGATTTGTTTTGTTTTGGGTTTTTTGAGAAATGGGGTTGTGTTAATCTTGCTAAATAGTTCGATTTCGTGTTTTTGTTTTTGTCTTTCTTCTCCTTTCCTGTTAGTTGTTGAGAAACACTGCTTCTGGAAAGGTTTATTTTTGAGGTTAGATCAAAATTTGTAGGCACCAACGCTTGCTGAAGATAACTTTTTTGGAAAATGGAAATGGGATTGAAGTAAATTGAATGAAATTTGGTTTCTGCTTCTGTTAATCCATTGGAAATTACACTTTTTTGGAGAATTGGGTCTCTTTTTATTCTTTATTTCTTTGTTTTAGATGTGTTTTCTGGTGGTGATTTTCAGTGTTATTGTAACATGATTGACCTTATCCTTGAATTCTTAGATTTGCTATCTTCCTGGTGTGTAGAATGCTTCAAGACTTGGTTATGTTGTCTCTTTTTCCATTTTCTATGTTTGCATGTTTCACTAGTTTTTTTATTTGGATGCTTGCTGTATAGGTGTTAGTTCATGTGTAAAGTAGAACTTCTTTCTTATATATTCTCTAATTTCTAACTGTTTTTTTCCTTTATCGCATGCTTAGCCTTTCCGCTTCTCTTGTTGGGATTCTTCATCTGTGCCTTATAGTGTCATAGTTCTCCGTGCTTTGTATTTGGAAACATTGTGATGTTTTACCTTGGTTGTTCTGTCTCGATTCTCTGCGGAATCAACCATTCGGCTGCTGTCTAATCCCCAATTGAATTTTGTCCACATTTTCATCTTGCTTGGATTGGGTTTCCATGATTTCTATTGAGCTATGTTGGATTTATTTCTTCAAGAAGGTTAAAAATAAAATGAAATGTGCAGTCACCATGTTCATGTCTTTGCTGGAAATTGATTATTTTGCTTGGATTGCTCTTATATCTCATTAGTTGCTCTAATTAATTTCCAGGTATTGTTGGATAGCTTGCATGTGCCTCTAATTAACTAATGAAGCAAATAAGCTGCTTTAGTATATGATTTAAGAAAGAGCAAGAATGAACCAAGTTCATTTTCTTTTGTGCGCCTTACTTGGTCTGTATTAACTTGAGATCTTTTTGGTTCCTTTTGCATTAGGATCAGACAAAGGTTTTTTTTTCTGAAAAGGCCTAGCTTGCTGCATGGTTGAAATTCTGAAATCCACATGTTCATGAAATTATCACTATCATTTAGTTTTCTCTCTTGCAATCTGAAGGTCTGCTTTTTCCCTCTATGCAGGAGTCCCCTTTTTCTAATTTCCTTAACAACCTTTCCCCCATCAAACCAGTTAAGGCCGCACATTTTCCCCAGACACTCAATACCCTTAGTTTTGGATCTATACCGTCTGTGTTCACCTCACCCCATGTCAGCTCCGCAAGGGAATCCAGATTTCTAAGAAGGTAACGAATGTTCATTCTCTCTCACTTGTTTTGTTGATTGTCTATCAGTCTTTTTATTGTTAATTTTTTTGTTTTCTGCAGGCACCTGCTCTCAGATCCGTCAAAACCAGAATTTGCTTCTGATAACAGTGTTAAAGTTGATAGTGATGAAGGTATGTCAGATGCTGTAAATAGCTCAAATGAGCCCAAGGAAAGTTTTGGTTCTCAGAATTCTGTGGTTGAAGCATCCAATGAATGCTCAAAGCTTGCCGTTGAGCGAACTCTAAATTATGAGTGCAATGATAGTCCCAGTACTTTACCTACTGGGAGCTTTAGAGGTAAGAGTTTGTCAGAATTTGCAGGCAGTTCTGTGACATATGTCCCTTTAGTACAAGGCATGTCTGGAAAAGGTTTGCTTAGATGTGAAGTTAATACGGAGGGGAAAAATGAAATTGATCCAAATAAAGAAGCTCCAGGATGTGATTGGGAGAATTTGATTTGTGATGCTACGGATCTACTGATCTTTGACTCACCTGGTGACCCTGAGGCTTTCACTAAAGCAGCAGGTCCTAATTTGAGGCACTTTGGATTTGCCTCAAATGAAATGCAGAACATGCAAGTTTTTGGTCAGGCTAGTACCAGCGAATGTGGTGGAGATGGAAGTGAAACAGAGAAACCATCTACTCAACCTGGGGACGAAACCCAAGTCAATGAATATGCTGAGAACCAAAACATGAAACCTGATTCTTCTCTAACAAATGATGGCATGGGTGTGGGTCAAAGTGAAAGAACTGATAATGAGGTGAGGAATTGCATTCTGCATACTAGTTTATTATGCCGGTGCTTTTATTGTTTTTATTATATGAGATAGCCACTACTTTTTGTGGCTGATCAGCTGTTGGAGTTCCAAGCATTTTCTGCTTTTCTTTTTCTTTAATTATCTCTTTCTATGTTACGGCTCGTGTTCAACTTTCTTGACTACAAGTTTGCTTGGGAGAACCATTGTGTATTCTGTAAGCTTGAAACTGATTTTATGAGTCTCTAGTTGTCTGGGACCTTGACTTTGTCACTGCTTGAAAGCGTTTGGCTGGTTCCCGATTACTATGAGATGCAACATATTTTAGCTTTGCACCAATTCAAGGAAATCTTGGTTATTGCAATCATTATTGATAGAATATGGAGAAAGTAGTCAAACAAAGAGCATGCTTGTTAGTGGTTTATTAGCTAATCTTAAAGTTGTTTATTTGGCTGTTCTAGTTTTTATCAGTGCTAGCTTTATTAGTTGCGAACATATTTTGCATGGACTCTCCAGTTCTTCATTTTTGTGATCTTGATCTGTTACTGGTTTTCTATTTAGATGGTCTCTACTCTATACCGTGGAATGAGAAGACGTTGTCTAGTTTTTGAGATGGTGGGATCTCGAAGAAAGCATGTAGATGAGGGTTCTGGTTCTTCTGCTGTGCAAGACACTGATGGAAACCTTGCCTGCAACGAGAAGCAACTAGTACCTTATAAGGCGGTCAATGAATCTTCGCGATGCATTTTACCTGGAATTGGCTTGCATTTAAATGCCCTTGCAGCATCTTCAAAAGATGGTAAAGTTGTCAAGCATGAAACTAATGCTTCTGGGAAACAGCTTTTAATTACGTCTGGCTCAGCTGTCAGTCTTCATCCTTTAGTTGCTGGTCAAGAATCAATGAGTAAATCACTGCCTGAAACCTCTAGAGAAATTGTACCTTTTGAGAATAGTGTACCTCTTAAGGAGGATGCTAGCCTGGCACCTGGATATGTAAATAATGAAGAGCTTAGTCAGACTAGTCCAAAGAAAAAGAGGCATGTCCATCCTTCTCCCTTATGATCATGTTTTGTTCTTGTAATCTCCTTTTGTGCTACCATTATCTGATTACAAATTATTTTTGCAGACGTCGATTGGAACCTGGAGAAGGTGAGGCATGCAAGCGCTGTAATTGTAAGAAATCAAAATGCTTGAAGCTGTAAGTTATTCTTCTTCTTTTATGTGCTATCTTTAGTTTGTACTCAATTTTCATGCCATGGGTTGCTTATCGAGTATTTAGATGAGCCAGTGGTTGTTTAATTAGCCTTTTTCTTTGTGGTTAACTATGGGGTTGTTTGGTTAGTGAAAATTGTAGAGATCTATAAGTACATAAGTTGTAATACAGTGACTAATAATCCCCATATTTAGTTAGTGCATATGCATATCTTGTCGAGACATTTGATTCAATGCCTCAAAGATTGGATATAAGGTGTAAAACATAAAACATTTCTTTGATTTTTAATTGGATAAACCTCGTGACAAATAATATTGTTGGTCTGTAAATCACCTGTTTATCAGATCAAAGAATTATCGTTTATTTATGCGAAAATAATTAAACCTCTCAAAAACCCTACTCCATTTCTCACGTTCAGAAAATAATTGACACCCTCCTGTCCCTCCATGACTTCATCTATCGAGCCTTCATAGTCTTTCAAACCCTACGAGCTTAAATCCACTCTCTCCTGGCACAAACTCGCCATCTCCAGCGTCAAATTCTCTCCGACAATGGCAAACTCGTAGCCACCTCCTCTATAGGCTAGAAGTCATTATTAGGAGTGCATACACATTCCACATATAATAGGAGTACATACATTCCACATAAGTTATGTGCGTATTATTTATGCGAGAAATGAAAATGGCAATCCAATGTTGGCTTAGTTGCAGTTCTATGTCAAGATTATTTCTTTCGTAAAAGAGAAACCAAACAAACCTTATAAAGAAAAGGCTGCTGTGAGTTTTCATGCTATAAAAGCATGGTCTGAAGTTGTAATAATGGGTTCTTACCATGTTACATACTTCTTGGGCATATCAATCTTTATACAGTTTTGTGTTGATGGACCCAATCATAGCTGATGTAGCTCTTTTGTTGGATGCTTTTCGTACATCTCTGAATTTGAGATGACGAGAAATGCTGAAAAACTTCTTGGACATGTGGTTACTACCCCAACCATCTGTTAAACATTCTTTATTATGTTGCTGTAGTGACAATGTGATTACTCCATCTACAAATTTTAACATTCCTATTTTACTTCTATGCAGTTACTGTGAATGTTTTGCCGCTGGAGTCTACTGTGTGGAGCCATGTGCATGTCAAGACTGCTTCAACAAACCTATTCATGAAGATACTGTCCTTGCAACTCGCAAACAGATCGAATCAAGAAACCCTCTTGCTTTTGCTCCTAAAGTGATAAGGAACGCTGACACTATTTCTGAAACAGGGGTGAGGAAGAAGTTCTTGGCTTTAATTGTCAGATATTTGTTATTTCGAAGTCGCAGATAAGTCATATAACACAAGTAATTAAATTGCATTGCAGGATGATTCCAGCAAGACTCCTGCCTCAGCTCGTCACAAGAGAGGATGCAACTGCAAGAAATCCGGCTGTCTGAAGAAATATTGTGAATGCTATCAGGTCCTTCTCTTTTAAAATTTACAAGTTGCATTGGTTATGCATTTGTTTATACATCAGCTGATAGGTAATTGCTTTTGTTCTTGAAGGGAGGGGTTGGATGCTCCATCAATTGCAGATGTGAAGGATGCAAGAATGCGTTCGGCAGAAAAGATGGTAAGTCTACTTGGCTACTTCTGATAATGGTTTGTTTTTAGATTTAAACATTCCCTGCTACCCAAACCGAAAGAATGATTAAAGAAATCACATACTCATGCCTAATAAAAAAGAAAGAGGGTTTGGCGTTGGTTCGTATCATCTTTTTAGTTTCATTCAGTTGTTGTGACCTATAAATGTAGTTTGAAAATCTACTATTATGATTCAGGTTCTGTTTTCATAGGCACAGATGGGGATGCTGAGGAAGAGGAAACAGATGCGTATGAAAAGAGTACAGTCGATAGAACTTCTCACAAAAACCTAATACATAGTGATGTAGAGCCGAATCCAGATTCCACCGTCCCTGCTACACCTTTAGCGTTTAGAAGGTATGTCAATCATTCAACTTTCAAGCAAAGTTCCTTCTTTATGCTTTTCATGTCATGTTATCATTCTACTAAGTTAGCTGATGAAAAACTTTGCTTTTTAGACCACCAATGCAGCTCCCTTTCTCGTTGAAGAACAAACCACCTCGATCATCATTTCTATCTATCGGATCCTCATCTGGTATATTTGCTGGCCAAGGCGTCGGAAGGTCAGACTTCTTTCAACCTCAGCCTCAGCCCAAGTTCGAGAAACCATTTGAGTCAATTCAAGAAGATGAAATGCCTGAGATACTCCAACAAGGGGGGACTAGCTCTCCAATCAGTGGTATTAAGACAGCTTCTCCCAACAGGAAGAGAGTTTCTCCTCCTCATTGTGACTTTGCGAATTCGCCCGGTCGTCGAAGCAGCCGCAAGTTGATACTACAATCCATTCCGTCATTTCCTTCCCTCACTCCCAATCCTTGAAGATCATCATCATCCAACCCAGTAGGTGAATTTTGGAAGGAAATTTTTTAATATCTTTATTGTTGTAGTTATTAGTTTAGTTTAGTACACCTTCATGGACCTTTTGAGCCCCCTCCCCCTTATGCTTGTATAATAGCCTTGTTGTTTCTTAATAACATTGTTTTGTCCTTAATAATGAATTAAAAATTGTTAATGTACTTCCTGTGTCGTATTCTTTAGTTGGTTTAATACATGTTACTTGAGCTGAGGGTCTTTCGGAAACAACCTCTCTACCTCCACAAGGTAGGGGTTAGGTTTTCGTACATTCTACCCACCCTCAAAATACCAGGAAGAGTGATTTTGTTTGCAACATCTAATATGAGTGTTTCATATTATAGAAGTTGGGCCTTAAAACAAGATGTTACTAAGGCCCAACAAATAGATGCCTTGCTTGTTCATGTTATATTCTCTTTACAAGTACACACCTTTTTCTTTAACATCCCCCCCAATCATTTGTTTTCCATGTGTAATTCTATTCACATCTAAGTGTGGTGGGCATAATTATTGCTTTTGCAGTTCCCATCTTTTGACTCACTGTAATTCTCGTCCTTTTTGGATATGGATTTATATTATATTCACTGACAATATAAGGAATTTATATATTCTCAGTATATTTTAATATGTGCATACACACCACCCTCTTCAATATAAGGAATCGCGCCATATATTTATTGGAAACAATCTTTGTTATCTTCACAAGGTAAGAATGGATTGTGTACACACCACCCTCTTCAAACGTCGGATAGGTTGTTGTTGTAATGTGTGGCCACATGGATCACTTTAATTTTATCTTCGTTTCTTGTCTGCAGTAGATAAATTGTAAGAGATGGATGAAGAGAATAGTCATTTTTCAACTTTGTGTGTGCAGAAAGCACAACACAATTATTGTACCATTGCATTCACAAGTTCTTTTCAGACTCTTTAGACCTAAGGGTCTGTGGGGGTGGGGTGGGGGTCTATAGCTGGCCAATATTATATCACTATACAACAAAAACACAATTTGGATTCTCATCTTATTCAAATAGGTCCCATTTTCATTACTTTTTTCCCACTGTCCAAATTAATGTGTTTATACACATTTCTTTCAAAGAGGTTGGTAGGAACATGTTAAGTATTATTGATTGATGTTCTTGTATTAATTAACTTAGCAAAAATGACAAACATGTCTTGGATGGGCTCAAAATAGTTTCTAAAATATATTCTTGAACAATTTTGATTTTTTTAAATTTGTTGAAATGAACACTTTTGATTTCCATCGAATATTTGAGAGGAACTCAAAAAAGTTTCATTAGATTCGAGAAATTACAACACAAGAAGTTGCACTAGCCACCAACAACATACTAAAATTTGCAAGAATTTCACATCAAAAAAATTGCATCATATATACTTTAGAAGAATAGAATAAAAATAACAGAAATCGCGAAAATTACACCTCTAAATATGAATGTTAACTAATTATTCCTTCTCTTTTGTAATCCAATTCCATCAAACCTAATCGTTGAAGTTTGTTAAATATTTGATGGAGAACAAACATGTTCATTTTTGAAAACTTAAAAGAAATACAAATTACTTAATTAAGAGTATCTTTTAGAGAATACTTTAAACCTATCCTAAATATTAAACAATCATTTTTTTTTGTTATTTTCTCAAGTTAGACACATGAGATACACAATTTTTTCATACCATATATATAATGATATAAATCATATAATATTCACTTCTTGCATCCCCCCCAACCCCACAAACAATTAAAATTGAAGAAGAGAATCCTCAGAAGGAAAGATTATCATCCATTTTGGGTAATAGAGTGATAGGATGGGGTTGTCGGTAAAGTCCAGCTAGAATATTTATTGGAAGAAAGGGGAAAAACTGGTGGGGAGCAACAATCAGATATTACTTTGAAGAAAAGAGGAACTTCAATATTAAGACACTTGTTTCACATATATTGATGTAACATTTAAAAAATAAACTAAAAATCGGCATACAAAACATTTCGTGTTAGCAGAATTTGTAGAAGAGTTATTGTAGGCGCGTGTGAAGTACGTTAAGTTTGAATTTATGACCTGTAGATCATATGAAAATAACTTTATTGTTGTTTCAAGACCACCCCTTAACAACCATTAGATGTCACATGTGAACCTTAGACTATTTAATAATAAAAGAAAAGCATATAACTTCAATTAAAAGTCAAATATATGAAGCTATGTCTTTAGTTTAATTAATCAGTCAAATATACATAGAGAATAGTCAAATAGGTTTTTTCACTTTATATTTTGCACATGCCATATTCATAGGTGCACAACCATGTCTAATTACACAATCCAATACTCTAACCATCCTCATAAATTTAACATTTCTATGCAAATCATGCACAACATTTTTTAATTAACAATATTGACCCTCAAAACTCTATAACACCGATAGCCTCCAAATAATTATTTTAAATGAATACTTATGTTAGTGGTAAGAAAATGTCATCAAGTTTTAAAAGTTACTTGTATATATAAAGTGATGGTCAAGTTAATTATATATGTTATATGGAGTGAAGGCTTGGTCGGTTAAGAACTAACACATCTAAAATATGAGAGTACTAACAAAAATGAGGATGTTGAGATGGATTTGTGGCCATATTAGGAGACATAAAATAAAAAAAATGAAACTACTTAGGACAAGGTAAATGACCTTTGTGGTGGACAAGATGAGGAAGACAATTGAGATTATTCAGGCATGTGACGAGAAGATGCATAGATGTCAAGTGAGGAGGTGTGAGAGGTTGACCATCGTGGGTATCAAGAGAGGTAGACTAAGAAGTCTTAGAGTGAGGTGATTAGACAAAATATGATCTTTGATCAGTAGCTAATCTAGAATTTGTAGAACATGGTGCACCACTAAAAAAACGAAGGAAAAGATTTATTAAGCGGGAATTGATCCCTATACCTCTAGATAAACAATGTTCAACCAAGTGCATCATTTATCCGTTTTATAACATGAGTGCTAGTAGATCATATTATACCAATTTTACAAAATAAACCTAATTTTATAGGGAGATCATGAGTTCACATGTCCCATAATTTAGCCTTAAATTTGCCTTTGTCCTAGATAGGGAAGATGTGGAAGTCGAGGATTATTAGGATAGAAAATTAGTATATAGTCGTATATTGTTATTTCTCTAGTATTGTTACTATTATTCTCCTTATGTCTTATTCCTTGATTTTAGTGTTACTTGTTGTTTTCTTTGCTTCATTTATCATACATTTTTTTGTTGCTTCTTGTTCTTCTTTCTTTTAAACTGTTCTTAACATGAGTACTTCTTCACTAATCACTATTGTATTTGTTTTACTCGTTTTTTGGATATGCTTTAGATTCATAGTAAATAACCTCTCTAACTTTATAAAATTGGAGTAAAGATCTACATGCACACTACTCTCTCAGATTTCACTGATGGAATTAATCACACTGAATATGCTAGTTGTTGTTGTTACTCATGTCAATGATTAACTATATATTAAAATTATATCAAGTCTATAATTGATTTGACTATTAAAATGTGTAGTTTGAGATTCGAAATCTTAATTAAATAGTGCAATTGGATAAATACTATAATAATTGGTTTGCACTAGAAACAAAGTGGAAACATCTTCATCAATTATCACAAATGGCCGATCGATTTCATAGATACCCAATTCACGACAAAATATAACAAGCACTTTCGTTAAGTCACTATTCATGATTTACGTCAAATTATCCATCCCCATATTTCCTTGTTTTACGCAGTTTTCTAAATTTTTATTTCACAATAAAAAAAATTATATTTGGAAAATTAATTAGTGTTATGAATAAAAATTCCACTATTCATAGTAACTTGAAATGATAACCTATTATAAATAGAATAATAATTATAAAAATATTTCAGAGATCATGAGTTCATGTGTTCCATATTTTGCTTATAATTCGTCCCTGCTTGGAAGTACATTATTGTCATGTTTTTAAATTAAAGTCGTAAAAAAATAATGAAAAAACCAATTAATTGATTTGATTTAATTCTAACATTCAAAAAATCCATGCTAAATTAATTTAATTTTTATTTTTAATAGAAAACAGATTCAAATCGAATCATATAAATTGAGCACCCCTGCTCAAAAGTGGACTACTTACCATGGGCACATCAAGTGTTACAAGCAATACGAAAATCCATTTTTTTTAAAAAAAAATAATGCTAATAAGTATTAAGTTGGAATTTATAATTTGTCAAAAAATTGCCCTTCTATGCATGTAGTGTATGAGTTTTGTCTAATTAAATCCATAAAATATATCGGTGGAGAAAGAAAATAATCCATTATGTAAATAATATTTACGTCTCTCAGTTACGTTAGGCAACATTAGCATATCCATTTAACCTAGGGTGTTCTGTAATATATGAAAATAGAGTAACAGATTCGGTGTAATTTTATAAATAGAGTCTGAAGAAGGTACGATATATATAAATTTTAGTGATATCTTTAGGGTATAGAGAAACTTTTTGATAGACCCTCAACTAGATATGATATAATTTAACTGGATACAAATTTTAGAAAGAATTTTCTTAAAATTTGTAAACCAAAAATCGTAGATATTTGTGACTTGTGAGGCTTCTTTATGATACAAACTTAAAATGAACATATAAATTGAAACAAAGAGAATGGTACTGTTTAATTTCATGTGGCACATAATTCTTTTCTAAGCTTTTTGCTGGGTTGTAGTGTTGGAATCGAGGAGTGGGGGTGGGGTTCGTTTTTATGTAATTCACTATTTTTTTGTTGTGTGTATAACTTTTTTTCCAGGTCATCTAAATAATATTTACATATACATTTTTTAAAAATAGGTAAAATTTATAATTCTAAAAATAGGATAAATTACTAACTACAACAGATAAATATAGTCATATAATATAAATTTTTCCTACTGTAACCATTTATATATTACTTAAATTCATACTATTACAAGTAGTGTATACCTAACTAATATATAAGCAACCGTGCAAACTTGCTTAATACATCATTAATTTTTTAAATCATCTAAACGTATAATAAAATATTTTAAATAAATATTATTATTTTTTCACTAAAAAAAATTCGAGATTATTGGGTAATATCCTTATTTTAAGGGTAGATCCGCCTCTCATCGAATGGTTCACCTTTTTGTCATTAATTATGTGTGTGTATTCTAAAATTGGTTTCACCAGTACGCATGTATACAAAATTCGTATAGAAGAATGTATATTCATTTTTTAATCACAAAACTATACAATATAATTTGTCAGAATAATAAAGTCTGACTCATTCAATTGTACAGTAATGTTGGCAAACTAATGAGAGTAGTCAATGAGGCATGTGAAAGTGGACCCAATTGGCAATAATATTTTGTCATGACAAAAGCTCACATTTCACATACACTAATATCTGTTTAGTAAATAAATTGGATTAAGGTTAGGAGGTGATTATTACCTGCATGTGTCATTAATCACACACTAATTAGTAATTAGCATCTTAACAGAAATGAGATTTACTAATAACCAAGAAACTTTCTTGGTGGTTTGCCTCTTATAATCACTATTTGGTATACTTATTCTATCATATTAGTTTGCAATTATCTTTCTTTCTTATTCTTAATTAGTACTTAATTGGTTAGAGATTTGATTGAATGAATGCCACCTTTGCTAGTTTTCAAACTAATCCAAGGTAATTATATTGTAAAGTTAAATATATGGAAGTTTCACATATATACTGTTTGTTTAATTTGTGGACAATTATGTTTGCGCTTCACTGATATATTACTATTCGTGTCATTTACTTTTACTTATCATATTTGAACTTAACATATTTCATGATTATTTTACCACACCATCTCTATTAACGAGACACATATCTATTAAATGAGTGTTATAGATTAATTCACTATATCGTAGGTATTTGTTTTTATTGAATTTTTTTAAATTAGATTATAAACTTGCAATCAGATAAGCATGCAATTAGATGAATTCGTAAAAAATAGATTGCAATAACTTGCACAATAACTTCCATTTTTTTACAAATAAAAAGTCAATTCAATTTATTTATTTCTATAGAAAGTTTTCTCTATATATTTACCCTATTAGTCTTTATTTTTATTATAACATAACAAATTATAATGTCCCGATCTAATATACAAAATCATTTGATCTAAAGTATACGACTCTACATGTCCTTTCCAAAGAGAAAATAACTTACACTTTTATACAATAAAATGTGTATGTAATAAGTACCCGTATAGTGCATAATTTACAGAGATAATAATTAAAACAGATTTGAACTATCAATTTTTTTATGGTTCACATCACAATATCAGTTTTTTTTTTATTTATCTAAATTATCATTAAAACACATTTCGAAGTTGACTAGACCAACTATCAATTGTTTATTTTTCCTTCTGAACAATCACAATCTACTCAACTTGAAAAATATATATTGATAGTTGGGTGTGAAACTTAAAAAAATAAAATAAAAATCAAATGTGTCTTTGATCATTAACTCTAATTTTAATGAAGGCCAAATACAAAAACTTGCCCCTATTATTTTAATCTTGACACTCCGTCTCAATTTTGTTCTATTTTAACCTTTCAACTTCATTGTTTATATATCATTTAAATATGAAATAATTATTTTTATACTTTAATTATTTTTATTTATATCCTTTAGTTTTGTACTTTAAAAATCGACGCACGTCCTTTAATTTTTGTAAAAAAAGATAAATCAACATCCATTTGTCGATTTTTTTTAAAAAATGATTTTCCTTTTATAATTATGTGCATTTTTATCGGAAAATAACCGATAAAAATACGTTGGTTTTCTTTTGGAAAAAACACTGGCATTTTAGTATTTCTTTAATATCTAATGTTATTAGTAATGAATTCGATTTTTTTATTCGTATTGAAGATGAATTATTTTTATGGATATTGAAGTTGAGTTAATTTTAGAAAGCGGGTACTTGGTAAAATCCCAATAACTAGGATGACATGGATAAAAAGGGGTATTTTTTTAATGTTTATTAACATACATTGAATAGTTTACACTGAATATTAAATGTATGTATTTTAATAATACACAAAAATAAAAGTTAAAAAATTGGAGGATTAAAATGATATAAAGGAGTGGCAAAATGAAAATGGGGCTAAGTTATTAGTGGGGTTGTCTATGAATTTATTTGGCCTTAAATGATTGCTAGAACAATAAATATATACTTCATCATATATATATGCCGGAGGAAAAGGTAGGTAGGAAAAAAAGTACTACTTGTTTCATTTCTTTTTCTTTTTTCCTCTAGGTGAATCACGCATTGCAGAGTTCATTAGAATGTGACACCTTCAATAAGATTTTCCTCATATTCAAGGCTTGAACTCAAGATCTCTGATTAAGTTGAAACAGTTTCACTATTGCACCACTACTTGTTTCATTTCTTTGCTATGCACATATGTACCTCTTTTGCCAACTAATTATTTGAGTTCATACGGACGTGACACTCCGAGTAAAATTTTCTTCATACCCAAGACACGAACTCAAGATCTCTGATTAAGGTAAAACAATTTCACCGCTCCACCATTAGTTGTTTCATTTCTTTGCTATGCATATATGTACCTCTTTTGCCAACTAATTATTTCATTGTTGAAAAGCTATTTATTATTGTTGGGAAAAGTAGGCAAAAACTTTTAACATAATGTATAAGAAGAAAGGTCAATTCCATCAACATCACAAAAGTCCCCACTACTTGCCCTTCTTCCAAATTGATAAGCCAAATTCAACTTTATACATCTTTTTTTTTTTTGACCCATGCTAGGAATGGGATCTTAAATTCTTGTTGTAAAATTTAATGAAAAGAACAAAATATGCTTATGCTTATGCTTTCTTTTCAAATATATTAATTTTGTTAATATTTATAAGTTGGGTTAAAAAGGAGTGATGATAGAAGCCAAGGTAGTGCCATATCTCTTGGTCCACATTTGAAAAGTTTTTATTTATATTTTTAATTAATTAGTAATAGTGCAAAATGTGAACCTAGCTCCAATAATTTGTCTATGCCCCAAGATTATGCACTAATACTGTTTATTTGACCATTTTTATATTTTTTTACTTTGCTATAAAGTTTAATTACAACTTTTTAGTCCATGCAATGCTTTTTAAAAGTAAAATTAAAATTTGGATGACCAGAAATCAAACTCTTATCAATAGAGTGGAAATTTAGATAGTTAATCAACTATACTGTTAAGATTTCTCTAAATACATAAATGTGAGTACCACATTTTTATTGTAATGGTTTGTATTAGAACAAATTAAATGAGAAGCTCTTTCTTGTTTCGGCAGAGTACTAAGTCACTATTTTCCTACATATATATATATATACACATATATATTTATTATTTGCGGATGGATTTTTGTTATATCATGCTTTTTAGAACTGTATAGTGAATGAATTTGCATTTTCATTATAATTATTAGTAAGAACAAGCCACAATTACTGAGCTATTATCACGTTTTATTCCAATGAAAATATATATTATAGGTACTCATGAGGAATTGCTGAAAATAGTATTTAAAAAGGTCACTAGATTAGGGCATTAGCCATAATAATATATATGTACTTAATTCAATTAATTGTTAATTAAGTGCTCTATTTTATTTTATTTTTATTCCAAATGTAGCTAGGCCAAATAGTCAAAGACCAACCACTCCATCCAAATTAATTGAGGCACAATTTTTTCCACTATGATCAATTGAACTATATGAGTTATGACAGATAAGGTGGAAATAAATATGAAATAAATTAGCATGTTGGAAAAAGAAAATTGATCTCTAATACAATTTTTCCAATCTTGTATTTTTTTTCTAATATATATATACATTAACCCAATAATTATATAATGTATGTATTCCCATACTGTTATTATAAAATTAATAACTAATTAGTACACTTTTCTGTTTCAATTTATTATTTATATGTGATAAAGTTTGGACATAATTTCTTTGTTACTTTTTCTAAGTTCTTTTTTTTCAAAAAATGTGTTTGGTTGAATATTATGTTAACTTTTCACTGCAAATTTCAAACAATCTTTTAAAGATGGTAAAAAATATTCCTCACAAAACTTCAATATTTTTTTTAGTGAAATACATGTTCAAATATAACTTGAATTTTGTCAAACACTCTTTTTCAACTTAATTTCAGATACTATTTTTTTGTCTTAAGAAATCACACAATTCATGTCTAAACGCCTATTTTTAAGTGTGGTTTAGTATAAAAAAAATATCAGGTGTACAAGTTTTACCATAAAAGAAGTCCAACTGATATCGTCTTGACCTTTTGACCAATATCTACAACAACAATATATTTAGCATTTCTGAATGATATCTATTTTTTAAAATATGTGTGTGACCAAATTAAATTATTTGGACATGTAAATTAGAAGGAATATAAATTAGCAAAATATAATATGGTAATGCTAATGACATTTATTTTCCTAATCATGATTATTTTAACTTGAGTTTGAAATTAGTGGAAAGAAGAGAAGTTAACATCATATCTACTTTTGCTTTAAGTATTTGATAAGCCAACGAAGCTTTCACGCATGTATATGCCTTTAAGCTAAACAAAAGAAAGAAAATAATATTAAAATTGAATCTGATTTTTTTAAAAAAAGAGAAAATTATAAAATAAATATAAAAAATTGTGTAAAAATAAATATAAAATCAATTGAATGTTACAAGAAATTATATTGAAGAAATTGTGGACCATAAATCAGATTTTCCTTAAAAAAAAATATTGTGTGGGGTGAGTGGTTCAGTCCTGCAAAAGCTTTCATTCTTCACTTTGCACTTTTTAGCAGCTTTTCAAATTTAAAAATTAATTAATTAACGATATTAACAGGTTTGCTAAAACTATGCTTTTCAGTTTTTGTAGCTTTTTAAAAAGATATACATATATATAAAAATATATAATTGCACATGTATCAAAAGTTTAACGTTAGAAGATGAATTGATTTTAATTAGATAAAATTATATGTTATATTAGTCGATCTATAAACTAGAATTTCTTATTCCATAGCTAATTAACATTTTATTTTCAAATTAATCATCAAAATTTTACTTTAGCATTATTTTATCATAGTTTACATAGTACGAATTAAATTATTTGATCGTAGAAACGTATTTCAGTAAATTAGTTTTTCAGAAAATTTCTATATATAAATATAATTACACAAAAATCAAAAGGAGAACGTTAAAATAGCAACTTACCATAATTGAATAATGATATGTTATATATAGTCAATCTATAGAATCTACAACATAATTTTATGCTATTAGAATTTCTTCGTCCAAATCTTATTAATTTTAAAATTTTACTTCAACGTTATTCTATTGAAACTTGATAAAAGCTGCAACATAATTTGACTGACGACTAGAATTTCTTCGTCCAAATCAAATTAGTATTTTTTTAAATTTTATTTCAACGTTATTCTATCGAAACTTGATAGAATAATTAATTAATGATATTAACAGGTTTGCTAAAACTATGCTTTTCAGTTTTTGTAGCTTTTTAAAAAGATATATATATAAAATAAATAATTGCACATATATCAAAAGTTTAACGTTAGAAGATGAATTGATTTTAATTAGATAAAATTATATGTTATATTTAGTCGATCTATAAACTAGAATTTCTTATTCCATATCTAATTAACATTTTATTTTCAAATTAATCATCAAAATCTTACTTTAGCATTGTTTTATCATAGTTTACATCGTACGAATTAAATTATTTGATCGTAGAAATGTATTTCAGTGAATTAGTTTTTCAAAAAATTTCTATATATAAATATAATTACACAAAAATCAAAAGTAGAACGTTAAAATAGCAACTTACCTTAATTGAATAATTATATGTTACATATAGTCAATCTATAAAATCTATAACATAATTTGATGCTACTAGAATTTGTTCGTTCAAATCTAATTAATTTTAAAATTTTTACTTCAATGTTATTCTATCGAAACTTGATAAAATCTGCAACATAATTTGACCGACGACTAGAGTTTTTTCGTCCAAATCAAATTAATATTTTTTAAAATTTTATTTCAATGTTATTCTATCAAAATTTGATAGAATAATTAATTAATGATATTAACAGGTTTGCTAAAACTATGCTTTTCAGTTTTTGTAGCTTTTTAAAAAGATATACATATATATAAAAATATATAATTGCACATATATCAAAAGTTTAACGTTAGAAGATGAATTGATTTTAATTAGATAAAATTATATGTTATATTTAGTCGATCTATAAACTAGAATTTCTTATTCCATAGCTAATTAACATTTTATTTTCAAATTAATCATCAAAATTTTACTTTAGCATTATTTTATCATAGTTTACATCGTACGAATTAAATTATTTGATCGTAGAAATGTATTTCAGTGAATTAATTTTTCAGAAAATTTCTATATATAAATATAATTACACAAAAATCAAAAGTAGAACGTTAAAATAGCAACTTACCTTAATTGAATAATTATATGTTATATATAGTCAATCTATAAAATCTACAACATAATTTGATGCTACTAGAATTTCTTAGTCCAAATCTAATTAATTTTAAAATTTTACTTCAACGTTATTCTATCGAAACTTGATAAAATCTGCAACATAATTTGACCGACGACTAGAATTTCTTCATCCAAATCAAATTAATATTTTTTTAAATTTTACTTCAACGTTATTCTATCGAAACTTGATAAAATCTGCAACATAATTTGATGCGACCAAAATTTCTTCGTCCAAATCTAATTAATATTTTTTAAAATTTTACTTCAACGTTATTCTATCAAAACTTGATAAAATCTACAACTTAATTTGACGCGACTAGAATTTCTTTGTCCACATCTAATTAATATTTTTTTAAATTTTACTTCAACGTTATTCTATCGAAATTTGATAAAATCTGCAACATAATTTGATGCGACTAGAATTTCTTCATCCACATCTTATTAATATCTTTTCAAATTTTATTTCAACGTTATTCTATCAAAACTTGCAACAATTTCAATCCATAAATCTTATTCGAATTAACATAATTGGTTGTAGAATCGTATTTTGGCGAATTCTTTGTACTTACAATGACTCAAACAAATGTCAAAACTCTCCCAAGTTGATTCACCTAAACAAAGAATAATTTTCATTTGAGTAAATCTTTTATTCTTTGTGATAAAATTAAAAACTAAAAAGAAATAAATGGAGTATCATTTATAAAAATGCAAAGAATAAATAGAAGATCTGGTTTGCTTCTCATAATCCCATAAAGAATTTAACTTCAAGTAAATTAATAATTAAAAATATTTAAAAATTGGAATTAGACCCAAGAAAGAACATTTTTTTTAGATCCCAAGCAAGGGATATATTAGTCCAAAAAAAAAAAATATTAAGCAAACCCCATTCTTGATCATGAGTATACAGGAGTTGTATTACCCTATAAAGTGCCGACAAAATCTCAACAAATAATTTTTTTCAATTTTTTTTTTTTAAGAAATCAAATTGATTAGTATCATTACTTCCTTTTTTGTTTGCACATTTACTCCATTTTACAACGTCAACTTTTTTACCCCACTTCACCCCACCTATACATACATACATACATTATACACAGTGTGTATAGTTGAACCTTATATTGAAAGGTGCAATCTTGAAGGGGTTTTTCATATTTTGTCTATTTTTTACAGATTTGTCACATTGACACTGTACCAACTAGAGGATAAAGAGAGAGAGAGAGTGAATGAGAAAGGGAGAGCAAGAAAGGAAATGGGGTGAGAGGGAATGAAGCAGCTAGTTGGTTCTTGAAAATCATAGCTGCTAATCAGACTTCTGTTAATTCAGATTTCTGTTATCTTGGGTAACTTTCTGATTTTGGTTTTTGTTGTAAAGATCCAATCTTTTTTGCTTGTTTCTTGATGTGGAACCGTTTTCTGTATTTGAGGTTTTGTGTGTCAATGTCACTTGTTGTATCAGTTTTTGGGTTGTAGATTTTGTTGTTCTGGTGACTGGTGGGGTTTTTGTTTGATTCTTACAAAAAGATTAATTTTTTTGTTGTTTTCATTTTGCTCATTTGCTTAGAATCTTTAGTTTTCATGTTGGGGATTTGTGAATCTTGATAATTAGGACTCTACTTTTAATCAGGAAAAAAAAAGAGTCTTGGTTAATTAAGAGTTGATGAAAATTTCTGCATTTTGATTTTGCTACCTGACAAGTCTATTTATGAGGCCTTGATCAGAATTAGAAGTTCTATTCTTTCTTGTATGGACTTGATAAATCTTGTCAATTGGTGAATTCTTGGAAAATTCTGTTTAATTATGATGTGCATATCAATTGAATCTCTATGAGATATACTTATCTAACAAATGGATAATTTTTCCATGTTTTTGAGATATTCATAGTTTACAATTAACAGTTTGTAATGTATGAGGCTTAATTCTCAATCAGTTTTTTTTTTACTTTTCAGGCTGCCTTTGGTACACTGGCATTGGAACTTTTAGTTGAAGAGTAACTGTAGCTGCAGCTGTGGTTTGTGTCTGGCAGAGCAGGTACTTTGCATTGATGTATTAGCTTCAATTCTCATTTCACATAGTTATGATCTCTAGGCCTTGATCCTGTACCCCAAAATTGTTTTTTTTTTTTTTTTTGCTTTCTTGATGTTTTGTTCTTTTCTCTTTGCTTCAGGGGCTTGGTAGTTGAGCACTTTAGAGTGTAAAATTTCCAGTATTTTGCAAGAATAAATCCAGTTGTTTTTTTGTTCTTTGCTGGAGTCATGGCAACCTTGCCACATTCCAACTCCAGGCGCAAGTACTCGTGGTGGTGGGATAGTCATATCCCTAAGAACTCAAAATGGCTTCAAGAGAATCTTACTGGTGAGTATCTGGAGACTTGGTTCCCTTTGTCTTTGTTCTCCTTGTCATTGCTTAATTCATTATACATTTTTATCAGGACAACGAGATCTCTAGTGTTTTTAATTGTGTCTTCTATGTTGTGTTTTTTTACCAAATCATAAATAGGGATTTCTAAATACAGGATGATTGCACTCGAATCGAACTATGATTGTTGAACTTGATACCATCTGCTTCTTGCATTTCATGAAAGCATCAAAAGAAACAAATACATTTGCCACCTAGAGTTTGTTATTGTTTTTATTGTGTTGTGTTGAAAGGTTTCATACATGCTCAAGTGTGTCCCTTTTATTCTCAAAACATTGCTTCATGCACGATCAGATCATACTCCTTTTTCAAATGCTTTGCCCCGTGTCTATCTTTATGCTTTTTCCATAAGATCTTGTATTTAAACAATGTGGCCATTGTGGGGCATATGTATATAATGTGCCGGGGAATTTGGTTTCCTGCAATTTTTGGTGGTTTTCAAGTTGGGAGGTTTTTGAATTGGAGCGATGGTAAAGTTATCTCCGTGTGACCTATAGGTATGGGTTTGAGCCCCTTGGTGTGCAGATCTTCCCCCAACCTGCATGAAAGTGGGATGCTTCTCACACTGGGCTACCTTTTTTTTTTCAACATGGGAGGTTCTTCACCCCGAGTATTTAATGTGTGTATCATTGTTCTATTGGCCTTCTCTACTGTAGGTTACATTTGCACGAAATTGTTGGAGTGCCTACATAACTTATCTTTCTGCCCAAAAGCAAGACTACCATTCCAAGGCTTTTACCTTGAGTCTATGTTCTAACTAGTCTTTACGTTATGTCCCCCTTCTGAGGTAGATCTTCTGTGAAGGGTGTTTTGGGCTTCCCTCAGACTTTTCACAAACTTAACTTACATCTTTAATGTTTTTAAAATTTTCACAGGGGACCGCAAGCCCTACTTAGTTTACTGATAATGGCAAAGGCTTTTGAAACTAAATAGGGACTTCGCCTTATTGATTTAACGTCTCCTGCTTGTTTAACTGGAAAAAGTTTGTACGAACTCTTTGTAATGGATGGTCTCTTCCAAAATGAGGAATTAACCTGTTTTATTTATTATTTTCGCAGAAATGGATTCTAAAGTGAAGGCAATGATCAAGCTCATTGAAGAAGATGCCGATTCATTTGCAAGAAGGGCTGAAATGTACTACAAGAAAAGGCCTGAGCTAATGAAATTAGTTGAGGAGTTCTACAGGGCATACCGAGCGTTAGCTGAAAGATATGACCATGTATCAGGCGAACTTAAGCAGGCTCAGAAAACCATGTCAGAGGCATTTCCCGACCAAGTACCCTTTCTTCTTGAAGATTCACCAGTGAAATCTTCCGCACATGCAGGAGAGCCACATAGTCCAGAAGTGTTGCGTGGAGCTCATGATTTTCCTGATACAGGTGACTTGCATCAGCATGCAGTGGGGTTATTGCTGTCAAGAATGCATGCTGTGCAGAAGAGTGGTGATGATAAGGGAGCAAGTGAGTGGGGTCTAAAACAATTGTATGAGATGCTTGGGGCTGGAGAAGAAATGCTAAAGAACTCGAAGTTCCTCGAGGGAACGTTAAAGAAAGGATTGAGCGGCAATACAGAAGAAAAAGAACAGAGTTTGCATTCTCAAGTTTCTGAATTATCAATTGAGAATGAAAACCTCAAGGCCAAAGTTCTTGCTGAGTCAGAGCGTGCAGGTCAAGCTGAAGGTGAAGTTCAAATGTTGAAAGAAGCTCTAGCTGGTGTCGAGGTGGAAAAAGAAACTACATTCCTGCAATATCAGCAATGCCTGGAAAAGTTGTCTGCTGTAGAGAGGGATCTCAGTGCTGCACACACGGACTCCCTTAAGTTAAATGAACGGGCCAGTGAAGCGGGAAATGAAGCTCAGAAGTTGAAGGAATCACTTATCAAACTGGAGGCTGAAAGAGATGCTGCATTGAGCAAACACAAGGAGTATTTGGAACGGATATCCAGTTTGGAGGATAAGGCTTCTCAAGCACATGAAGACACGAAAGGAGTAAATGAGCGAGCAATTAAGGCGGAAACTGAAGCTCAGCATCTGAGGAATGAGATCTTTAAATTAGAGTCTGAAAAGGACTGTTGTTTTCATCAGTACAAACAATGCCTGGAACAGATATCTGAACTGGAGAAAAAACTCTTGCTGTCTCAAGAAGAATCCAGACTTCTTAGTGAGAAAGCCGATAGAGCTGAAAGTGAGATAAAGAAACTGAAAGATCTTGTTATGGAGCTAACTGAGAAGAAAGAAGTCTCAGTCCTTGAGTATAAAAACTGTCTGGAGAAAATATCCAAACTTGAGAATGAACTATCTCGTGCACAAGAGGATGTAAAATGCCTTAATGGTGAGCTTTCAGTGGGTGCTGCTAAGCTTAGAAATGCTGAAGAGAAGTGTTTTCTGCTGGAGACATCAAATCAGTCATTGCACTCTGAGGCAGATAACTTGGCAAAGAAGATAACTATGAAAGATCAAGAGCTTTCTCAGAAGCAAAGGGAGCTGGAGAAACTTCAAAGTGATTTGCAAAATGAGCACTTGAGGCATGCACAAATTGAAGCCTCGCTTTTGGCTTTGCAAAACTTGCACTCTCAATCTCAAGAGGAGCAGAAAGCGCTGGCATTGGAGCTCAAAAATGGTCTTCAACTTCTGAAGGACATGGAAACAAGCAAAAATAGTTTGGAAGATGAACTTCGGAGAATGAAGGATGAAAACCAAAGCCTGAGTGAACTGAAATTGTCCTCAACCTTCTCACAGGAGAATCTGGAAAATGAAATCCTTTGCCTGAGGAAGATGAAAACGAGACTTGAAGAGGAGGTTGCTGAACAAGTGGAACTTAATAACAAACTTCAGAAAGACATTTCATGTTTGAACGAGGAAATAAAGGACCTAAACAGGAGCTACCAGGCTTTGGTGGAGCAAGTGAAGAGTGCAGGTTTAAACCCTGAGTGTATTGAGTCTTCAATAAAGAACTTGCAGGAAGAAAGCTCAGAACTGAGAATAATCTCTGAGAAGGACAGAAAGGAGAAAGAAGTCCTTCACAAAAAGCTGGAGGACATGGATGAACTTCTGAGAAAGAAGGCTGTTTTGGAGAGTTCCCTCTCAGACATGAATGGCGAGTTGCAGGGATCGCAGGAAAAGGTGAGGGCACTTGAAGAGTCCTGCCAAATTCTCAATGGAGAAAAATTGACCCTTGTTGCTGAGAAAGGTTCTTTGCTATCTCAGTTGCAAATTATAACTGATAGCATGCAGAAACTCCTAGAGAAAAATGCTGTTCTTGAGAACTCTCTTTTTGGTGCAAAAATTGAACTTGAAGGTCTGAGGGAAAAATCCAAGGGTTTAGAAGAGATCTGCCAATTGCTGAAGAATGAGAAGTCCAATCTTCTTGCTGAAAGAGGTAGCCTAGAGCTTCAGTTGGAAAATGTTGAACGGAGACTAGAATATCTGGAATCAAGATTTACAGGATTGGAAGAAAAATATTCTTGCCTGGAAAAGGACAAAAAAGCAACTAGCTTAGAAGTTGAAGAACTGAGAGTTGCAGTTGGAATGGAGAAACAAGAAAGGGCAAAACTTACTCATCAGAGTGAGACCCGATTACTGAGTATGGAGAACCATATTCATCTCCTAAAAGAAGAAAGTAAGTGGAGGAAGAAAGAATTTGAAGAGGAGCTTGACAGAGCTGTGAAAGCCCAGTGTGAAATTTTCATCCTGCAGAAATTCATACAAGACATGGAAGAAAAGAACTATACTTTATTGGTGGACTGTCAGAAACATGTTGAGGCGTCAAAATTGGCTGACAGACTGATTACAGAGTTGGAGAATGAGAGCCTTGAGCAACAGGTAGAAGCAGAAGTTTTGCTAGATGAAATCGAAAGGTTGAGACTGGGGATATATCGGGTTTTCAAGGCCCTTGACAATGAATCTGATTTTGTATCTGAAGATAGGGTGGAAAATGAGCAAACATTTCTTCATCATATTTTGGGCAATATCGAGCATCTAAAATGTTCGCTCAGAGAATGTGAGGATGATAAGCAGCAGGTATTTGTTGAAAACTCTGTTCTCGTAACTTTACTTACACAGCTGAAATCAGAGGCCTTTGAACTTGAGTCAGTGAAGAAATCTGTAGAGAAGGAGTTCAATATCATGGCAGAGAAGCTTGTCACAGTGCAGAAAGACAATCACGAACTTCTGGAGATGAATAAGAAATTGGGACTGGAAGTGAGCAAAGGCAGTCAACTAACCGCTGTACTTGATGCAGAGGTTGGGAGTCTCTGTGTCAAGAATGATCAGTTGCAGACAGCTTATGCTGGATTAAAAAAGAAATACTCCCAAGTTCTTGAGGAGAATAGAACTTTGTTGCAAAAGATCACAGAGATCACGGAGGAGAAATTGATGGTGGGGCAGGAAAATGATACACTCTTACTCGATACACTTGCTCTTAGCAATCTCTCTACAGTTTGGAGTAGTTTTGGTAGTGAGAAATCTGCTGAGCTGAAGTCAATATCTGAAGATATGCACAATCTTCATGGTGTTATCAGTGACTTTGACAAGGAAATGGGCATATTGAAGGAGAAGCTGGAAATGAAGGAAACTGAAAACTTACTCCTGAAGGAATCAGTTCAAAGGCTGGAAGAGGAGCTCTATGAAGTAAGGGAATCGAACGATCATTTGAAGTTGGAACTTTCCACTGGAAAAGAAATAATTGATAAGCAGGAAGCAGGACTCTTGGAAGCCAAGCAGAAGCTTATAGCATCTGAGAATTTGAACTCGGAATTGTGTACGACTCTGGATGTGCTAAAAAGTGACCGTCAAGAATCCACACTGACAAATGAAATTCTAGAAAAGAAGATGCTTGAAATATCAAGTACAAATACCACTCAAAACCAAGAAATTGAAGTCCTTCGGGAAGTGAATATGAACTTGGTAGCTGAACTGGGTAAGTTGCATGAAGAAATTGAAGAGCAACGAATGCGAGAAGAATATCTGAGTTCGGAGCTTCAAGAGAAGAACTATGAGTTTGAACTATGGGAGGCAGAGGCAGCAACTTTTTATTTTGATCTCCAGATCTCCTCCGTTCGTGAAGTACTACTGGAAAACAAAATGAATGAGTTGACTGAGGTGTGTGAAAGCCTCGAGGATAAAAATGCTTCCAAGGGTTTGGAGATTCAGCGAATGAAAGGAAAAATGATTTCGATGGAAGGTGAAATTGGAGAACTGAAGTCACAGTTACATTCATATGCTCCTGTAATTGCTTCTCTGAGGGATGACATTGTTTCACTTGAGCATAATGCTCTGCTCCTCATGAAATTTAATCTAGCTCGCTCTCAGGAAGCAAAGGTAATGTACTTTATCATAAGTAAGCAGTGTTGGGTTTTTTCTTTTTCTCTATGTTTAGGTTTGAATGGACCTCTGGTCTTTCTGTACATGCCCATTGCTTTATAACATCAATAAGTGATTTGATTGCTCAAAAGTTTCTTCCATATTTGCTGAGAGTCATAACATGCAATAGATTCTCAATGGTTATCAAGTTGAACAAACATTACTTTTAACACTCGTATTATTATTTCGGAGTTGACTTGTGGGTATACTTGAAAACTTAATTGAAGTGCTCCAGAACATATCTGACGGGAAGCATCAGCATTCCTAAGTGTTATTCTCATTTACTTTCTCTGTTCTTGAGCTTCAAGCTTAGAATGTAGCAGTTATCTCCAACTTTTTGCTGAAATTTTGTTCTTTCTTGTTTGTATTTGCAGTGTGTTGAAATTGAGGTTCAGTCCGGTCAAATTAGCTCCAACAAGCTGACGGATGGTCATTCTATCATGCCAAAAGGCGTTCTTGATTTGCAGGAGCTGAGGACTAGGATTAAAGCAGTTAAGAAAGTAGTGGAAGACATGAACACGCCTGTTTTGCATCAACCTTCACACATCAAGCCTGGTCGAGATAGTACTGCAAGTGAAATTGAGTCGATAAAATCTCGGCCCAGTTTGGATCGAGAAAAACATGAGGTTGCAGGAAGGAGGAGTCACCAGAAGGAGCATGATGATGACCGTAATCGACGGAAGACAAAACCCAAGTCCTTTGAAGCCAAAAATGGGACACTAATGAAAGATATACCACTTGATCATGTTTCGGATAGCTCACCAGAAAGAATTAAAAGAGCTCATTCTGCGGCAGAGAGAGTAGACGATCAGATGCTTGAGCTGTGGGAAACTGCAGAAGGCGGCAGCCTCAGTCGTAGCGTGAATGATTTGAAGAAACGGGCAAATCATCCAACGGTGGGGGGGACTATCATGCACAACCAATTTAGGAATTTGGAGTGGAGGGGCAAACATCCACCTACAGAATCAGAAGTGGAGAAGGAGTTGGGTGTGGACAAGTTAGAGTTATCAATGAACTCGTCTGAGGCAAATCAAGAAATGAACAAGAAGATTCTCAAGCGACTTGCTTCCGATGCGGAGAAATTGATGAGTCTTCAATTGACTGTTGATAGCCTGAGAAGAAATTTGGAGGCAAACAAAAAGGCCAAAAAACCCAAAAATTTTGATTTTGAAACAGTTAAGGAGCAGCTACAAGAAGTCGAGGAAACAGTTGTACATCTGGTGAATTTGAATAGCCAATTGATGAAGAATACAGAGGAAAGTACATCCTATTCTCCAAGCAGTGGTTCAGCAGACTCGAAAGAGGTCATGAATATCCGTCAAAAGCGAGTGGCAGAACAGGCAAGAAAAGGGTCTGAGAGGATAGGACGGTTGCAGCTAGAGATTCAGAAAATTCAGTACATTTTGCTGAAACTGGATGACGAAAAGAAAAGCAAAGTTAGGAGCAAATTTTCCAGGAGCAGCACGGGGATCATACTGAAGAACTTCATCCATATCGGGAGGAGGAACAGCGAGAAGAAAAAGAAGAGTCCTATGTGTTGCTTTAGACCTTCAAGTAGCAGCAGCAGCAATAATGGCAGCATCAGATATCGCGTCTAATGGTTCTAACCTTTTCTTGAAAAACTGATTCTTGTTTTAGTTTTAGGGAAAGTGTTAAGAGTTAGGTTGGATCTAATTCCAAATAAGCTTTGTTCTCATGGCTATTATTTCAGTTATTTAGACTCTTAACTGCCTAAAGAATTTTAGCAATGCTTTTGTGTTTTGTAATTTGTCTTTCTGAAACTCTCTAAAAGTGTTATCAGTTTGATGGTATCTAATATTAGGTGTTGCATGGAGCCACTATGCTTCAGCTTTTGCATATACATTTCTGCAAGCCTCTTAACTAGCTACTTTCTTTCTCTTTTTTGGCAAATTTGTGTTCATTTGTCTTCAAAAGCTGATAGGTACAACTGATAAAATATTGTTGTCGACTAGAAGAGGGAGATATATAGTGGACCTTTGAGGTGGACAGAATGAAAAAACGAGGCTGAGATAATTTTGACATGTGAGGAGGAGCATGAATGTGAGGTATATATTTGATTGGGAACAAGTTATTCTAATATCATAATCTAGTCTAGGTATTCGGTTCACTACATTAATTAATTAAAATGTGTATTTAGTTTAAAGAAAGATAAATTAGAATAAATTTATTTCAAAATTTTAACCTATCTTTCTAAAAAGTTCCCCGGAATTAATAATCAGAGAACTTTTTTATCACATAGAATGAGATATACAAATAATACAAAAATAAAGATTGTACCAACCTAATAATATATTTCTACAATTTATCTGAGATTAAAATGCTTATTTCCACCAGAAACTCTAAGTAGGCGTTTTTACTTGAAATTTATAAAATTTAAATTGTATTTGGTTGACGTTTAAGCAAAGAATATTTTTAAGTATTGTTCATACTTGAATGTACTAATATAAACAAATTTGAAATTGAAATTTTCATATCACACATTAATTTTAATATAAATTATAATTCTTCCAAATAAAGTGAATACTGGAGTAATTCTTATGGTCCGTATATTCACTTTCACAAAGTGAGTTCAGAGGCCTCTCTCAGAAAATCTTACTTTGGTGGATTTAAGACAATTACACAATGCAAAGAATAAAATAGAGGGGTAAAACAAGCATTAAAGGCAGTGCCATTTTACTGGTAAACATCATATAATGTAGTATAAAATTTCCTTCTGAATCTGTTCCTAAACTTTCAAGAAACAAAATAAGTAATACATGAAGGTAACCTACTGACTCATTTAGTGAAAAACTATTTAAGCCACAAGCAAGTTCATAAAACAGATTATGAAAATCTTTAACATATTTAAGCACCAACTACTTCAGTTGGCTCAGTTGCAACATCATCTGCCGGTCTATCCACCTTCACACCGACATCTTCTGCGTAATCACCATGAACCTACCACAACCAAGAAACAGTAATCTCCACATTAATACTGAAAAAGTAAAGAGTTCGATAATACTGAAAGTGACAAGAAATGGAAATTAATATTAGTTGAGATGGGAGCAACAAAACTACCTCCATCAACCTCCCAAGGTCGAATTTAGGAGCCTTCAAGATCTTGACCTTGCGAATGAACACATTCTGCAAAGGGTAGATGCTTGAAGTTGCCTTCTCAATCTCCCTACCGATTGATTCAGGAATGAACTTCAGGACCAAGTCTTTCAAATCACACGATTGTGCTTGGTTAACCATGATCTCACGCATCTTGCGACGAATCTAAAAACAATTATTTTGAAAAAAGAGTAGAGATCAATGATTTTAGCAAAATACAGGATGGGGAAGTGTAAGCACTAGTACTCATCCTTATATCATTTCTATTGCCTACTGACTAGTGCACATCAAAACGAATACTCGAGAAAATTTAAACCAAGCATTTCCATTTACCACACAACTAATACTGCTAATATCACAATTAGAACAAAACTTGTTAAGATTTGAACAAGCATTTGCATTTACCTGGCGAATCTGGCTTGACTGTGCGTAGCAGGTTCTTTTTTGTTGGTTTGGACGCTTTTTGGTAAAGCCAATGCAGAACATTCTCAAGGTGTAGCTATCAGTTGTCTTAACATCAACATGAGCCTCAATCAATGATTGCCATTTCTTTACCAGTGACCTCAACTTATCTGTGGTGAAGTCCATACCCTGACCATTTTAACCAAAAAAAGTTGGTAGGAGGATTTTGATAAGAATAGGTAGGAAAAAAGTTGAGTTCACTGTCATACATGAAAATTTGTCAAGACATTTCTTCCTTGGACGTCTTCAGCTCTCAGACGAATCTTCCTGAAGGAGTGATCTTCGTCATTCTGAAGATCAGCCAATGACACTTCGAACACACGATGCTTCAGGCCTTCTGAAGCAATCTGGAATGAAGGAATAACATTAAGATTCATTACATCGTGTTTTTTTATATATAGTTCACAATTCACACCAACTACTATGGCTAAAAAAAGGGTGAATACCTTAACAATTGTGAATTCAAAAAGCAAGTAATACTATGCCCATAATTTAGTCCAATTGACTCAAAACTCAGAAGAGGTTTCCAATATTATTCCGAATTTATGTCAAAATAGAGCTTGAACACAATTAATCCTTCTCTATCCTGGGAGACAGCACTACTTTTGCTACATAAAGTTCACTTTCATATAATATAGTTAGCATTTTCACTAGCAGAGACCTTCCCCATACGTCAAGCTTCATCTAGATTTCTCAATCCAATCAAATGACTAAAGTCAACATTCTTAACCATGTTTAAGAAAAGGTTAAATGAAGATTCTAAAATCACAAAACTTGCAAATTTCTCAGCTACACAATATAAGTTAATTCCATTACATTTAGCACAATGACACATCAGATCAGACTTCAGCCGCTGTTCCTAAGCCACTAAACGTCATCAATTGATGATAAATACCACTAAATCATCAGAAAAATTATCACCGAGAACTTCAATTACCCACCAATATCCAAAACTACATAAGCAAACCACTAAAAATACCTATCTCTAACATTCCAAAATATATGTTATATAGTGAATGTCATGATATAGTGATAAACACAAATACTCTTAAAACTAAGACTCCAGCAAATAATTACCTTTGTACCCTGTGTACGGGTAACAAGGGTCTTCCCTACATTGCGGACACCAAATACTGATGGAGCCTTGATATCATACCAATCCTTTTTAGCATATGGATCAGCTCTGTACCCACCAAAAAGAATCAAATCAACAAAATACAACAACATCATCATATACAGTGTAATTCACAGCCGGGGTACAGGGAGAGTAGAACATAAGGGGCTGTTTCCGATAAACCATTGACTCATATCAAATACGGAAATGCAACACCAGTAACAACAACCAAATAATACGATAACTGAAGCAATGAAAACAATAGGTAATACTATACTAAAATAGCAATACTGATAAGGGGACTAGACAAAATAAACATTTAAAACATATTTAACAAAAAAGATTGAAACTTTGGAATAAAACTAAGGAAAAAGAACTTACGCCTTCTTCTTTCCTCCCTTTTTGCCTTTGGAAATTCGCTTGTTCTTACTGTAATACAACAAAATTGCAAAAAAGGGTTAGAGATTAAAAAAATTGTACATTGAAGCATAAATGTTGCAAAAAAGTGATTTTTGAGTTGTAGAGAGAGAAAGAGAGTATACCCGACGGCCATGGTCGAGCTTCTGAGCTATGGTAAGAGAGAGAAACACAGAACTGTAGTGAGCTCGACGACGGCTTCAATGGCAAACCCTAACAATTTAACACTAACGAGATCTTATTGGCCCATTCATGTGTTAGGCTTTTTATTATGCACTATTAACTAATGGGCTCAGCCTTTTTTCAAAAATTGGTTTTTTGCCTGTGGGCTCGATTGGCTCTTTTCTTGGTTTGTGGTTGAGAAGGTGTGGGTTAGTATTAGTTAGCGATACCGATTTAGTGAGTCCTTTATTTCTTGATGAGTTATTGACATCATTTTTATATTTTGTCTTTGTGGATCGAGGAGAAAAGGGGATTGGCAGGAAGTGGAGTGTAACATGCGAGAAGCAAGGAGGTCAGCTTTTTTCAAATATATAACATGAATTCTGGTAATGTAGTTGACATGTCGATTCAAATGAATTATCCTTTTCAAGGAGGTAAATCTTTGCCTACTAAGGTAAGAGGATAGCAAGTTTCAAATTCTGTCTCGATGGCAAGGCTAGCAGGCATAGAGTTTCGCTTAGAAAATCAAGGCATAATATGTTAATTACTAACCTTTTAAACTTGTCAGGATATTTTATTTAGATATTCGAACTAAGTCATTTTTCAATTGAACAACTCAATTCTTAATAAATGTCCCAATTAAACATTTTCTAGTTTAAATTATATTTTTTCAAAAATCGTGTGTTGTCATTCGTTTATTAGATGAAAGGCAATATGCATATATTTTCAAAAACCGTGTGTGTTTTCAAATTATATTTTTGCTACTTTAATTAGCTAATGAGGTGCTTATTAAGGCTGCCGATTCATACTTAATAATTTATATAAAAAATATTAACGAGAACATCATGGTACATATTATTTGCACAAAAAAAGAAGAAGGGGAAATTAAATAAAATACAATCAAAGTCAATGTATATATCCAATGATACAAAAAGTGATAAACAATAACCAAAAAAAAAAAAAAAAAGAGTCTAACTTTCTTACATGTATAGTTTATTCAACGAACAATACTTTTTATTCCTTTTTTTCCCTTTCAATACAAAACCTATCCAATCACGTAAAACCAAACAAAAGTCAAATAAACACAACTCATCAATCACTTTAAGGATAGTGGTAATAATGTGATTTTGGTGGTGGTGGAGGTGGAGGTGGCGGCGGTGGTGGAGGTGGCGGTGGTGGCGGCAGTGGTGATCTACAACCAAATGAACTACAATCCACCGGACCTCGTGAATAAAATGTCTTACATTCACTTTCTGAACGTTGTGATGGTCGATATGGTATACAATTCTTCTTATCATTTCTATCCTTCAACTTTAGACAAATCTTTGGTTCACCACAAAAATAATTATAAGAGTAAGTGAAATTCTCCAACTTTGGTAATGAACAAATACTCATCGGAATCTCACCGGAAAACTTGTTATGTGCCACGTTAAGATGTTCCAATTTCTTCATTCCACCAATTGATTCCGGCAACTCACCAACTAGCTTGTTAAAACTCACATCAAGAACCCTAACATTTTTCAATAACCCTAATTCTTGTGGCAAACATCCACTTAAACTCGAATTCGAAAGAATAATCTCATTTAATGTTTTCGACATTTTTCCTATACTTGATGGTATACACCCCGTTACATTAATATTTGCCATAACCAAAGCAGAAACGGGTGATTTACCTAAGTTTTTAGGCCATGAAAATTGAAATTTGTTGTTGTTTATGAAAAGGGCATCGAGTGTTCGATCCCAAAGGCTTGAAGGGACTTTTCCTTCGAATTGGTTGTACCTAATATCGAGAAATTTCAAAGAAGGAAGAGATAACACAACTGAGGGGAACTCACCACAAAAAAGATTGTTACTCACATCAAGTTCGAATAAAATTCGAAGTTTAGAAAAAGATTTCGGGATTGAGCCTTGAAATCTATTGGAATTTATATGAAAGACGGCTAAATCAGTCAATAAACCAAGTTTTTCAGGTAAGTATCCGGAGATATTTGCATGGTTGAGGTCAATACCAGCAACAGTGGTGATATTAGGGTTATCTTGAGCTGGAGCACAATAAACCCCAGTGTAGTTACAAACATTGTAATCATACCAATCTTTTGTGAAGTTTCTTGGATCGGAAGTCATGACATGTTTCCAAGCTTGTAGAGCTATGTAAGCATCGAAAAGTCTAGGGTTTGGTTCATATTTGATTGAAGCTTGAAATGAGGGTTTTGATGAGAAGAAAATGATGAACAAGAAGCCAAAAAGGGCTAAGTTGATGAGTTTCATGATTTTGTGATGAGTTTTAGGAGTTTAGGGTTTAAGACAAAGTTAATGTATTGTGTTGGAATATGTTTAGATAGATGCCACAAAGGGTTGATATTTAAATGGCTATTGGTGGAGGCTAAGTGGATGGTAGAGAGAGTATATTTTATTTAATTAATGAAATTAAATAGTGATTAGGAACTAGACAACTATAATTAGGATATACAAAAATTGACCATATCTTACTTAATGCTGATCTTTTTTATGAAAATAATTTGCTAGTTGGTGATTATAATTAATATAATCCTAGGAGTTTTCTTAAGGGAAGTACTACTAAGAGTTTTCCTTGCCTTTATGTCTATATCCTTAATTTAAACAAAATAAGATATAGAAATTGGTATATACGTTATTATAGACAAAAATGATGATGTTGTACAAATTGTTAGAAACTTTGATGGACATTAGCTACTGATCTCACCAAAAACACGGTTTTAGTAATTTAATTTAGGGGCTTAGTATTAAATTAGCTAAACTTATTGGATTATTTTGTATATACACACATCATGTTTTTCAATGTCCTAGGTACTTTTTAGAGATTTTAGAGGCATGGAAAGGCAGAGGTTGGATTTAAAGCGTTACCTTTATAACAATGTTGTTTATCTAGATATTTTTTGAGTTTAATATATTATTAATAGTCTCTTAAATTTGCCAAAAGAATATCCTTTAGACACTAGAATTATGTACGACATGTTCCAATTCATTTAAGTGTTCCTGTTAGATATTTTTAGTTCAATTTTTTAAGATAAAAAAAATTGTGTGTGTTTTCAAGTACCATTACATAAATAAATTAATCATATAAAATATGTCATTTGCTTTAATTATACACAATATCCTTAAGTGGAATATGTTTGAAATTCTACAACATACTGAGACTAATACATATAATTTCATAAAGTTACATACATTAAGTAGATTATCTATAGACATTTAACAACACGTGTTAAAAAAAAAGAATTTAAACCGAGTTTAATAAAAATATTTAATCAAATGTTCAAATCCTCAACTGAAATAAATTGTACGTAATTTAAGTATCTAAATGTTTATTGGGACAAATTTATAACTTAAGAGGTTATCAATGTAATTAAGCCTATTTTTTTGTTGTTTTATATCGTGAAATATTGTTATAAACAAATATACAATATATTCATAATAAAAATCTAATTCAAAGAATACTTGACCCTACCCAATAAAATATTATTATAGATGATAGAAATTATTATAGTTGACTGTAATAGGAAAAGAAGGCTACCTTATTTTTCAGAAAATTGAAAGGAAGAAATTAATGTAGGTTTATTATTATTATTATTTAAAAAAAGAAGAACTTTTATCAGTATGAGTTATGATTTTTAAAACACAAGTAGCTAGGAGGGACTGGCAGTGTCCAATTATATTAAACTGATTATGATATTAGAGGGAGGTTTATTTCTTGGAAAGCCAAACCATAAGAATAATTAAGAAAGAATTAAGAAATATGTTTGTTAGAAATTTGGAAACAATGAACACACAACAATAATGGTACTTATATTAGTTAGTACATTGTTATCTAAACACATCATATATATATCTTTTAATTTGGTATTGCATGTCTTTCATGCATTGACTCAGTAACTTATGATGGGAAAGTTCATTAATAGTGGAATATAATATTCATAATATTGTAGAAGTTGTTTGATAAGGTGTATAAAAATATTATTGAATATAGTGTATTAATAATATCAAATTAATTATATTGATATTATTTTTATTAATTATTTGGTTATGTGGTATTCAAGTAATAGGGTAATTAGAATAGGAATCATACTCTATATTGATGATTTTCTATGTATAAGATTAATATCGGATGTATAAACATAGATTGAAAGTACTAAAAAAAAAATTAAATAATACTACCAAAAGTACTAATTGTTTTGCACAATTCCTTGTTCTTTTTTTTTTTTTTCTTATATATTTATATATATTAGTTGTGGATAAGTTAAGGGCTTACATAGAGATTATCTTTGAAATTTTGTGATAGCAAGGAAATTAACTACTCATTTTCTTGTTGAAGTGGTAAAACTAAGTTAGTTGCTAATTGAAAGTTTTAAGGTTTATTATTTATCAAAATTAATTAATTAGTCCTGGTTGCCCTAGCTACTACTTATTTTTATGCTATTTGGTATTCTACCATTCCCACTTTTTTTGCTTCATTGATGATTCAAACTTACAACCTCAAAGTTAAAAATGAAAAGACGCTCTACTAATTATTATTGAATAATGTGTGAATAAGTTAAGTCAATCCAAAGACACTTAAAATATGGTGTGTTAGTATTCTTTTTTAGCCAAAGTCCAATAAGGCAACACACCAATACAGGCGGAAATTTTTGTTCATTGTCCCTTTTTGGGATAGTTATTTAATAAATGGCCCTTTTTTTTGTTTCTCTTACAATTTATGAATTTAATTTGATCATATTCTTATCAAAATTTTGTATGTTAGTCGTAAATGCTAGATAATAATATGATATTGTATCTGTAAAGTTGAGCAAAACATTAGATTTGAATCTAACATTATTTAGCACTACTCAGTAGTTAAAAGCAGGTCATTGTGAACTCTCAAATTTTTTTCTCTGTTTCACATTTACTTTACAGTAAAAAAAATTCTTTCTTTCTTTTTCTTCTCTCATCCTCTAATTTTTATTATTTTAAAATAAAATATTTTTTGGTTGGTTGGAGTTTTTGGTCATCATAAGCAGGTGAAACCTAGCTGGCAAGAAGGAGAGTTTACCACAATGAACTATTCAACCACTGAATTATTATTATTATTCTGAATTTCAAATTGCACTTTGATGTGAAATGTGTGTAATTTATTAATCCAACTTGCTTGTGAAAATTAAGAATAATGTATTTTATGGATATATTCTAAAGTCAATATTACTTTGGTTGGACTATAGCAAAAAAGGAAAGTATATATTTGCCTAAAAATGTATGCATGCTTCAGCGTCGTTTAATTATTGATGAAAGGGTCAAGTTTAATTATAGTAATTAATCTGTCTTTTCTTGAAAATGAACCTTTTAAATTTAGAGTTGAGGGGAAAAGTCATTAGTAGAAATAATTAATCATATATTAAGGGAACTTTTTTAAATAAAAAAAATGATGTTAAGTGGAAATACGTACATTATTTTCACTTATTATATGAATTAGAACGTAAGCTGATTAATTATGAAATGACAAAAAATAAAGTTCTAATAATTTTCAAAATAGCAACTTTTTCTTGAATTTGACCAGTTCTTAAAGTTGAAGACTTTTGAAGTCAACTACCAAATCTGAAAGACCAAATTAAATTGGAAACAAAAAAAAAAAAAAGGCATTTGTGTGACCCTTAGTTTTTACTACAATATTTTTTCTCTTAAAAACCGGAAGGATTTCCTTTATGGAAAGTGCTAAATGGCCAGAAAATTAAAACAACTATAATATTTTTTTAATTTAAAATAAACTGATCTTTTTTCCATTTTTAATTAAAAGGTATTAAAGTGAAAAGGGTAAAAATGTTTAAAAAGGTAAAATATCATTCTGGCCAAATTTTCTAGCCAAAAAGATTTTTCCTTTATTTATTTAGTAATAGGGTACGTTTATCCATACAAAAGAGGAACTAATCTAAACGATGTAGTTCCCATAGTTTTTACTACAATTTTGGTGAGTCTCAATAGTAAAGAATAGAAAAACAAGCTTTTTTTTTTATGATTTCATTAGAAAACGTGACAACTAATATGAAACATAGGGAGTAATTATCAATATAAATTTATACTGGAGTATATGTTAATTGTTTTAGATGGACCTGTATGATGGGATGTATATACTTTCATCTCCAATTCCACATGCAATTTGTTAAGGGTGAATGAATTTCGATCATCTAACCATATTCTTTCATGTTAATTAAAGCTCAAATACTCTACTTAATTAGATGTAGCTAGGGTTTCAGTTATAGTCCACAATTTTTCTGTTATCCTTTTTTACTCCACTCGGTATGTTAGAGTTTTGTCCTAATTTTCTTATCTTATTTGGATTTTATTTTTTTCTAAAAGAAAATTAAAGCATTACCATAATTGTTTTTACTTTTTCTTAAAGAAAAATATAATTTTCTTTCATAATTTGTTTATTCTTTCCTTAGAGGAAAAACTTAGAGATCTATAAATTGAAAATTCCTATTCTCATAGAATAACAAGAACATCCACAAGTAGTCCTTTAAAGAGTTTTGTTTATGGGGAGACTTTTCATCAAAAGTTTAAATATTTTCTTTTTATTAGTTTTTCATATGTAGGCCGATTGGCTAAACCATATAATAATATTTTATTTTTTTAGTATAAGTTTTTGTCATCTAATTTATCAATCATATTATTTGTAATTGTAAGCTTCCGCATGACGCCCTTGTAGAAATGAAGGAATAGTTAGTTGATAACTGTGTAAAGATTAGTTAGTTAAGAAGTTTGTTATTAAGTTTCCAATTAGAGGTTGACAAGTGGATAGTTAGTTAGTAACTAACTTTGTAAATGCTTTTGTAAATGCACTGTATATAAGTGGATCCATGATTGTAAGGATTAGTTCAGAAGTGTGTGAATAATAAAAATCTCAACACAACACAATTGCTCTCTATTAGCTTTTTTCCTTTTCTTTTATAGAGCTCATCAATGGTGGCCTGAGTGCAGATTTTATCATGGTATCAGAGCACAGTGTCAATGCGCGTGTTCCATAGCTGATGAGCTCCTTCATCGTCTTCCTAATTTTCCCCCTTTCTTTCTTTCTTCAAATTCTTGTTCTTCTTTACTGATTATCTGATTCAAAGTTTTTTTCAACAATGGGAGACGATTCGACTTCTGTTAGTACTGGAGTAACAGGTCCAAGAACAATTCCTCAATTGGATCGCAATGACCCGCTGTATATGCAACATTCAGATACACTAGGTATCTCTCTCGTTCCTCAGTTGTTGACAGGAACTGATAATTACTCAGAATGGAGTAGATCGATGTTGTTGTCTCTGCTAGTAAAGAATAAAGTAGGGTTTATTGATGGATCTTGCAAGAGAGAAACTGAGAAACACATTTGCAGGATGAGTTCAAGTTACATCAGTGGGATATGTGTAATGCGATTGTATAGTCATGGATCATGAGTTCTGTGACTCAAGAATTGAGAAAAGGCATCGTATATTCTGAAAGTGCTCATAAGGTTTGGAAAGCATTTAAAGAAAGATTTGATAAAGTAAATGCAACCAAGATTTTCCAGCTTCACAAGCAGAAGTTTATGAAATTCTTGATGGGCCTGAATGAGACTTATGCTCCACAAAGAAGTCAAATTCTTATGATGACACCTACTTCTACTTTGGATCAAGCGTATTCTATGATGATTCAAGAAGAGATCCAAAGAAGGAGTAATGGAATCTTGGGCGTTTCACCCGTAGAAGGGACTCACAACTCTCTGATTGTTGCAAACATTTCTAATATGAGACCTAGAAGGAATCCAAACACAAAATTAAAGTGTGATTACTGTAAGTTAAAGGGTCATACTAGAGAAACATGTTACAAGTTTATTAGATATCCTCCAGAGTTTAAGTTTAACAATAATAGAAGGAAGGAAGACCTCTTATGATCAACCATCAGCACATAATGTGATGAATCAGGAAGAGCATATTTCAAGGAATGGTGATAGGGTTCACGCGACTGGTGGTATGGGTTCTGTCTTCCAAGGTCTCAACAATGATCAGTACTTGCATCTTGTACAAATGATGGAAGATTTGAAAAAGAAGAAGAATAAAGGAGAGGACAATGAAGATTCACCAGTAGATGTAGCCAATATGACAGGTATGGTATCCACTAAATCAGATTGTTGGATTATTGATTCTGGAGCCTCAAATCATATGACTTCTTCCTTGAGTTTACTGATAAATCCAATTCCTTCATCTAAACCTACTTATGTCCATCTTCTTACTGGGCATATCACTGAGATTACACATACAGGGTCCTGTAGTTTGTTACCCTCTAAAACTCTTCATAATGTTCTGTGTATACCTAAATTTAACACCAATTTATTGTCTGTGGCTAGGTATACAAGAGATCTTAATAGTTTAGTACATTTTTACCCTATTTTTGTCTCTATAAGGACCTCTCGAGTGGCAAGGTGAAGGGGATTGGTAGATAAGAGGGTGGCCTATACATCCTTAATCCTTCAACACCTGCTACAAGTTTTCCTTTCAAATGCATGACTACTGCAGTATCTGTGTCACATATATGACATCTAAGGCTAGGCCATACTCCCATTTCTGTTTTGAAAAAAATACCTGTAATAACTGGGTTACTAGATGATGTTGCCCATTGTCACTGTCTTGCTTGTCCCTTAGCTAGGCAGACTAGATTGCCTTTTCCTGTTAGTATTTCTAAAACATCAATTGTGTTTGATCTTGTTCATGTTGACATTTGGGGACCTTACAGGGTTCCCACTTATAATGGATTCAAGTATTTTCTTACTCTTGTTGATGATTTTTCGAGAATGACTTGGACTTTTTTACTAAGGCTTAAGAGTGATGTGTTTGTGCTGCTTAAAGATTTTATTCTTCTTTTTGAGAACCAGTTTTCTACCACAGTTAAAATATTGAGATCAGACAATGGTACTGAGTTTTTTAACACAATTTCTTGAAAACTAAGGGGATTATTCACCAAAGTAGCTGTGTTCATACTCCACAACAAAATGGAGTTGTGGAGAGGAAACATAGGCATCTCCTAAAAGTAGCAAAGCCTATTAGGTTTCAGGCTAGTATACCTATCAAGTTCTGGGGTGACTGTATACTTACAACCACTTATATTATCAATAAGCTTCTTAGTACTATTCTAAATGACATTTCACCTTATGAAGTTTTTCATGGGACACCACCCATTCTGTCTCGAGAACTCTTGGGTGTCTTTGTTATGCTATTATTCCTGTTTTCCATGACAAATTTTCTTCCAAGGTTACTACAGGAGTCTTAATGGGATATTCTGTTGCTCAGAAATATTACAGGGTATATGACATTGCTGCAGAAAAGTTTATAATCAGTAGAGATGTTACATTTCATGAAAATATGTTTTCTTTCTCTCATTCTGAGTCACAATTTTTTCCTGGTTCTAAGGACTCTTCAACTACTTCTGTGCCAAATTCTCCCCATGTACCTTCACTAGACCTTCCTGATGAGCATCCTGACTGTCCTAATCTTTCTTCCTCCTCACCTGTTATTTCTTCCCATGATGCTACATCTCATGTTCCTCTAAGAAAGTCCAATAGACTTACTAAGCCTCCTATATGGCTCACAGATTATGTTCATCCTTCTTTGCCCTCTACTACTTCTTCTACTTCTACTAGTTCTTGTTCTCTTTATCCTATTCAGACATATTTTTCATATTCTCATCTTTCTTGTCCATTCCAGGCTTTTCTTGCCTCATTTTCTTCTATTTCTGAGCCTACTTCTTATTCCCAAGCTGTTAAGGATCCCAGGTGGATTCAAGCTATGAAGCTTGAACTTGAGGCTTTAGATCATAATCATACTTGGGAGGTGGTGGATTTACCATCTAGGAAGGTTCCTATTGGTTCTAAATGGGTTTACAAGGTAAAGTATCATGCTGATGGGACTGTAGAAAGGTTTAAAGCAAAGTTAGTAGCTAAGGGGTATACTCAGAAGGAAGGCATTGACTTTTATGATACTTTCTCCTTTGTAGTAAAAATGACCACAATTAGGACTGTGATTGCATTGGCTGCCCTTAGGCATTGGCCTATCTTCCAGATGGATGTCCACAGTGCATTCTTTAATTGTGATCTTTCTGATGAGGTGTACATGACTTTGCCACAAGGTTTTAGTAGCCAGGGGGAGTCAAAGGTATGGAGGCTACTCAAATCCTTATATGGTCTGAAACAGGCTTCTAGACAGTGGAACCTGAAATTGACACAAGCTCTCACAAGTTCTGGATTCACACAGAGCAAGCATGATTATTCTCTTTTCACAAAAATAGCTAATAACAAGCTAGTGGTGATTTTTATTTATGTAGATAACTTGTTTATCGATCTACAAGAAATCAATAGAGCTAAGCTTGATTTGCATAAAAACTTCAAGATGAAAGACCTAAGAGAACTGAGGTATTTTCTGGGAATTGAACTTGCCAAGTCAAGTGAGGGAATCCTCCTATCACAAAGGAAGTATGCTCTAGAAATAATCTCAGAGACTAGAGACTGGATTGGTTCAAAACCTAAATGGACACCAATGGAGCAGAACATGAAACTAACCAGCAATGAGTATGATCTTAAATTCTCTGAAAAATCTAAGGATGTTCTTTTAGAAGACAAGAGTGTCTATCAAAGACTGGTGGGAAAGCTCTTGTATCTTACAATCACAGGCCTGATATATCATACGTTGTTCAGTCCTTAAGTCAGTTTATGCATGCCCCTAAAAGGTCTCATTATGAAGCTGCTTTACATGTGGTGAAGTATATCAAGAGTCAGTCTGGGCTTGGTCTCTTAATGTCTAATAAAAGGGATAAGAAGATAGAAGCATATTGTGACTCTGACTGGGCTGCTTGTCCTATGTCTAGAAGGTCTATCTCTGATTTTTGTATCAAATTGGGAACATCTCTCATCTCTTGGAAAGCTAAGAAACAAAACATTATCTCTAAAAGTTCTGCTGAGGCAGAATATAGGTGCATGGCTCAAACAGTAGCTGGATTGACTTGGTTAAAAGGGTTGTTACAAAAGTTGCAGGTGAAGGTGCAATTGCCAATTGATCTATATTGTGATAATAAAGTTGCATTACAAATAGCAGCCAATCCCATGTATCATGAAAGAAAAAAATACATTGAGATTGACTGCCATTTTATAAGGGAAAAATTGTAGGAAGTTTTGGTAAGAACTAACTATGTTACAAGCAAGGAGCAACCAGCAGATATGTTTACCAAAGCTTTAGGTTGTCAACAACATGCTGCATTATTGGTCAAGTTAGGAATGAAAAACATTTTCCATTCTCAACTTGAGGGGAGTGTAGAAGTGAAGGAATAGTTAGTTGATAACTGTGTATAGATTAGTTAGTTAAGAAGTTTGTTATTAAGTTTCCAATTAGAGGTTGACAAGTGGATAGTTAGTAACTAACTTTGTAAATGCTTTTGTAAATGCACTGTATATAAGTGGATCCATGATTGTAAGGATCAGTTCAAAAGTGTGTGAATAATAAAAATCTCAACACAACACAATTGCTCTCTATTAGCTTTCTTCCTTTTCTTCTATAGAGCTCATCAATGGTGGTCTGAGTGCAGATTTTATCAGCCCTCATTTTCGAACCCAACAGTATGTAGCTGTTTGATAGTTGCTTTAGGAGCTCACTAATTTAAATTTGTATCAGGAAGATCCACTACTAGAGACAAAGTATTAATTCATTCGTCCAGAGCTCAAATCAAGTTTATAACCAATTAAGAGTACCGAAAGAATACTCATCACCTCAGTCTAATTAATCTAATGGTGTATCTTCTTTCTCCAATTTACATGTCTATGAAAATAAAATTTAAAATAAGGGTAGGCCAAAAATAAATAAAAATAAAAAAGAGACTGGATCAAAATGATTAAGTTAGGTGTATAAGTCGATTACGTTTAAGAGTGGTTGAAGAAGGAAAAAAGGGCTGTCAAAGCTTTATTTTTTAGTATCTAATTGAAACGTCATCAATATTTGACATGCCAATATCCATATTACAAATGATCCTTTTCATTGTCTCTTTTGGCCTGGCATATATATGTCTAAGAATATTTAATTTGACTTTTATATAGTGAATATATAGTTGCTATAATACATCAATAATAATAATAAAAAAATTGAAGAGTTTTTTGAAGATCTTATTTTCTTGAAATTTGAAACTTAAGGTTATATTCAAACATGTGACTAATACTATTTTAGGTCAATTTGAAGCTTAATTTTCAAAACTAATGTATCTTCTAGAAGAAGAAACAACAATAGTACTATAGAAATTTTACATGACATGATGGTCTTTGCTCTACCAAGATGTGATATACTTTGCTGTTACTTTTTAGTTTTCTTGTTACTTTTTCGAGAGTCAATTTGACTAATTTTTAAAATTAAATTAATTATATTAATTTAATATTTTTTTAAAAAAAAATAGATATTCAAAAACTATACGGAAAAATACTATAAATTGCAACTTTTTCATAGTTGAAAAAATACATCTTAAAATATTAGTCAAAATTTATATCGTTTGACTCTTAAAAAAGGATACTATGACAACTAATTAAAAGGACCGGAGGGAGTATTTTCATGGATAAAAAAAAATTAAAAAAATTGTGCCAAAATAATTACCCTTTTAAAATATTATTTTTCTGTTATGTCGGAGAATAAGCTTTGAAAATCAATAATATTAGGAAAAATATACAGCTATAAGGCAAGTTGTTAAGCTTTAGAATAAGGTGGTTCAACCAACAATTAATATGAATATACTACAAAAGAATGCTTTGGGCTTTAGTTCCTAGAAAGATCAAATAAATCTTTCTCTTTATGTTAACACTCTAACTTCAAATATATAGTTTTGGGGGAACATTTGTTAGATTGTTTAGCCAACTACACAAACCTAATTAATTAATTAACAAAAGTTGGCATGATTGTTTTGTTTGTTTTTTTTTTTATTTGGTGTCCAATACTCATATTAGAATATATATATACATATATATCTCTTTTCTTACTCAATTTTTGACTAGTAGTTTTTTTCCTTACAAGGATCATAATAAGAGGTTTCAGCTTTTATGAAAATTTTACGTAACTAATAATAATTCTACATTGAATTTTTAAAAAACTCAAACAATTTTGATCATATTCAACTAAGAACACCATTAAGTAAAAGAGAGACAGTTTATAAAGCAAAAAAATTTCAAACTGGAAGCATATGATCTAGATATATATGATAGTTTTTTATGTAAATCAACTTTGATTTTTGAATAATTCATATCACGCTTACTTTCATTGGAACATAAGATTTCTCTTTTACATGGAGTTAGAAAATTTAATATGCTTACACACATTATTTTTTCCTTTTTCTTGTTGAATATGACATTATTTAAATAAACAATAATCTACAATTAACCATTGACAAAAGTCATCAATAATATAATCTCGACCTATACTTTTTAAAATCAAATCCAATGATATTCTCCACTTGTGCTTGTAAGTAATCTTGCAGGGTATTTCCTCGATTCATTTTCTCCTATCGCTCATTAATAAAATTCGTAAATGATAATATTTGATTAGAAATAACTCAATAATTTAAACTTGCAATAAAATTATAAATTAAAAATGTTGAAAGTCCATGTAAGCAAGCTTGACTGGTAATAATTTAAAAAATATTATTATTACAAGGACTTGAAATCAAAAATCAGTTAGGGATAGAATTGACATTAAAATTTAACAATTTCGAATTTATAAAAAAAAAAAATATCCGTGTTAGAAATTTTCAATATTTTCTCCTAAACCTCTTTACTTTCTTTTTTCATCTAAGATATCTTCTTTAATTTTTCATTAATTTTGCAATGCCAATTTTTTTTAGATCCTCATCGAATATTTGAGGATAAATATCTAAAAACATTAGTAAAAACGATTAAAGCTTGATTTCAATTTATTTTTGTTACAAAAAGTTAAAAATTTAGTTGGGATATACTATGTCTTAGGTGATGCTTGATTTAAATAAAAATAATCAATTAAAAAGACATGAGTTATTTTGAACATGAAAATTCATTCTTGATATTATTAAAATAAAAATATAAATTAAAATACGAAGTAAATGCAAATAACTTTATTATAAAGAGAAACACATGAATAGAACAAAGAATTTTATGTATGATGAAAAAAGTTATATTAAAAAATCAATGTATAATCTTTTATAAACAAACACACAAAAAAATATATATAAATTCTCATATTTCGTATATATCATTCTATAAAATACGTACAAAAAAATAAAAGGTCCAATTTTATGAAATTAATACGCAAAATTTTGCGATCTGTTTATTTGTAATTTCATTAACTGCAATTTCTTCCATTTCATTCAAAAATTAAATTAAAATTTTCTCGCCACATTCACTTTAATTTTTTCTCAAATATATAATATACAAATGTAAAATAGGCATATTAGACATTTTGGGCAAGTCTCAAAAATTCTTTATGACTTCGACAAATGAAGTAGCGTACAGAGGAGGAAAGTTTTCAAATTTTGAAGGTATTTCTAGATGATTTACGGAGGATTTGATATGCACTATAGACTAAAAACTCGAATTTGAAGAGGACTCCATCTCACATGCACACATGATAGTGGAGTCCATGTATCCCAAGAATATCAATATATATCTAATTGTATATCCGTTTATCTCATGTATATCATGTATATTTATAGAAATTCACGAAAACTTGTGTGATATATACTTGATATATGCACATCTTATAATTGTTACCATGATTTTTTTTGTATAATATACAAAATATACAACATGATATACATGTGTGTCAAACACTTTTTAGATATGATTTTTATTTGAAAAAAGTTCAAATCATTTCTAATCAAAATGTATGGCATTGTCCAAGTGTTTTCAAACAATTTCAACTATACTCATTCATACATGTTAAATCCAACACAAGGAGAAGGAGGATGCAACAATGGCAATTCTTGATCGTTTTATTTATTTCAAGTTCCGCCTTAATTAGTTTGCTTTGTCTACTTCTAAAGTAAGCAAAATTAGGATTTTTTTTGCTAAGGTAACTTTTTGGATAACTACTATGGTATCTATTCTAGTGCTTCTACTATCATTACTTATTTGTAAGGATAAATAGTATGTCTATATAAGTATATCTTTTCCAAAAAAAAAATAAACAAAAAACTTTGGGTTTCCTTATTTCTTTTTTAAATTTATTTTTATTTAACAAGGTTAAAAATAGTTGAGCAAACTACATAAATTCTACTAGTTTAAGTCCTAATTACTAAGATTCGCGATAATTTCGAATATTCCTTCATGTACCATATGATACATGTATCTGACGAATTTAAAAAGAGATACATATTTTATTCATTTAAATTTAATGATTGTAACTGATTACCTTAATTAAAAAAGTAATTGACTACTCTAATAGATTTTCAGCATCCCAACGTATTAACTATATCAAATTTTTCAAAAATATCATATTCATAAAATCAGAATAATTGTAAATATCATCTTCTTGGCAGTAAATCATTTTTATTTTTTCCCTTGATTTCATGCATCTATATGTCTATCTTATAATATATATATATATATATATATATATATATATATATATATCTTACCTACAATAATAATGATACATGTATCTAATAGTTTTTCTTGGAATAATTTCATATGTACATAATTTGTATCTATTAAACATGATCATGTATTTGAGTTGTATCCTTTAGATACATTTATATATAGAAACATATATGATGACAATGTCTACAATGTTGATAAATTCTTCGTTAGATACATATACATGTTATACCTAATAGACATATGAAGACTTACGACATATACAATGAAAACAAAAAGATACATTAACTTCTTTAAATACACCAGATACATCTAATAAAACAAGATTAATCAAAACTTCTGAAATTGTGATACATAACATTAATTTCATATACATATAAAAGAAAACATTTTTAATCCTTCTCCCCATTGTATCTTTGTCGTCGTCTACGGCGAAAACAATTAGTTAATAGATAAATAACACACCATCATAAATTTATAAATAGATTTGAAATCCATAGAATTCATGACTGTGATGATAAAGAGTTTGTGGAGTCTTCGGCGATGAATGTGAATTGTTTGGTTGATTCATCGATTAACTTAGAAAGCTTTCTTTGTAATAGTTACTTCGATTTGATCTCGTTAGAAAGGAACAATGCATAATAAGGTTTGGGTTCAAGAGATTTTGTCGACCATGGTGATGATATCTCGAGAAGAAGAGAATATGTTAGATATTATTGGAATGAAATTGTATGGTGAAATTCTTGAATCATAAAGAAGGAGATGTAATTGAGTGATAAATTAGGAGGAGAGAATTAAGAGAGAGTGATTGATTTGGAGTAAAAGAGTTAATTAAGAAGATAATTAATCAATTCTAATTTTAAGGAATGCGAGAATCTGATTGTATCTTCAATAATATATGATATAAAATATTAAAAATAATACTATATATATAATTATTTAAAAGTAGAGGTAATGTTAATATATAGTGTAGTGATGGAATTTGTAAAAAAATACAACCAAAAAAAAGGCCATTTTTGAGTGGGGCCCAAAATTAGGACATGTCGCAAAATTTAGAACAAACATGTCAAGAGTAGAAACAGAGCAAGAAGGCAAGATCTCAGAAAACCCTAGTAAACCCAAAAAACCTCCACAGCCAAGAAGCAAATTGCTGTAAGATTTGTGATAGAGAAGATGGGAGAATCAGAGGCAAAATCAGAGACATCACTGAAAGATCAGGGAAATGAATTCTTCAAAGCTGGGAACTATCTCAAAGCGGCAGCTTTGTACACTCAAGCCATCAAGAAAGACCCATCAAACGCCACTCTTTACAGGTTCATATTCACTGCCCAGATGCATTTTTAAAGTCAAAGATGTAATCTTGGCTTGTGGGGTTTGTTCATTTTGTGCTGAAAAGTTGTCATATCACTTGTATGTATTGTGTTGGCTAGTCAAAATTGATGTTATAGTACACTTGTGAATTTAGTATGCATTTTCATCTTGCCTGTGACTTTGTGGTTGGTTCTATTTCAATTGTGTGTCTGTCCTGTACTTGTTGGTTTATGCATTTATGGATTAGAGTTTTCTGCTTGCTTGTGGATTTTGTGGTTGGCTACTTATTCTTTTCTCCTTTCAGAGTGTGATTTGTCGTTTCCAATGCCGTTAATTGCTTTTAGTTTTTTTAGGAAAGTTCCCCCTCTGCCTATGTAGTTAGCTCGATTCCAGGTATAGCTCTTAATGGGCATGTAACCATAGGTGGGAACTATTCTTTTTATCTCAGGCTGGTAATCCTTACCAAATAAGCAATTGCAACAGCTAAACTCAACCTATTTCATTCCCGTTTTGGTGTACTTCCTCTTCTCCTTTTCTTCTTTCTATCCATGACGAGATTGTTGAAGTGCCATTGCCTGTATTTGTTCTTTATCTACTAATATGTCTTCCTTGATTGATTGTTTTTCTACAATAGAAATGTTAATGGACTTCTAAGCTATGTTCAAAATGCAGCTAATTAACTTCAAGAAGTTAGGGGACTATCTACTAATTATTTGAAAAATAAATGAAAATTAGTGGTCTAAACAGAGTTATTGTCAAAGTAAATCTTTGGCAGAAAAGGACTTTTACGTGTAAATAAATGTATGGAATTTGTGGTTAGTTATGTGTTGGCTTTTGTTCGATTGAGAACCTAGTAAAGTGGGGATCTTAGTAGCTCAATTGGTTGGCTACCTGAACTTTCACCTCGTTTGGTGAGGGTTCGATGCCCCACCTTGTAATCTCCTCCCCCATTTCCCCTTTTATTAAAAATAAAAGAAGAGAGAACCTGGAAACTACTAAACTTGTAGAAATGACTTAGTTGTTAACCATATTAGTATATTTTTCTTACTATTAAGATGTTTCAGATTTCAGAAAACACATTTAAATTGTGAGGCATCCGTCGTCACTTTCCCTAGTCTCTTTAGAAGCAAAAAGTGAAAAGCGACAAAATCTATGGGGCTTGAAGCAAAAAGTGACAAGTAGAAGCGCAAACTTCTTGAAATGAAGTGGATAATTTTTGGAAGAGTGAAAACAATAAGTATCAACTATATATGAATTTACTACTTTAATAATCAATATGTAATTAACCTAACTAATTAATGTCCAATATTCAGTAGTGCAGATATTGATCCATTTCCCCAAAATTGAGATTTAAAGAACCGACTGCTTCTTGTTGGGGATCACTTTGCGTCATTGTTTGAAAAGCACTCTTCTCAGAAGTGCATTTGCTTTGTCCTTGAAGGCATAGCTTCTCGCTTAGCGTAACAATGGCTATTATTAACAATGATTCTCCCCTCCTTGAAGTCTACTATTAGAAAGTTTTGAGGTCTATTTCAAAGTTGCCAGCTAAGAAATTCGTAATATTCACGAAAATATGTTGTTATAGATGTGCAATATATAAATTGATTGTATCTATTTTCTTTTCCATAAAAAATATTAATTGATTTTGTATTTTGTTTCATAAAAAATTAATTGATTGTATGTCATTTTTGGTGGACAAGATTTAGGCTAGGACCTCCAATCAGGGCAATAGTAAACGATTTGTTTGTAAGCTACATTCATTAGTTTGATAAATATTAAAGTTTGTAGTGTACTTTTCATTAATACTTCCTTTACGGCAATTTTAGGATCCTTCTTCTGTTGATAATTTCTTATAGAGAGCCAGAAAAGTAACACACACACACACACACACACATATCCAAATACATAAGCGGCCCCTTCAAGTAGTCCGAATTTTCATTTTGACACTTGAACTAAAACATTCCTAGTAGACCCTTCAACACCTATCAAATTGCGTCTATTGAACACAAAAGATGACATGTCACATTGTGTAAGTTACACTTCTTTTTGAGTGCGTGAAACAATGGAAAATGTTTTTTTTCTTAAATTACAAAACATCTCCTTTTTCAAATCCACCATGTAGCCACCAGATCACCGCCTATCCTCATCCATTACTGAAATTTAAATCATTTGGATGATGCCTGGAAAATAGAAATGTAGAATAGCTAGATAATAGATCCATAATATCTGATATTATTAGAGGACCATCCAACTTGTAACATTTCTAGTGGAAATTTATATTCCAATAGCTGCTAAAAACCCGACTACTCTGTTGTCGAAGATTTTCATTTAAGCACTGAGAGCTATTATTCCTTAAACCAAAATCCCTTTACCAGAAGAAGCAAAAAAACAAATAAATGAAAAAAATTGAGGGATAGAGGAGATTTGGTCAAATCTGTGAGGCTAATTGAAGTTTTATCTTTTGCATTACTACTGATTTCTTATACTTTGGTAAGCATTTGTCCGGGTATCTCAACTGCCAATCTCTCCAATCTCAATTTTCCATATGTTTCGATTTCTCCTAATTAAGACAAAACATTTTGATATATCATCTATAATTAATAGATCACCCTATGGGAAAATTATATTAGTCACGAAAACCTCAATTCCACCGTCGGCATCGGTTAATTTATCTCCTTCATTGACTGTGGTGGTTATACCACCTCCTCCTCAGACGTCGATGGTGTAGAGAATGTAAGTGATGAAAAATTAGTTGAAGTTGTGGACATTAAGGGTGTTGGTTATCAGATAGATGTAATGACAATTATGGTGGTAGGAATTTAGCGGCAATGGGTGCATTCACTGTCAATACGAGGTGGTTACAGAAAAATTTGCATTTTGGATTGAAATACACAAATTAAGGAATAGAAGGATTTTGTTTCTTTTGTTATTATACACACATCACTAGTTTATTGGTCCCATTCTATGCCAGCGAGAATGTAAACCACACTTCATTCTAAAGTGAGATTGTAACTTTAAGTGTTTAATAAACACAATTTGATAGGTGTTAAAAGGTCTAATAGGATAACTCTTAGTTCAATTGTCAAAATGAAAAAAAATTGGGCAATTTAAGGGGCTGCTTAATACTGTGTGTGTGTAAGAGAGGTTGTAAATAATTTCTGCTAAACATGGAAAAATCCTTATATAACTACTAACTAGAGAAAAATATCGACCCCCACCCCAACACACACACACACAAAAAAAAGAGAATCATTTGGAAAAGGAAGGAACTCCAATAGAATGTCTTCAATCAATCGACTATGCCTCTATCTTACTAATTGGGGTTGGATTTTTGTATCATCTATGATTTTTTCCATCCTATTTACTATTTCTTTCCAATATTAAATTATTTGTCTTGTAAGACAGTTTAGGGTTATCCTAAAAGTAGAGGTTCTCTTTACACATTTCCAAAATGGTAGAGGTACTCTAAATCTAACACTTATTCCTACACTCACATACAAGTCTAACCAGTCTAAAAGGAATCCTGGTAAACATCAGATCTAATGTAATTGTAAAGAAACTAAACCATTAATTTCAACTAGTGTATATCACCAATGTTGATCCTTTCTTTTATTTGTTATGTGCTTAGCTAAGTTCTCATTGCCTTCGACAATTGTAGGTCTATTGAGGAACATCTCTCTTTTAGTGTCAATCATCATGTTGTCGCAAAAGGAGCTCTAAAGGAATAAAAAACTAAATCCCAGTTAGGCTAGAAATCTATATAGAGAATGCTAGATTCTCATCAGCAACTCCTACATTTCTGGTAGGTTCTTGCATTTCAGTTACTTTTTCCTCTTCCCTCTAGGTGTTCTTGCCTTAGTCCTTACCAATTGGAAATTGTTATACAAGCATATCTTTTCCCCTCTCGCTATTTATGCCTCTATTGACGTATAATTAAGTGCGACCAAGTGGAGGGTTTGTAATAACCATTAAGTGAAAATCATAATGCTATCTACCACTTTCTCGTTGATGGATTCCTTGCTTTTTATGCATCTTTCTTTGTGAATATTTGTTGTGGTTAGGAATTTGCTTTCTAATTCTATCATTGTATCGAGTTTGTGAAACTGACTCTTGTTCCTTGTATACTTTTCTCTTTCTTCAACAATGCATAGCAATCGCGCTGCAGCATTTTTGCATCTGGTTAAACTTAGCAAAGCACTTGCTGATGCCGAAATGACGATCAATCTGAAACCAGAGTGGGAAAAGGTATGCTTCCAGAAAGTGTGTGAACTTGTTGTTATCAGAGCAAAGTTTTTCTGCTCGTAAAATCACTCAATTGTACGTGTAGGGTTATTTCAGGAAAGGATGCATACTAGAGGCTATGGAACGCTACGAGGATGTATGTATAAATGCTCCCTCTTATTTATTGGAGAACTTTCTCATGTTCTGGTTTTGATATTTGTTATCGTGATGTAGGCCTTAGCTGCTTTCCAGATTGCATCAAAATACAATCCTCAAAGTTCGGAAGTATCCAAGAAGATAAAGATACTCACACAGTTGGCTAAAGATAAGAAGCGCACTGAAGAACTGGAGAACATGAGATCCAATGTTGACATGGCAAAACATTTTGATGCATTGAAATCTGAACTGGTCAGTGTCTTCTGCATATATTTTTAGAGACATGTCTTTATCGAAATGTTAATGTATCTGCTGTCCATGGAGCTTTAATTTTTTTTCTTTCTCTATGATTGCGGGTTCACTTTTTAATACGGTTTTGGTCATACTTCTAATTCATGCAAACTGTGAAATATAACCTTCTCCTCACGCAGGTAAGATACTCGTTGCATCACCAGCTGTGTGATATTGCCCTAAATCTAATTTCTGGAAAATGTCTTTCCAGGAAGTTTCCGCATGAAAGATGTACTAAGCTTGATTCTCCTTTTGCAGTCTGAAAAATATGGAGCTGAAGATAGCTGGAAAGAGTTTTTCTCTTTCCATGTTGAAACAGTAGAGAATGCTGTTAAGTCATGGCATGAAACTTCAAAAGTGGACCCTAGAGTTTATTTCCTTCTGAACAAGGAGAAGACAGACACGGAGAAGTACGCTCCAGCTGTTAATATAGACAAGGTGTTAAAACTACTTCCAAAAGTTCTCCTCATGCATTTTTTCCTTCCTCCTATATGTCTGAATTGAATTTGTGAGTTATAGGTTACATTTGTCAAGTGCAGTTCGATATAACGTATACTATCTAACTGTGTACTTTTATTCATGTGCTAGGCTTTTGAGTCACCCCATACGCACAGCAATTGTTTTTCATTTCTTCGACAGTATGCTGGAGATTCTTTTGCTCAAGCTGCGTGTTTAGTGACACCAAAAAGTATCATATCTTATCCACAGGTAAATTCAGTCATTGAATACTCTTTTGGGAGAGGTAGCTAAATTTAACTCTTCGGAAAGAGGATATTAGGTGGTTGTGTGATCATGGAATGAGGAAGCAGACAAAGATTAAAGTTTTTGCTTTCTTTCTTCAATTTGCAATAAAGCACGAAAGTTGCATAGAGATACTGGATTCTGCAATCTAGAGTCAATATGCTTCTAAGAACACAGATAACCTCTTAGAACAGTTTTTCCTATGGATTCATGCACTGAAAGGGTAAAGAGGTAATTGGCTTATTAGCTGTGTACAAGTTCTAGATACCATCGTTATTAAAACAAGAGGTTATTAGCTTAATCTTATTCCAAATTAACCAATATTTGATCTCTTTGTGTATCTATAAGAAGCATCATAGTCTGTTAGAAGCCTTGTCAGGTGAAAATAATAATCTGTTAGCGACTATAATTGAGTCAACTGTAGGGGAGCCTTGGAGCAATGGTAAAGTTGTCTTCATGTGACTTAGTCACTAACATATTATTATTTTCACCTGACAAGACTTCTAACAAACTATGATGAGTTTGAGCCGGGGAGGTAGCCACTAAGGCTTGCATCGGGGCAGGCTGTTTACATCACATCCCTTGGGGTGCGACCCTTTCCTGGACCCTGCCAACCCGGGATGCTTTGTGCACTGGGCTGGGCTGCCTTTTACTATAATTGTTTCAACTGATTTGTCTTTGCTCTATGAATACTGAATGTTGGTTCTATACTTCCATTCTACAACTTAATTGGATTCAAACACCCTAACCTTTGTAGGCTTACATTTTAATTCTATTAAGTAGCATAGACCCTTCTAGGTTTGCATTTAATTTGTGCCTTGTTCTATTAGCATCATTGTAAGTCGCGGTTAAAGCAAAGAAAAAGATGCCAAAAATGATTCACTTCAGCTTCTAGCTCGCTTAGCTTGGTTCAGACAAACACAAGCCAAAGGAAGTTGAAATCAAGAATGAACTTGACTTGTCTCTTTGGGAGAGTGGTTAAGGTGATCTTGATCATTGATGGTTTAGTATCATGTTAGTGTCTGGTGTGAATAAAAGACAACATTGTATTTATATATGCAGTTTTTGCAATTGTTCTATTCTTTCATGATTGTTTGACCCTCAATGATGTGATCTGACAGGTTTGGAAAGGTCAAGGATCAAGAAAATGGAAGCATGGACAAAATGATGGAATTTTCGTCCAATTTGAATCTCCTCTAGTGCGGAGGTTGTGGTTTATCCCTAGCTCCACTGAGAAAGGCAAAACATTATGCAGGTCTGTTCCCTTTGTCTTAGCCAAAATACAAGCACACAGAAAACGAGAAAAAAATTTGGATGTCACTGCCACAGCATGCATTTGCGTGTGCACCTTATCTATTTTAATAAAATGCAATTATTCCTTTAATGGATACAATACTTAGCATATTCGAACGTGTGACTTCAATATGTGTCTTGAGCATACCAGCTTATCAAATGCAAAAGGATAATAGCTTATGATTTTTATGTTCATGTACATCAAGTATGGGCTAAAACTCTTGACACGTGAGAAATTAGATAAAACAAATGAGCAATTCAACTGAATGTGCATTTCTGGATTTCCTTCACCTGTGTAGCCTGTGAACATTCCTGTTTATCTTGGGGAACCATCCTTCTGAACTTTTCCATATTTGTTTCGCCATGTGGTGGCTGAGGATTTCAACTTTATACATGAGTTGAGGAAGTTCATGCTTTTGAAGCCATTTAATCTCTTGCTGCAATTATTGCGTGTTAGAAGCACATTATCAATTCAGACTTGTTAAATATATATCCACTTTTAAGAAAAAATGTGGGAAATATGTTTAAGTGGCAGCATCTTCTTTCCATGAAGAAATTAACAGATAATATCTTTTTGAATAATGAGATATTTTTGCATAATTGTGCTTGTCGAGCAATTAGAGCTGATTGTATATAATTTAAGTACACATACTTAATTTTCTAAGGAATGATTCACAAATATGCAAATTCAATTCGAGGCATCGGTTCCTTCTTCCTATACTGGGTGATGACCCTGGATTAACTAACTCTATCTTCAATTTTCAGGGATCCAGTGCCTTTGGATATTAGTGCACATGAAATTCTCCCGCGTGTATTCAAGCAAGAATAGTTGAGATAATTGCAGTTCCATATCTTGGGTTAGCTCTTTGTGGGATCGTGTTGGGGAGAAAATGGGCCTGTTAACTACGAGGATTCACAAGAACAGTACATCACATCTTTTTATTGGATTGGCGCAATATGGAGAAAGCTGTCAAACTCCACAGTTCTCTTATATTGGTGAGGTTATGCTAGCTGTCAAGATATCAAAATCCTTGGAAGTTTTCCTATAGTAGATTAGAATTTCCTAGTGTCGCGTAACCCTCTGTATTTTCATTTTACTTTCACTCTGTTGTTGGCTGTTTGATCTGGCAGTGAGTTTCTTACAAGTCATTTTTTCAATCGTTTTCAGATTGTAACTCCTGTAAATTTGCGCGGCAAGAAGCAATGTTGCTGTTGTTACCTTGACTTGATTTCTCTCTACCTGAAAGTATATTGGAGTTTGTTTTGCAATTTTCATCACTTTTATTCAGCCCCTTTTTGACTTCCCCTTTCTTGGATGTATTTTTGGCATCTCATATCTTGGTATATATTTGGTTCAACTTTTGTATATACTTCCTTTTCCCAAGTAGAACTCTTAAGTAGAAAAGTTTTCTTTAGTTTACTCTAGTGCTTTACACCCTTGGAGTAACGATAAACTTGTCTCCTGGTAACCTATAGGTTATGATTTCGAACCATGGAATCAACCGCCTGCTTATGTTACACCCCCTTTGTGGTGTAATCATTTCTCAAACCCTGTGACGGGATGTTTTGCCTGCTAGACTTTTTTTTTCTTACTCTAGTGCCTACGCACAACCCTTGACTATACTACTTTTCATTGGAGGAAAATATTTTTCAATTTTTCATGTTCAGTTGATCAAAAATTTTGAAAAATATTTTTTTCTACATATTGATGGAGTCCACCTCACCCTTCAAACACACTTCATCTTCACTCCCACTTCTTACCTCGCCACCACCACAGCCTTATCCTTTATCTTCACCTCTCATAGTATCATTTAGATTATATACAAATGCTTTTAGGATAATATTTTTTTACTTACATATTGAACAAAAAAATTATTTTTCTAGAAAACATCTTCTGAAGAGAAGTAGAATAGTAGAGCACTGGAATATTAAAGCAACTTCCATTAACTTTAACATGAAATTTTACAAAATTGCATTAGGGTAAATAAACAAGCTCCTTATATGTTTCACTTAGTGAAACAGTAAAAATAAATTACTTAATACTAATACACTTTGATTATTTTAATGACCATCATTAATCTGATTGATCATTAACTCATTATACATTATCATCTGGCGTTGCTGAAGAATCAATTCTCTTTGATTGAAACTTGCAATTATGAAGAATATAATTGCATGCATTTACTGCTTCACCAATTGTTAAATAAATCCATTCTTTCCCAATTTTGTCTATGAAATTTGACTTGTCCAACTTCTTCATCACTTCCCCTCCAGGATTTGCCAATAAAACCTAAACCAGTAGCGGAGTCAGAATTATTACTACGGGAATTAAAAAACATACAAAGATATATCTGCATAGTATAATTTTCCGATGAAGGAGTATATTTCTAGTTTGTACCTTAAGGCATCGTCTATCTGCATTTCTTTTCACTTCCTCAAGCATACTAATTCCACTTGTATCAATGTTTCCAACAGCTACATTAATAGGATTAATGTTAGCACTAAAAAACATTAACAAGATTTGATTAAAAAAAATCAAATTAACATTTAATAATGACAATTTTTTTAATCTTGAATTAACACTAATTAATTAATTACCACTCATATCCAATATGACATATTGTAGCTCAATTTCTGTTGATGTCCTTTGCTTCTCTTCTTCTTCATCTATCCATCTTGATATTCTAAGATATTCCAACAACCCATAGTTCAATAATTAACACAATAAAATTCATAAATAACCACTTTTCAAACTCGTAATTGAGAAAATAGTCATTGTCATGGAGTTTTATCAGTAAAATCTGAAACTCTACGAAAATGACTATTTTTAAAAGATATGATGTAAAAGTGACCAGTGAACGTTATTTCTTGTTACCTTTCCCTTAAATAACTTGCATTAGCAAAATAAATTGGGGAATCAATGTGGATGATGAGAACTCCTGGAACACTGCTTGCTGCTGAATATTGTTCAATATTTCTATATGTCATTGAATTAGGTATTTTACCTAAAACAAATGTTTTAGGCCTTGCTACAAAGAGAAGTATCCTAAGTAAAGACATTGCCACCTAAGTCGCACATAAAAAAAAAACATAGTTAACATTAGTGGAAACTCAATTTTTCGAAAAGAGATGTATCGTCATAATCAGGTAACTTAAAAGATAATTACATGTGTTGAGGAACTTACCGCGACTATTAGGCCAACTTCAACGCTACCAAAGACGACTCCAATATACGAGCTAATGCATACGAAGAAATCGTATTTATCAACTTTCCATAAATGGATAGCAGAATTGTAGTCAATTATGCCAAGCATAGCTGAAATTATAATGGAGGAAAGAACAACAAGAGGTGTGTAATGGAATAATGGTGTGAGTAACAACAATGTTATCATCACAGCTATTGACATTACTATGTTGGACACTGTTGTTTTACATCCTGCATTGTAATTTACCGCGGTTCGCGAAAATGGTCCTGAAAAAAAGAGGGGGGAAATTAAGTAAGAAATCGGACTATCTACTAAAATTCTTTTATTATGGATATGAATATGTAGTCCAATTAATGAAAAAAGTTAGTTTGTAAGGTGCGACTATGCCCTTCCCTTAGAATCCACTCCAGACAGAAGAAACAACTAGTCAAACTTTTTGAGCAACTGAGATATTAAACAACGAACATTAAAACAACTTCTATTCAAGAAACACTTTTGATTGAAGTTGTAGTCTAATGGTTATAGGTTCAACCTACTTTAACTTATTATGAGTAAGCATTTTGATCGTCCTACTAAAAACACCCATCTTTAATCAATGAGCTAGTATGCAACATATAATCAATGTATAATAATTGTATAACTTATGTTATATATACACTGATTATACACCAACGATAACTACAAATTGTTACGACTAGACCAATGATTATATATTTTTAGTCGTCTGGTTAAAAATGTTAAGATCCCTATATCCGACTTGATGAGGGCAATGGGGGGAATTTGTTAATGGGCCTGATTATGGAACTTAATTGGGCTTATGTTTTTTCTTGAATAGATTGGATTGGGCCTACCTGTGGTTAAGTAGCAAGAGGTGCAAGAACCAACAATGTTCATAAGCCCAAAAGCAATCATTTCTTTGTTTCCATCAATATCATAGTTTTCAAGTATGGCAAAACTCCTTCCAACTGCTATTCCTTCCTGTAAAATTTAATAAAATAATCTCATTAGTCAATAATAATATAAATAAATAATGCATATTGGTATTGAACAAATAAAATGTTGTACTATTGTTTTTAAGTACCTTCACGGAAAAGATGGGAGTTACAAATTTGCAACTTTACTAGTGCTTAGTAGTATATATTTGTCTTATTTTTAAGATTACAAATATCGGTGATATAGTTTAGAAATAAAAGTCAACGAGTCACCATAATTGTGTACGATAAAATAACAAAGATGACTATGTCATTATTTTTGTTTCTTCATGCATGATTTAGGACCTTTGCCCCAAATATCTTCGAATTCGCGATAGAATGAGGTCATGAGAATTTAATGCAAATAAAAAATCGAGCAATAATTTTGACCTAAACTCCATATTTCTATTAAAAAATTACTTATACTTGTATATCAATCGTCACCAGTTCTATTTTAGATTCAAAATTTATAAATTTAAAATTTTGAATTCGTCTCGAATTTAGTACTTACAGCCAAGGCGATGATACTGGTGACAACTCCAGTCTTAATGGCAATTGCAAGATACTGTGAGCTAAACGCCAGTTCAGAATACGATGGTGGATTTATCCCCTTTTTCAAATGCCCAATCTGGCAAAAAATTAAATCCAACAAAATTCCAAACAATTAATTCACGGATTAATTAGCCTCATGTACTATCTTATATTATAAAAATAATACAAGTACCATCACTAAAAAAAATAACTAATCATCCAAAAGAAACGTACAACATGTGAAAGTCACTACGTACTATGACTAATTAATTATTATATATGCACATGTAATATATAAATTTAATTAGTTAATTTTGAATTTTGGAGAATTATTATTATTACCACTTGAACACCATTTTTTTCAGCATGGGTGAAATAAACAAGAACACTTCCCAAAATTACAGATGTTAGAGGCGCCATGGCACTTATCCAGAAGAATTTTGGCTTCATTTTGCTCTGCCCACAAAAATAAACAAGTCCATATTAGTATCGTTACAACAAAAACAACTTTTAGCAATAATAAATATGTAAAATAAAGAGTGTTGAATTTTTTACCGACATTAGTTAATTGTTATTAGATATAATTTTGTTATAGACTTACAGGAACATTTTCAAAGAATGCTAAAATATAACTGTCACTAGTAATTACATCCATATTTATATATATATATTCAACGACAATTAATTAAGTTATTGCTACTAAAAAGTTCATTTAAATATTTTAAACAAAAGTCTCCAACTATAAATTATACTTACAAAATATCTGGTCAGCAAGAGGAAGAAGAGGAAACAGCAACCTAGGACTCCACTTTCCCACCTCCACTGTAGTAAAGTAATAATAATAATAATAAAAAATTTAGAACCTAAAAGAATGAAAAAGAAAAAAGTCCATAAATTAAATTGGAGGTTGGTCAGAGCGGTAAATACTCCTTCAAAATTTCACTAAAGGTCTTGAACAAAGTGGTACATCTTGATGCAAATACAAATTAGTTGGATCGCAAAGCGAGTACCAGATATTGAGCGAGAATAATGTTATAAAGGAGTTACGTACGTACCTGGTGGATTTGGGTAAAGATAGAAGTCATTACACTGACAATATCAGTTTGATGGGTGAAATGAACGAGGCCAAGTATTCCTTTCAATTGTTGTAAGCACACAACAGTGGCTGCTCCACCCATGAATCCCAATATTGTTGCGTGAGACAGAAAATCCACTATAAACCCTAGCCTGTATGTATCATCGTGACAAAAATATACGGGTGCACGTGTCAGATTCGCTAATAGTAGTGTATTTTTGGAGAATCAGACACAAGTCCATGCAACTTATGTCTATAAGTATGTATCTCATGGCAATTGTGAGGTGGATTCAGAATTTTAAGTTGGTTAAAATACAGTTAAAAGTATAGTACAAAAATAATTGGAACTTATATTCTCAACACGCCCCCTCACATGCGAGCCTGATTCTTTTTCATGGCCAAGCACGTGGAAATTCTTTTTGGTATGAGCGGCTGTGAGATTCAATATAAGGACCTCTGCCTACTCTGATACCATGTTGAAGTGTGACCATCTCATTTAAAAGCTTAAGCTATTACAAAAAGTATACTTTTATTAGTTAATTATATCCTCAACAGTAAGGAACTGACCTTAAGAAACCTAAAGAAGCTTGGAAAACTCCAGCAAAGAAAGTAGCAGTAAACACCAATTGAAGATAAAGCTTTGGATTTTCATGAGGATTAACAACTTTCCCAAGCATGGCAGAAATGAGAAGTGATGGAACTGCTACATTCCCTATTGCCAAATGCTTTGAACTTCCCAACACAGCATATATCAATGGTGGCACAAAGCTTGAATCTGCACGTCACATATGTTTAAGACCACAAGATTAAAAAAAATATATTTTAACACATTATACATATTTTCAGTTTAAAACTACAAGATTCAAACGTCTCTCGTCCTAGCTTGTCCAAGAATCCAGTCAAACTAAGACACATGTAATGAAACAGAGAGAGTAATATCATTTTGTAACTTGGACATTAAGTCATGACTAGTAAAGTTATATATAACCAAAAGTCCATAATTATAATCCTTTTATTTTAAGTAACATTGTCATGTCAACTAAATTTACTATAGACCTGCCTACCTAATATTCAGTAATCTGATAGTGTAAATTATTTTTTACGTTATCAATATATAAGTTAAAACACATATTTTAAAGACGGGATCGAGTAGTATATTTTGATGGATGGTCTATCAGTCTTTCTATCTGTACGAGTTAGAAACTTACAAAGTCCAATAACAGGAGGCAAGTTAGCCAAGCCAGCATAGCTAATCCCTTGAGGAACAGCAAGACTAGCAATTGTAATTCCAGCAATAATATCAGCTTTAAATAATTGAAGTGTATAACGAGGAGCCCAATCTAATATTGGTACAAAATATTGAAAACCCAAAGAAATTTTTTTGGAAAGTGGTTGATTCTTGAATTTTCTAAAAGGGTCATCAGGAAATAATGTTTCTTTCACATTAGATTTGAGTGTCTTCAAGAATGGCTTTGGTGGTGGAATTTCAACCCTTTGATAATGATGATGAGAAAGATGATCATCAAAATCAACATTAATACCCATAATTTTATGCTAATTAATGAAAGATTAAGTGATGATTAGAATCACCAAGAACTTGACTACTTATAATGTGTGAGATTCAATGAGAAAAAGAGATGATGATGTAAATGAGAAATTGGTTTTGATTTCTTATGCATATTGGGACTTATAGAGGACGTCTATATATAGAGAGCCAAGAGAAGGTGGAGTGAAGTGGAGTGCCTTTTTCCCTATTTCAAAACTCTTACTAATCCCTCCGTTTCAATTTACGTGACATATTTTTCTTTTTAGTATTCTCTCCATTTTATATTAGTTGTCCACTTTCTCCTTTATGCACACTCTTTGTATATATATTAACAAAAACGGTAGTTTTACTAGTTAATCCTTTAAGAAACGTCTTTAGAACTTTATAAAAAAATTTAACTATAAGGGTAAAATAAAAAAAAAAAATTAATTGTATCTTGATTTTTGTAAATTGACAAGTAGTTTTGAGATAATATTTATAGTAATGTGGATAACTAATATAAAACGAAGACAATATATCCAAAAAAGAATGTTATCGTTTTTATAATTAGAAATAACTAATCTTCAAAAAAAATTCTTTTACTATTTATGAAATAATTTAATTCACATAAATTTTTAGAGCAAGTCAAACAATGCCACAAAAAGTGATACCTAAAGAATATTTATTTTGTTACGTATTCTTTTTGTGTGTTTGGGTTCCATACTTTCATTGATAACCTCTCAAAGAGTTAGGGGGTTGACATTGACTAATCTTTGAGCTAACACACAAAGGTGAGAATTTTTTGATAGGACGCATAGAGACATCTCATCCATGAAATGTTTTGTCACACTACCAACAAAAATCAGAAATCGAATAAAATGTTCTAATAAAGACAATTCTGTATCAAAAAACTCGAATTAGAGATCTCTGATAATTCTATTTTATTGGGTGACACGTGTCAACTAGTCAACGGCTTAGCTAATCACAACCTTATTGTATTCCAGCTAAGTCTAAGGTCACTTTGTCTCTCATCACATGAGGCACCAAATAGATTTTTAGAGCTCAAGGTTTTGTTGCCTACCTTACCATTCAGAAAATACTCACGTGGACATGTGTGATTGGTTGATAAAGATCCACATAGGACACGTGGCGACGTGTTGGGAATTAGGAAGATGCAAGAAATTAGGAATTATATCAACTTTTTGTCGAATCTTTAATAATATTCTTTTTCAGTGCAAGTATCTGATTAAATTTAGCTTAGTGTATTAGTAAAGATAATTTGAACTTTTAACCGGCCAAAAAAGTGTTAATTGGTCCAACTCTTTTACTTGTGAATTATATAGTTTGTTTAATGAGGTTTTATACCAACTAAAACCTAACATATGCTGATATTTTTTGTCAAATTATTGAGTTAATATTATCAGACCTAACAATATTTTTAACCTTAATTAAGTCACTCAAATTTATCTATAGTATCATAAAAATAATATTATGTCCACTATCTCAACATGCATGTATAATTCTGTGATACTGTGAATTTGGTGCAATATTAATGTAAATGTTGAGTTTTTGCTCTTTGTTTTCTGGATGTTCCGTACTCGCTTTGAGTGAGAATAATTTGAATTTGTATTACAAAGTTTTACCATGAGATAAAATAATCTTACTATCAGAGACGATTCAATTCTCAGAGTTCAACTTCAAAACTTATAATTAAAGATATATAAGAGTATTTATATATTATGACTATCCACGATAATATAATTATAACAAAAATTAAGTTACCAAATAATTTGGAATTTCCAAATGGATCTTGATATATTCCATCTAGTGGTTGATTTGGCGGTATATTCACCTCATTTGCACATAAATAAATAAGAATGATTTCTAATTATTTGTATGTAACTTTAAAATCTCTATGGTTATAACTTTGATTATACAAATGGGGTTCACTTTTAGTAATTTAATCAGCTGTAGATCTTCTGATTCTAAGATTCTCAATTCCTTATAGTAACAAAAATAAATTACTAATTATCTTTTGTCCAAGCAAAACTATATTATAATTGATGAATGTATAGAAAAAACCTAAATGCAAACTCAGCAACTTGAAAAAGCATTAGCTAACCAATATGTGTGTTTCATGTGCCATCAAGTATTAACCATCTCAGATAAGTGGATTTAACAATATAGACAAGAATCAAAATAACTATTAAAAATTACATGCACGTTGAGAAGTTTCATTACAATTTTTATTTGAATAAAAAAATGTTAGTGGAATGTGTAATAATAATATAGGTTGTAAAGCAATATAGATGTTTGGGATCGTAGCTACAAAATAAGTCCTAACTAAATATATCCAAACAAAAACTTCATAATTTACTACTATATAATATTATTGTGATGCTTATATATACAGATCATGTCTTCTACATTTTTAATTAGATATTATTTGCAATAATTATAGCTCTTTTTCTCACTAGTTCCTTTAATTTTGGGGGAGAAAAAAGGACAAGAAAAAATTGTTGGGGGAAAAGTAGTATGAAACTTCAATAAAAAAAAAAAATTGTTGAATGACACTGTTGTTTGGATGGATGTCATCCACGGTATTATATTGTGTTGTTAGTTTAAATGCAATATATTGTTATATTATTGGAATTTTATCATATTGTATTGTTAAATCTATTTTATATAACAGCAAATTAAAGTTCAATTTTATGTAATGATTGATTTAGTGTAGTTAGGGGTGTTCGTGGTTCGGCTTGGATCGGTTATTGATCAAAACTAAAACCAAACCAATCTAGTCGGTTTTTAAAATTTCTAAAACCAAACCAAATGGAAAAAATAACCATCGGTTTGGTTATTGTCGGCTTGGTTCAATTTTTCTGGTTTATTCGGTTTGAAAGTAATGATTTTTTTAGGATGTACGTATCTCGATAGACACAAATACCTAGTATGTGAACAATTCACAGAAAAGCTAATATCGGTTCAGTTAAGCAATTAAGCAATACTAGAGTTATCAGTACACGAACAAAGTGATTCAATTAGGAGAAAGTGTGACTATTTTATGTAAAGGAGGGTAGGTAAAGACTAAAATGAATTTTGATGGATGTGGACTTAGAATTGTTATAGTTGGGCTAAAGTGTTGGGCTTGAGAAAATGATAAATTTAAAGACTTAAGTTAATTAAAATTTAACAAAATATTTATATTTTATTTATGAATAATATATAAATAATTATAAAATTTATATATCTAATTTATCGGCTAGGTTTTGTTATTTTTGCGGTATTTTTTTGGTAAAATCAAAACCAAACTAAATAGTATCAGTTTTCAAAATTTAAAACCAAACCAAATCAAATATCAATTTTTTTAATCGAATTGCGGTTCAGTTTGATTTTTTAACGATAACTCAATAAATAGTTTATTAATAGTTCATTAAAATTACTCAATAAATCGATTGATTGTAATTGTAGTGATTCTATAAAAAAAAATCAAGTAATTTCTTTTGAACGAAGATGGATGTTATAACTCTTATTAATTTAACAGTCTAGAGTTACTCAATAAATCAATTGATTCTAATTGTGGGACTGACTTAACAAAATAACGTTTTCCTAAATTTCAAAAAAAAAAAAATCATGAAAGCACTAGTAAAAATATGGGTAGGAAATCCACTATGATCAATAATGGAGATATTCAGAGATTTATATTATAAGGTTCAAGAGCACAATAATCACACGCAAGACCAACCATGTGAAGAAGCTCATCCAATAAATTCACAACAACATCACCTTCTACAGTACAAGCTCAGAACCAAAAAAAAAAAAAGTTACAAATTCTATCGCTAATTAATTAGTAAATAACTCGCGATTTTAAACCTATCATGATATTTCTATGACTAAAGGTAAAATAAGAAATGTAAAATTAACTGTTTTCAAATGAAACATAGTGAGTGCATATATATATATATATATATATATATATATGTCTAAATGTTTTTTTTAAAAAATATTTATTAATAATTAAATTGGTATATATATAGTGTTACAATAAGTAGTGTGTCGTCATTTTATTTTTAGCACCTATTGAGTTAGCATTAATTCTTGATCAATATTTGTTTGTGGAGTTGTTGAATATTCAGAATATTCTCTTTGATTAAAGTGATGTTTTTCTGTGGACAGGAAATCAAGTTTATAGTGTTTGGAAATATAAGCCATGTGGGAGTGTATCGGTATAGTTCCATGCACTTAATGTAGTCTATTTTTTTTTTACTCGGTGTCGGAGTCAATATTAGAGTCCCGACTAAATTTGGATCGCGCACTGTAGGGTATATTTGGGTGTGCGCTCCCAATAAGATTTTTTTCATATCCGCGCTCGATTCGGCACTGACATGCAGAAAATACCCCACCACAACCCATATTGACAACATAGTCTATGTTGGTTTTGTGGTTGTGAATCTATCATAATGTGTTTTCTAGTTTTGGAACTTTATTTTTTTCTGTTTTTTCCCCACTATTGATCCAAAGGCTAAAGTTTTCATGGTTTGTTGAATCATTATGTGTTTTGGTTCATCTTCAATTGAATGGTCGGTAATAGCTAATAGGCGTATCAAGGATTTCGGGATGATGGGTGCACTATTATGTAAATGTGGATCTAATTGGTTTTATATTTAGCTTCGTATCATTGAAAACAGTTAAAATTTTAAAATTATAGGTCCAAAATTGAAATGCTCAAATAATTAAAACGCCAAAAGTGTTACCAAGAACCACTTAGAGAGGTGTTAATCAATTTCAGAAAGAAAAATAATACAAGATAGATATAAAATTTAAATTTATAATCTCAATGAGAAGTGCACTCAATCATCATTGCATTATATGATACTTTCATTGTGGATTCACACATCTATGTTTAACAAAAAATTAAAAATATAACACTACTATATATGATTTCAGGAGGGAAGCATGGGTTCACGTGAACCCGATGACCCCTCCTGCATACGCCTCTGGCTATTGGGTCGGATCAATTGATAAGAAGTATAATTTTTTTTTAATTAAATTGATTGGAAAAAGTTATTAATTAGGTTGGGTCGATTTATTCATAAGGGGTACGGTTAATTAGTCCGTTAGTTCATAAATTTGTTCTTCAAAACCATAGACCAATTAATAGAATATTGTCCATGCTCTTTTGTGTAGAAAGTTTTTATTTAATTAAAATGCAAGCCAAAATTCACCTTAATTAGACAATTTCTCAAATTCATTTAAAGTTCCATCACATTGGGTGATCAGAATAAGTAAACTTAAAAGTGAGAGAATCAAATGTGAATATCATATAGTGGAATGACATCAATTCTATGTACCACCCATTCTACTCTGTCGATATTTATCACAATGCCGAAAGGTAGGATTTCAAATCTTTTAGAAAAAAGAAAAAGGAGAGAATTAAATGTGAATATCATATAGTGGATTTGACTTAAGCACGTATAGGAACCAATAGCTAACAATGATTTTCTATAACCATAGACTGTAACATAATATTTAAGCCCAAAACTCAATTTTCGAAGTCGTATGAAATTCAAGTGGTCCTTTTTCCATCCTCGTATTTCAATTCCACTCGCAATATTTAATTTTGTCATCTAAAATATGTCATGACACAGAATACTATATTAAAAAGATATTGTCAAAAAAGAAAATATATATTCTTTTAAAAACAAACTAAAAAAAAGTACTTAATTATACCATAATCCGCACACGTAGACTCGGGAGCGAATCCAGGCGGTAGGCGCAGGATCACGAAAAATTCAATAGTGTTTGCTTAAATTTTTATATATTTATTGAAATATTTACTAAATATTTAATTCATTAACTTTAAATTTTTGATGCGACATTGAAGCAAAAAGATATTCATCCCATGTAAGTCCCAAATTCAGTTCACTCTCCACTATTTAAAGTTCACCAAATACAACATCAGAAGGGACAATCATTATCTTAATTATTAAACTTGGAAAATTTTAGTGCATGAGCAACATACATCATTTATATCTTGAAAATTTTGAACACATGAAAAATACTCCGGTCTATTTCTAACTAGGGGTGGAAGAAGAATGAGAAAGAGAAAGAAAGTTATTTCTTTCCATGCTTTTTTTTTTTGTGGTTGATAAGCTTTAATGAGGAGTCGATTCTCATATTGTCACTTAACTAATAATTATTATATTAAAATGTTATCTTTCTTTTTTATTTCAATATTATTTAACAAAAAGATAGATTTTGTGAGATAGTAATAACTAGTAACTACTAGTTAAATGACCATATGAAAAATCAACTCCTTCAACTGACAAAAAATGGTGGTTTATAAAAATATGTGGCTGTCTTAACCCATGAATGTGTGTGAATAATATTATTATTAGTTTTATTTTTTTTTTAAAAAAAAATATGTTTGTAAGAGATCGATATTGGTTAAAATACAAAGAAAAATAACAATTTATGAGAAACATAAAGTCTTAAACACACAATGGTCTCCAAATTTAAACCTTCTTATAAGTCTAATTATTTTAGGGTAATATACTTCTTCTATACAACAAAATCTTATGAAGATAGAGATAATGGTTTTCGAAAGACGACCAAAAGTGATAATCTTCCTAAAAAATAAATAAGAAAATAATGTCTGAAGCCCGGGTTCAAACCGGGGACCTCTAGTGTGTGAGACTAGCGTGATAACCGACTACACCACCCAGACAAGCTATTGTGATTTTGTTGTCGAATCATGCAGACCATTGTAATTATATTTGTGTCTAATATATCTAAGTCTAATAATAAAAGCAAGAAGTTAAATATAGTTTCTAATGTCTTAATTTCACTATTCATAAGCATATAATATAATTTCTTTTCTGGTTTCAACTAGTACAAATATTCTGATTCTCAAATTTACATATACTACAAGTTTGGGAAGAATTTAAAAAATAACATTGAATGAGATTTGGCTTCACAAATTTTAGTTTCTTCCCTTATTTGTACTCTATATATAACATAATTCTATCTTCTATTTAGTCTCTTGAATGTATAAGATTATTTCAGGTTCAGTCAAATTCTAGCTTTAAGTTAAGCAATAAGGATGTTAACGTACTTGCCTTGTTACATGCATGTTGATAATTGATACATGTTGGTTAATTTAGATGTATTTATTGAGCTATGTTGGTGAGGCCTGAAAGTGCACAATTTGAAACATCAATAAAACCCAAATGACTTACTCTACAAAGCCCAAATAACTATGAGCCCATCTTTTACTTATTGTTGACACCCAATTTCGACCCTCCCTGATAATAATTAATTTTGGAGCTTTCTAGATTTCAAACGACTTAGAATAATTAGCTTTATAAAATTCAAATAGTTTCAAGGTTATTTTAAGTAATTTCAGTCGACTTTTTATAGTATTTTGAATAATAAATGTATTTCATATAATTATATATATAATTAATATATTTTATAAATATTTGAAAACCATATCAAAAGAGTGCTACATTGTTTTAGTAAATATTTTATTAATTTAGTCTAGTATAATTCATAGCTATAATGTTGAGTTATTGAAATCGGTTAGTTTATATTCGAATTAATTATTTTATTTTGTTAAGTTTGAGAAGCTCATAAATTAATTATATTAATTCGTCCTATCTAAGTTTTAGCCAAATTCACTATGATATTCAATTTGACTGAATCAGTTATTCATTCGGCTATATAAAAGGATCAGTTTTGGGCCTTTATAAAACATTAACAGCAACCCACTCTATCTATTCAGCAGGCCCAATTCCTTTAACCCGACCCAACCCACTTCTACCCTTCACAAAGAGATCCAGCAGCTTAAAGAAACCTCCCAGCTATCAGCAACACCAGCGCTTACCGGTACGCAAAAGCAAAGCGACCCCTGTACGCATATTTTCTCCTTCATGCGTCAAAACGACAACAGCAATCCAAGTGAACGAGAGAAACACGGCGTGAAGAGCAACATCAGATGCGCCTTCATCAATTCTATGTACCACTCACTCTAGTCTGTCGATATTTATCACAATGCCGAAAGATAGGATTTCAAATCTTTCAGATTACACGGCAAAATGAACAGCTTTTCTGCGTCTCCCTCTTCTGCCAGCTTTACCCGTACAGCAGCGCCGTTCCAGAAGCCTGCAGGTTCGTCCTTGCTCGCGCGGATGCATGCCACATCAAGCTCCGAGGATGATCGATTAATCCGAGCCATCCACGCTGCTGCCTCGTTCGGATTTCGTGATATTTGGTTGAATTCTCGTACTACAACAACTTTCTCTCGTCCTTAGAGGGCAAATTCAAATTGGGAATTGAAGGGAATTTCATATTCCACCCTTGTTCTCATCCTTTACTGTTTCAGTATTACGGGTGGGAGAAAAATTGTTGGAAATTTTTTAACCAAGGCATCTAAAATAACTAATACCTACTAAATACACTTCAAGATAAAAACAGAGGAGGTACTCGTTTTTTTTTTGTGTTTTGGGTTTGATATTCTTGCCCAAACTTCTTGGCTACTATTCGTGTTCGGATTTCGAGTGGTGAAGGTCGTCGTCCTTGTTCGTCCCGTCCCTGTTTGCTGCCCTCGGAAAGGTAACACTCCTTCCGACCTTGGTTTAGTTTCGCTTTAAATTATAAGGATTTCTTTGTATTGTTCTCTTGGCTGTTAGGAAAAGTTCTTAGTGCCTTAATCTGCGATCTTTTCTGGCGTTGTTTTAGTTTAAGTCGTTATGCCGCTTAGTTTGGAAATATGATCTAGTTGGCGTTATTTTAAGCTCTAAATCATAGTGGTAAGTTCTTCGATTGCATCTCTTATACTTGTATAAAATCGGTTCGTCTACTGCTTGATAATCTTACTCGATGTCTATGATATTTTGCCTAGTATGAGTTCTGTTCATGTTAGTTTTGTGTTGGTTTGACCTATTCCCTTTTTATCAAGTCTATTTTTGTATGTCTCTGTTTTTTCTTTCTTATCTTCAAATCATGCCAAGGTTGATTTCTTCTGATTGTTCCTAAGTTAGTTTTGAGTGGTCGATATTTGGCTACTTCTTTCTCCCTGTTCTGATTTTATTCTCCTTTTGCTGTTTGGCATGCTGTGCGGTTAAGTTTATGCCTCCCTTTCGTTTAGATGTAGTCAGAAAATGCCTCCTGTTTGCAATCTTAAATGTAAGCTTCATAACATGTTTTTTCCCCGTCATTTGTCTTGTATTAGTTTGCATGAGGTTTGTACTAGCTTCTTCGAGTTTTATGTTAGTAAATTTTTATGGTCGTTAACTGTTTGCTCAACCTCGGGAGGTGTGCTAAAATATGATTGGTGGTTTCGTATGTTCGGAAATCCAAATGATATAGGCCTCTCTGTGTATTTGAAGCAGTTTTATTCCCCTCTTAAGGAAGTCTGCTGATAACTTTTTTTTTTCCTCTATTTTTCTTAGTTAGATTATTGCACAATTGTGGATGTCATATTTACTTGTTTAATGACCTTATATGAGTCTTAGTATTAGCCCTTCTTTGTTAAATCTTGATGAATGTGCATATTTGGGGTAGAATGGTTTTTTTTTTTTTTTTCGCAAATTGATACAAATTGGGTCGTATTTTGATGGTCATTTTTTTTTTCTTTTTAAGTAGGGTACAATTTGTTGTATGAGTTAGCATTTTTCTTTGTTCCCTTATTATATTATTAATGACTTAATCTCTCATTTTGCCTTAAGTTACAGAATGTTAAGCTTCTTTTTTAGTAATTGATATAGTGGTTTGTCCCTATTTGCCTTTAGTTATATAAAACCTTGATTTTAGTTAGCTTATGTTTATTGTGATGTCTCCTTTTTAGACAATTGCTTCGTGTAGTATTTTTCTTTGCATGTTGGCCCGTAAATACTCTAGCAGTTTGGTCCATTTGCTTTTAGATTAAATATATTCAATTTCCTCTTGTTATGATTCCAATTATGCTTAGCTATTTTATTAATAATCTCATTTTGATTAATTATTGATTATTATCTTCTTGTTCTTTGCATGAACTCCTTCAATGAGTCTACTGGACTCCACTCTACCTACATATCCGAATTAATTTCCTATCGAGTCGGCCTTGGTCATCATTCAAAAAACGAAAGCTGAAATATGGCAATCGGATACTAAAATACATAGGTGGAAGAAAGGTTGAGATACGGCCCGTATACATTGAATTCGCAGGATATACAAGAAATATACAGCGATATACGATGATTGTATACGCTGTATACATCAGCAAAAATAGGGCCAAAAGCCCTCAAAATTTCAGAAGTTGTATTTTGTTATGTTTGGGCCTAAGTCCTTTTACTTCCATTATTATTATGTGTTAGTTATTAGGATAGGTACCAAATGCAAAAAGTGGGCCTAAAGCCCAACGGAGAAATTAGCTTATCTTAGGACAGGTGCAAATGGGCCATAGGCCCCAAAATGACGTGAGGCCCAAGTACTGACCCAGGAGAACAAATCCAGACTTGGGCCCAAATTTTCTTTTCCTATTTACTTGATTGATATTATGTGCTTATTTGTTAAAAATTAATACTAAGGTTTCAGAACTTCAATTCCCCAAAAGGAACCATTTTGAGTTCAACACTTACATTTTTCTCAGATAAAAAGAGTTATTTATTATCCACTTCACCCTCTTTTAGGTTATTTATAAGTCATTTGTCTAGGTAATTTTTCCCTTCCCTTTGAAAATAATTTTAAGTTATAAACTGTTTATTTTCACGACTAAGTCAAATGTGCTTATTTCTTAAAACACTTAGCCAATTAATTAATCACCGGATAATTGCATTAGCGGGTGTTCTAGATGCTTTAAAATTCTTCCTAGAACACTAATATGAACCCCGAACTCTCTATTTTCATTAGAAAAAAATAGTTTTCTTGATTTTTTCTTAAAAATTAAATGGCGACTATTAAACCATCTAAATAATTATTTTAAATAAAATACTTATTTCAATAAGGAAAAAACTACTATCTTATTATACAAACATTCATACCATAAATACTAATCCATTCTATAGTTTGAAAACGTTACATATTATCTCATTAATGAATAATTTCAGATTTAATTTAATTTTAAGTTAGATAACCACTCCTTGAGATTTTCAAGTCAGATACTAGACTCATGTATCATTAATACTAAATACATTCTTAAATGCATATACCTAGGGAGAGATGCGAGCAAGAGAAAGAGAGAGGCGAGTCAGAGAGTCAGCATGCATCTTTTGATACTAGATTCATTATATATATATACACACACACACACACACACACACATTGCGATAGAGACGAGAGAGTGAGGAGAGAGGCAAGTGAGGGAGTCAATGTATTCTATATACATACGAATCACGCCTATATATATAATGTATCTGAAACAAATTACACTTAATTTAACTCGCATGTATTCGAGATACATGTATCTTAGTACGCCAAATACATATACATGGAGAAGTAAATGTGGTATGGAAGGTAATTTCAAAAACAAGAGTGAAGGCACTTAATTAGACTCTCAACTAGTGCAATTTGTGTTGATTTGCTCTTTCAATAAAGCCCGAAGTGCTCTGAAACCCACTATATAAGAGTTTAGAGGGATTTACAATAATGACCTTGAAAATGAGTGGTCTTGAATTTTTTATTTCGATTGCCCCATGGACAAATAAATTTTGCTCCATGAACAATATTTTTTATCTTGAAGATTTGCTCAAAGGACGATTGGGGTTCCTTGTAGTCTTGCTTCATTTTAAGAATATCCCAAAACAGTCATTTTCTCATTTTCGCCAATTGTTTCTTCTTAGACAACTATTTAATATATAATTGTCTCAGACAAATTAAGGACCTCTTAAATCACGTAGGAAACACATTTCCCTTTAATAGGGTAGAGTATACAGTGCGAACCCGCATTAATCGAGACCTCAAAACTGATACAGAACACTAGATAAGAAAAAAAAAAAAAAACTGTCATTTTAGCAAAAGTACTTGTAAGAAAGTAATCAAATTCCTCTTGCATTTACATGAAATCAATAAAATTATATACTATTTGAATAAAAAAAATAACACCTTCATCAAAGGAATTAAAAATAACAGACGAGCGAAAGAGTCAGTGTATCTCATATACATACGAATCACGCCTACATATATATTATATCTGAAATAAATTACACTTAATTTGATTCGCATGTATCCAAGTACATGTATCTGAGTGCGCCACATTAAACAAAAGTGAAGGCACGTAATTAGGCTCTCAACTAATGCGTTTGTGTTGTTTCGCGCTTTCAATAAAGCCCAAAGTGCTCTGAAGGCCACTCTATAAGAGTTTAGGGTGATTTACAATACTGACCTTGAAAATGAGTGGTCTTGAATTTTTTATTTCGGTTGTCCTATGGACAAATAAATTTTGCTCCATGGACAATATTTTTTACTTTGGATCTTGAAGATTTGCCCATAGGACGATTGGGGTTCATTTTAGTCTTGCTTCATTTTATGAATATTCGGAAACAATCGTAGTCTCATTTTCGCCGATTGTTTCTTTTTAGACAACTATTTAGTATATAACCATCTTTGATAATTTCAAGACCTCTTAAACCACGTAGGAAACACATTTCCCTTTAATAGGGTGGAGTATAAAGTGCGAACCCACATTAGTTGAGACCTCAAAACTGATACAGAACACTCGATGAGAAAAAAAAAGTTGTCACTTTAGCAAAAGTACTTGTACTAAAGTAATCAAATTTTTCATACATTTACATCAAATCAATAAAATTATATACTATTTGAATTAAAAAAAATAACACCTTCATCAAAGGAATTAAAAATATTAGTAGTCCAATCTTCACCACACCAAAAAAAAAAAGGAAATTGAGTATGAACAACTTCTTTCATTACAGTTAAAATAAAACCATAAAAAACACATAGAAGCAAAATAACTAAAATTAAAATTAAAAAGTAGATTATTAAACAAACAAAATGAACTCTACATACAAAGAACTTTAGTACTAGAAATACAAATTTGTCAAAATTACTTGACATGAAACTGAAGATTGCTCTGCTGATCCATCCTTTGTTAGTACCTATGTTCTTGAACCTGCAATAAAAAAAAAAAAGGACGTAATGTTAAAATCATTTTCGCGATTATATACTCTGGATGTAACTTATATACACTAACTGACGTAGTTGCAGTATTGCACTTACGTCGAAACCAAAAAGTGATCTGCAGTAATTAGTGTGAGTAGTAAAGACACTACAATTTGATCCACATTCACTATCTTTGATTGAGATATTTGATTTATCAAGCTTGATTGACCAAGGATACTGATAATTTTGAGCTGTTGATCCAACATGTGAAGATGATCTCTGCATTCTCACAGCCCTTGGGACGTTTCGTCCTTCTATTGATGGTCTTCGTCTACTTGGTTGTCTCTCGAATGTTGTTTGATCAGGACGTTGCTTTGGTGCACTGTGAGATCGTGCTTTAGCCATCGATGATTTAGTATTCGCCATGTAACTTGGATAAAATGGATACTCATTGTAAAGGGATTCAGGTTCTGCATACTCTGAACGAGCATACGATGAGTATGGGATTCTTGATGGATCAGGTTTTGACATTGCGTTGTTATAGTATTGTGGACTGCTTTGTGTTGTGGGATATGATGTGTAGTCCTCAAAGTGTCCACTGTAGGCTTTTGGACTTTGATCTGTTATAGCTGATGGTACTGGAGAGATTATGTGTTGATGTTCTTGATTTGTGTGCGCGTTGTATGTTGAAAATCGATGTTCTGTTCTCTCTGTTTGGCCTTGGTTTGAATAGCAATTTCTACCCTTTGTGTTGCCTTTTGATTCTCCTAAATCCATTTCCACAATCTTGATGTCCTCTTCATAATCCTAATGGTTCATATAGAAGCATTAGACAAAAGGGTTTTTTACGAGTCAAATAGACAACCAATTGAGCTACTAAGATTCCTCTGATTTAGTCATATAACATGAAATTGTGCATCAAATTATATTGTGTATGAAACATTATAGAAATTTTGATGGAAGGAAAATGAAAAATGTGAGACATACTTGATATGGGTGCCTAAATTTGTTGTCCTGAGTAGATTTTCTGTGGACAGATTGTCTTGGATTGTTGAGATTTTCATCTTCAGCCATTCGTATTCGTTGGGCTCGAGCTCGAGCTTGAACAGTCACTAATGCTTGCATACATCTGAGAGTTGCAGCAGCTTGTTTTCTCACTAAATGTCCTCTTACTAAGGCCTGCAACTTCACTAGTCCTTTTAGTGCATTCAAGGCTTTTCTTGCCTGCAGAGAGGTTGTCAATGCAACAGTTACATAAAAATGTAATCTTGAAAGTTATAGATCAGAAAGAATTGTCACAATTAATTGGAATACTAGCCGAGTTTGATTTCTCAGATGGTCACGAAAGTCACTTTTGACATTCTGAGATAATGACTGTTAGCTGAGTGACCATGTGAGAAATCAACCTGAAATTTGCATATTACCAAATAACCGCGGAAAACTGCTTGAATCCTGGCTGCTGCATCCTCTTCCAGTGCATAGGCTCTAGCAGCAGCAGTGATTTGGATCGCTGCTGCTGCAGCCTTGGCAGCGGCTGCAGCTGCATCAACAGCTGCAGCCCTTGCAGCTGCCACAGCTAAGGCATGCTTCTTATGGTCATTGTCAGACTCAAGAAGTTCTTGTTTAGCTGTGGTGGCAACGATGTCGGTGCCACTCAAATCCTTCTGACCTGGTGGGGTGGCTGATGACCTCCTGAAACTCCACCTCTTCTTATCTTTAGGAGTTGTTGAAGGGACTGAAATTGGTGTTGTTGGTTGTTCATTGTTGGTAATAGAGTTTTGAGTCTTCTCTCCTTCTAATTTGTCTCTCTCTTTATCTTTTTTCCCTATCAACAAGTTCTTTATCCACCTACCTGTTTTCCCCATCCTTTTTGGCAATCTTTTAAGCTAGCAAATGCATTATGAAAAGAGCAAATGAAGAAATATAACTAAGTAGATGTTTAGATAAAAAGAAACAAATGATTTGCTTGGATTTTGGAAGATGTTGTATATATTTTTAACTTCTATCTATTGATATGTCTATATCTTACTTCAATGAATGATTAGCACCTTTGAATACCAGTTTGGCCTTTTTTATTGAAGCAAGAATTCAATGTACTACCCCTCTGTCCCAAAATATAGTGTCGCTTTAGCTAAAACGATTTTTTCTTAATGAGTGTGAAATAAATTAAAGCTACACTTGATACAGAGAGTATATATGCCTAGGTGTTAACTACTATTGTATTCTATTCTCTATGCTTTGCTGTATTTACCACTTATATAAAAAGAATAAACTAACATGATCAAGTTATTGTCTTGATTGTCTAAAAAAAAAATTAAATTTTTTTTTGGAGGAATATAGGTCATGTGAAGAAAAGAAATAGCAAGGAAACTACCCTATTAAAGCCAAGTTGTAAACTTGTGGGGAGATTATGGAATTGGATTCTTTACTCATTGGTGGATCTTTCTTTTTTCTATCACCATCTTTTTACCCTTTTTTTTAATAAAATTGCACCCATTGTTGGGGGTTTAGATCAGGATAATTTGGTAACTTCTATTTATTAATTCACCTTTTCTGATGCCAATAGTTATTTTATGAAAAGCCCATGTGGAAAAAAAGTCAATGAACATGCAAAATCCTTGTAAAGTACTCCTAGTCAAGATTGGAAGTGTTAGGTGCCAGTAGGTTGTGTTGATTGGTGAAGTTGGCTCTATTTGAGTTTATTTGTGCACAAACAAGGTATGGCTTATGTAGAAAAAATTATTTTTTTCCTGGCAACAATTCAGAAAATAAGTTTTATAAGTGATATTATATTATGCTTCTTTTCATCCTTCAACTCATCTCATTCCACCTCTATTCGATGGCGGAATTAGAATTTAATATAAGTTGACTCCATGATATTTTTTAAGTTTTATTTTGGTTTTACACCTGATGTTTGATGCTCGCTAGTAGCACTGTTAAATTCGAACCACACACTACATTAAAAAATAACACTTTCAATATAATTTTCTCCATACTCAAGATTTGAATTCAAAATTTGTTATTTAAATCTCATGACTACACCATAACTCATGTGAATAACTCCATGATATTTTAACCATTTGGTTATTGAAAGGCAAGGGGAGGGGATGGGGTGGGGTGCATAGGGACCTACATAATTAGGGTATGGACCTCTTGGGAGGGGTGCCCCATGTGTCGTCCTTTTCCAGATGTTGGGATTGAATACTACCACTATCATTTTCACCCCATGCTTCATGATCCAGGGTAGGTGTCACTTTTATATACACTTCAAAACACCATCCAAGCACTCTATTCTATTCGTTCCATTCATTTTAATTATCGTGCTTATTAAATAAAATTAATTCAAAATTAAGATATAATTTGGTATTCTCTTTGCATTTTACTCTCATTATTAATTAATTATACTTAAAAGTAATAATACATTGATTACTTAGCATATATATATATATATATATATAAAGTATTCTATATATCACATAAATTGAAAATAGTACAAAGAAATTAATAATGTCTGAGGGAAGTTTTAATTGAGTAGTTTAAAATTTATTATGGTAATAAGGATACAGCAGTCGGTGGGCAGACATTTACATTAATGTTTCGAAATAGACTTGTTCAACACAGCGACTGATGACATGAATATATTAGGTGTTCAATTATTAATCTCTTGCTCCATCTGTTTATTATCAATACTCCAGTCGTTTGATATTATTTGGCTCAGGTTGATTCGTACTATTTCATATTATTTGGCTCATGTTGATTCGATACTATTTTATAAGAAAAATTTAGTTAGAAGTGTTCTTTACTAAACTAATTTTATTATTGATATTTAGAAACTTTATATTTGGTATGTATTTACTATTTAATATTAAGAATATTATAAGAAAAAAATAACAATACTTTCTTAATTTATTAAAATGAATTGAAATATTTGTTTTTAATATTAGAGTCTGACTAAATTTAGATTTGCATCAGAAAATTTCATATCAAAGGATAAAACGCTCTCTAACAAAGACGAAGAAGTTTCTTCTTCTTTAGTTATTATTCTCCCGTCCATTTTTAATTGTCATAGTTTCATTTTTTAGAGTCAAACTATAAGAACTTAGACTATCATTTTATGATACATTTTTTCATCATATTGATATGCAAAATATTGCAACTTATAGTACTTTTCATATAGTTTTTGAATGTCTAAATTTTTTGTTTAAAATATTGAATTAATGTAATATAATTTAACTTTAAAAATTAATCAAATTGACTTTCGAAAAACATAATGTGACAATTAAAAATGGATAGAGGGATAGTGATTATAGATCACTTATTCCTTGTCATATTTAACTGTAAAAACAAATAAAATTTATGAGTAGTACTTTTTACATATGTACTTACTAAGGGTGTCCATATATTTATTTCTTAGAGAAAAATAAATGAGGCTCCATTGTCATAACTAGCGGTGTATATGGTCGGGTTGGTTCGGATTTTTCAAATATTAAATCAAATCATTTATGTCGGATTCTTAAATTTATAAATCAAACCAAATCAATAAAACTCGGGTCTTTCAACCTCGAATTTTTTCGATATTTTCGGAATTTCGGATTTTTTTGGGTTTTTCTGGTAAAGTATTCATACAACATATAATTTACTTGTACTTCAAATATTTCTTTAATCCTACCAAAATACAACTATCTAAGGTGTTTCTTAAGAAAATAACACAAAATGTGATATGATTAACGACACTAAAATATCCAACAAAATAATAATAATAATAATAATAATAATAATAATAATAATAATAATAATAATAATAATAATAATAATAATAATAATGAAATCGCGTAAAACAAATATTGCAAATTAACAAGTCATAATGAAAATGATCATAATTTAAAAGTATTAAATCATGCTAAAATAAGTTTAATAAGTATTAGTTACATGACTAATTATTAAAGGAAATTAAAATTAGATTATGTATTTTAATTGTCTAAACCAATGTAAAACTAAAGAACAAATATTCAATATTATTGTCATTCTTAGTGTTGAATTGATTTTTTTCTTTGCATTACTATTAATTTGATTTTGATTGAAGCTTTATTATAATTACCAACATGTGTGGACTATAATCTTTATTGAACCATTCATAATTCTAAGTTTCAAACTTGAAATAATATATTAAAAGATAAAAACTATGAAAAAGTATAAGAAATATTCAAAAATTATATCAAAGTAAATATTTTTATCTATAAAATAAAATTTTAAAATTATATATCTAATGTCGGGTTGGTTTAGTCTCGGATTGTTTTTTTTTAGTTAAAACCAAACCAACCCAAATATAGTCGAGTTTTTTTTTTCAATACCAAACCAAGTCAAACCAAATTACTAATCGGGTTTTTTTTTCCGATTTAACTTAATTTGCGGTTTGGTTCAATTTCGATTCGATTTTGTACATCCCTAGTCATAACTTTACATTCAGAAACTTGGATATTGACACTCTTAATTAGTGAGCGTTAATTCAGTCATTAATATTTTTTAATTTTTTTCAAGAGTTAAATTTTGAAAATCATGTTTGATAGGAAAATTTCACAATTCAATTTTGTTTTCATTTTTTTCCTCTTCAAATTACTTATAATAATTTTAAAATAACTTCATTTTGTATTTATGGCCAAACATAATTTCACGTTTTAAATATTCCTAATCCATACGCCCAAATCTAAAACATCAATTATTTTGAACCCAAAAAGTAACTAGGGATGAAGAAAGATAAGTTTAGTTGGATAAAAGAGATAATAAGGAGTGGTCATTAATGGATTAGAGGTTGAGTTGGCTTTTTGTTAAAAGTAGTAATTAATTAGTTGGTGCATGAACATTGATTAATAAGGGTCCAACTCCATGAAGACAAATAGCATATGGTTAACATTTGATGTTCCATTAATGGAATATAATTTAGTTAATGATAAGTGATTAGTTGGCAATCACATGTATTGTTTAACATGTTCCCCTTAACCTCTAATGTGTTTGATTTGATGAATCACTATAGCTATTTCTTGGCCTTCTTTCTTTAATTTTTCTTTTTGTGTTTAACCTTTTGATTTGATTAATCAAGGAATTTTTTTCCTCCTTCTTGTAATTTTAGAATATCACAAGTCTTGTAGAGTGAGTTGCTCATATACGAGTCACAACCAGAGCAATAAGATGAGAGCCTAGAATAAAAGGAAAAAAAAACACAATTACAAATTATATTTCACTTTGTGTCTCACAGGACTACTAATTATCTCATAAAAAGTCGACTCAAATCTTTCACGATTAGGTCTATAAATTATGGATCCACTTTTTTCTTAAATAAGAAAAGTCTCATACGATTAGTATCAGTTGTGTGAGATATCGTAATAAAGATTTTCAACTCCATGAAGACACTAGGTGTGAAATTGACAAGTGAAAATTTGAGTTGACTGAAGTCGACCACCTAAATTAAAAAAATTGCAAATTATGGATTTTTTTTTATAGAAAATCATTGTGAAAGCCACTTTCATGTATGTACTCCTTCTATCTTTTTTTTTTCTTTTTATCTGGAAAGTATTTGCTAATATATTTTTATTTTTTAAATATCAATGCCAATATGGCAAAAACAAAATATTTATATGAAGTGTATGTATATGATAAATCATGTGGGCACCAGTCCATACCCCTTCAGAAACATTCTGTACATTTTGTGTCGTTACATATTTTTTGTGATTATCTACTAATTGATTAAGGGTATCCTGCCTAGAGAGGAAAATATTTTTCGAAAAGTATTTAATATATGATACTTCAAGTTATTATCTCCTATCCATCCATCAAACGCCCCGATCCCCACTCTTTAACCATCCCACCTCCAACCCCATTCTTCGTCGATCTTATCACGTTCGTATAATATTTAACTAAATTATACATCAATGTTCATGAAATACTATTATTTTTCACTTACTTACTGAAACAGTAGAAAATAAGTAAGAAATCAACCTGGAACCATTTTTCTTTGAACACACGTAAACGAGTAATTAATAATAGGGAATATATAGATTGATATTCTTGGATTGTCTGGTTATGAACTAACCATATGTATTTATTAGAGTATAAATATAAAAAAAAAATTCTAGTTGCCATTTTAATTTTTGGGCGTGTACGGTGTATAAATAAATAATTAAGCCTTACGAATTATTTGTCTATATATATTCATAGTCAAAATTATTGTTGAACACAAAACCACATGCATTTGTTCCTTTGATCGTAACTGTTGTTTTTGTCCCTTTTTTTTTTTTTTGGTCGTTATCTTGAATTGGCTCTATTATAATCCAAAAAATCCCACCCCATTAAATTTATTTTTGTCTCTATTTGTGTATATGACAAAGATGTTTAAATGAAGAGATACCAGATTTATTTCTCATCAAATAAAATCACGACATTGTGTTCCCTTTACGTACGTAGTGTTGGTATTGTTTCTATTAATTCGTATTGTGTTAATAGATATACTTTGTTAATATCGGAAATTTTGAATTTAAAATTTATAAATTTCTAACTATTGATTTATTTATGTGAATTCAGAACGATACTGTAGATTCATCCATGCTAACAATTTTACGAGAAAGAATGGGAAGTCAAGTATTGCATTGCATCATGTTTTATGAAAACGAACGGATCATGTGGGATATTCATGTACTAAATGATGCTTGTCCACTTTGTGGGGGGTATTAAGTAAGAATTTAGACGAATTTAAACACTACTAAAAAACTGCCAAAAAGCGACGCCAATTGCCAGTTCGTCGCTTTTAAATTAAAAAAAATATTTTTAAAATTATTTTACAAAAAGCGACGGACAACATCTCTTAGTCCGTCACTTTTTTCGTAGATTTTTGCGCCAAATATATATATATAATCAATAATTAATTATTTTAAATAGGTAGCGACGCAGTCCGTCGCTTTTTATTTAAAATAATTATTTATAACCTAAAAACTAACCACGCCGTCCGTCGCTTTTAATTAATTTTAATTGATTAATTTATTTTTTAAAAGAGCGACGGCGGCATCTCTAAGTCCGTTGCTCTTTGGTCAAAATGACTAGTCAAACATTTAAGAAAAGCGACAGACAGTGTCTCTTAGTCCGTCGCTTTTTGGTCAAAATTTTGGTCAAATATTTTTAAAAAAGCGACGGACAAACAAAGAGACGTTGTCCGTCGCCGCCTTTCCCCGTCGGCGCCGCGATCTGTCGTCCCCACTGCTTCTTTTCCTTAGCTTGTTAAGGTTAGGGTTTAATTTTAGTTTTTTTCAATTCTAGTAATATTTGATTTGTTATAAATTAGTATATTGTTTTAGTTTGATGAATTGTGTTATTCAATTGTTAATTTGTATATTTGATTATTGTTAGTTAGGGAGAGAATTAGGGATTTTTGATTTAGGATTTTCTTCTAAATTAGGATTTTTGTTTAATATGATTGTGAATTGAGTATTAGAAGTAAGAACTAACAAAAAATTAGAAGTTAGAAGTTAGATTAGTTGCATTTTCCAACTTTGAAATTCTTGAATTTAGTGTGTTTGGTGGTTGAAATTAGAAAAACATTGAATTGTATATGAAAGTTAGAATACTTTGAAGTTAGAAAAATATTGGATCGTATATGAAAGTTGAAATTAGATTAGTTGAATTTTCCAACTTAGAAGTTCTTGAATTTAGTAAGTTTGAACGTTGAAGTTAGAAATTTTTTTAAAATATGATTGTAAATTAAGTATTGTAAGTTAGAACTAACAAATAATTAGAAGCTAGAAGTTAGAGATTAGTTGAATTTTTCAATTTGCCATTGTATTTGTGCTTATATGTATTATACTAGTAAACTTAACTGTGCTTCGCGCGGTATATTAGTAAAATTTGAAAAATGATCTTTTATAAATTAATTTGAAACTGAAGAAAGAATTTGTTTTGCTTAGACCCATAACCTTTTTTTACCTATTAACAAACGATACAAAAAAATAAACTGAATCTTCAAAATAAGTTAGAAACACCATAAAACATGATCAGAAGAAAAGATAATTGTCTTTTTGAATTAGGTTTTCCCCATAAAAAAAATCAGACTATGATCATATTTAGGGATATTTATATATTTATTTGAAGACATGTTATATATTTAAAATTTGAATAAAACTAATTTATTTCAAGTGATAAGTTTAATTAAATATTGTAATTATTCTTATACATGACAAGTATCAAATTGAACTAATTTTTATTCTAATTAACTTTCAAGAACAATACAAACTAAATTAAGATACAATGTAAATTTCAAGTCCTTTACATATAGTTAATTTTAAAAAGTTTAATGTTAAGATAAAATATATAGTTGAACACGATTACTATATACTCCTATATGATAAAAATAAATAAAGTTCTTATAAAGTGACTTTTGTTTCGCCAAATTTATTTATTTAGAGAGATGAATGAATGATGCATTAAATACATTATTCTATTGAATCATAAAAATTATGCCTTTTTTTATTTTAATAATTCTTTATTTTATTTGAGAACCAACATATGATCATAAAAATTTCAAATCCTAATTGAAGTTTTATTTCAAATTTGAAATTGTGTTTTTCATCCAACTTTTCATTTTTGATGTTGTATTTACATTCAAATATGATTATTATTCCAAATATTTTTTGCAAAGTATAACAAAACACATCACAATTTTTCTAAATACCAAATAACAAAAAATAATTGAAATCTATGTCCGAACACCTACTTAAAATAAGAAAATATCATTCTAAGAATGTCGAAATTGTGAATCGAGTTTACATATTTAATATCACATCTGAAATAAAGAATTTTGTAAGAATGATATTTTGCATCTTCTTTACTCATTATGTTCTTCCTTTTTCCTTATTTGATATCACATCAAATGCATATTGAAACTCGTTTTAAAAACTTTGTAACCTATGAAAAATCACTATTACATACAATTTAAAGTCAATATTAAAAAATAAATAAAGTCAGTGATGACAGAATCAGAAAAAAGTATTGACAAAAAATGTGACAATATAGAATATAGCTTTAATATGGAAAACATAACGGATGTAGCCTTTCCTATTTATACATATAAAAAATGAGCAATGAATGAAAACACTTATTATTATTTTTTAATTTTTTAAATGATAGAGTGATTTTATTTTTTATACAATTAATTTAAAAAACATATAAGAGAAATTGTTTTTGATAAAAACATATAAATATGTATGTTGGACTAAGGAATGACCTAAGTAATTTAAGGAAAAAGGCAAAATCAAATTGTGTAAAAAAAAATTGTATTTCTTATATAGTTATAATAATTAATTTTTTAGAAATAAAAAATAAAATGAACGAAAAGGTACAAAAATGGAAAATAAGTAATTTAAGGAAATAATATAAACAACATTAATAATAATATTAAGGGAAGGAAGTAAAAGAAATCAATAGCATTGATGATGATAAGAATTAAGTATGGTCATCTTTCATATTTTATAAGATTTTAAGTTTTTTATAATTAGAAAAAACGCTAAAAAAAATAAATAAAATTCGTGGCACAACTTTTTCTGAGAAAATTAATCTTAATTTTTAGCAATTATTTAGATAAAAATGTTAGAAAAATATTTTAAAATTAATAAAAATAAATAAATTTGAGATTTTTTTTTTATATAACATATAATTATCAATGATGGACTAAGAATGATCTAAAATTTATAAGAAAAATGTCAAAATCAAATTCGTTAAAAAAAAAAACATTGCAATTCTTATGTAGTTATAATAATTAGATTCTAGGAATAAACAAATAAAATAAAAGAAAAATAATAAATAAAGGAAAATAAGTAATTTAAGGAAATAATATAAACAACATTAATAATGAAATTAAGGTAAGGAAGTAAAGGAAATTAATAGCTTTGATGATGATAAGAATTAAATGTGGTCATCTTTGATATTTTATAAAATTTTCAGTTTTTTAAAATTAGAAAAAATTCCAAAAATAAAATAAAATTCAATGCATAATTTTATTTTATTTTTTGGGGAAGAATAATTTTAATTTTGAACAATTTTTTAAATAAAAATGCAATAATTTTTTTTAACATTAATAAAAAAAATAAATATCAATATTAGACTAAAAATATCACATCACATTTTCTATTTTAGCTTTACTATCATATATAAATATCTAAATAAATAAATAAATAATCAAATTCTGTAAAAAAATATATATGCAATTCTTATAAAGTTATAATAACTAATTTCTTGAAATAAATAAAAAGAAAAGAAGTAATTTTAGGAAATTATATAAATAACATTAATTATAAGATTGAAGGAAGAAAGTAAAAGAGATTAATAATATTAATGATGGAAGAGATTAAATATGATCATCTTTTAAAGAAAATTTGGACAAAGTGCAAAAATAAAACACCAAAAAATAAATAGAATTTCAGGCATTAGAAATTAAAAAATATACATAAAAACGTTAATCAAAAATAAATAAACTTTAATTAAAGACACAAAAAAATAAAAAAAAATAAAAGAAGAAAAAATAGTAGAATAAACAAGAAGAAATAATGTCGTTAGTAAATTTTAAGTAAAGATAAATAACAAAAAATAAAATAAATTTTAATTAACTAATACAGAATAAAAGAAGAAAGGAGTTAGTAAAATACTTATTCTCCTCCTAATTTAATACAAATTTCCTAAATAGATTGATTTTTTCTCTAAATAAATCTTCCTGCCCTTTAAAATACTAATCAATCTTCCTATAAAATTCTCAATCAATATGAATTTTTTTTTCTCTCCATATAGAAGGAATCAACATTCTTTCAAAAAGACTTCTACTTTGAAGAGAAATTTTTGTTACATAATCTTTCTCTTTCCACCAATATCTTTAGAAGGTTCATGAGATACCTTTTCTTTCTTTCTTTTTTCTTGAAAAATTCACAAGGCCTAGAATTTCGCTAGACATCTCAATGACGAAATCATGAGATACTCTCTCTTTCCCTTTTCTTGAAAAAATTACAAGGGCTAGAAATTCGCTGGACATCTCAATATCAAAATTTGATACCCATATTTTCATCATCATTAGAAGAGGAAGAGGAAGAGGAAGGAGAAGGAGGAGGATTCCACTATTGTTGATTACAATACTCAAAACCTTTTATTTTTATAGGCAAAATAATTATAAACACTTCTGAAAATTGAAAAGGTTTTTGATCTTTTCATCTTCCATTTACTTAAATGTGTATTAATATGATTGAAGTTTTAAAAGAGCATGATGTAATGCATTAATATATTTTTCAGTTTTTTTTTTCAAAATTACATATAAAAATTAGAAAACAAAAATAAAATGTCAAAAAAAAGGAGATAAAATATAACTAGAAATGTTGGATAGAGAGGCGCCACATCAGATTTTCTATATTTAGCTTTATTGAAAATTGGGTTACTTGAATTATATTCTTGAACTTATAAATTCTTGAACTTGGAAATTCTTGAACTTAGAAATTCTAGAAATTAGATATGAACTTGAATTTTTGTAAGATTTTAGAATTTTAATTAGGTTGTGAACTTTAGAAATCTTGAATTATTGTAGGATTTTAGAACTTTAGGTTGTGAACTTTAGAAATCTTGAATTATTGTGGGATTTTAGAACTTTAAGTTCTGAATTTTAGAAATCTTGAATTATTGAAGGATTTTAAACTTTAGGTTGTGAACTTTAGAAATCTTGAATTATTGTAGGATTTTAGAACTTCAGGATGTGAACTTTAGAAATCTTGAATTATTGTAGGATTTTAGAACTTAAAGGTGTGAACTTTAGAGACTTGAATTTTTGTAGGATTTTAGAACTTCATAAGATTGTGAACATTAGAATCTTGAATTATTGTAGAATATTAGAACTTTAAGTTGTGAACCTTAGAGAACTTGATTTTTATAAGATTTTAGAACTTTAGGTTGTGAAACGTTAGAAATCTTGAATTATTCTAGAATTTTAGAACTTTAAGTTGTGAATTTTTGAGAACTTGAATTTTTGTAGGATTTTAAAACTTTAAATTGTGAACGTTAGAGAACTTGAATTTTTGTAGGATTTTGGAACTTTAGGTTGTGAATTTTAGAAAACTTGAATTTTTGTAGGATTTTAGAACTTTAGGTTGTGAACTTTAGAAATCTTGAATTATTGTAGGATTTTAGAACTTTAGGTTGTGAACTTTAGAAATCTTGAATTATTGTGGGATTTTAGAACTTTATAAGTTTGTAAACGTTAAAAATCTTGAATTATTGTAGGATTTTAGAACTTTAGGTTGTGAACTTTAGAAATCTTGAATTATTGTGGGATTTTAGAACTTTATAAGTCTGTAAACGTTAAAAATCTTGAATTATTGTAGGATTTTAGAACTTTAGTTTGTGAAACTTAGAAATCTTGAATTATTGTAGGATTTTAGAACTTAAAGTTGTGAACTTTAGAGAGCTTGAATTTTTGTAGGATTTTAGAACTTTAGGTTGTGAACTTTAGAGAACTTGAAGTTTTGTAGGATTTTAGAACTTTAGGTTGTGAAACGTTAGAAATCTTGAATTATTGTAGAATTTTAGAACTTTAAGTTATGAATTTTAGAAAACTTGAATTTTTGTAGCATTTTAGAACTTTAAGTTGTGAACTTTAGAAATCTTGAATTATTTTAGGATTTTAGAACTTTAAGTTGTGAACTTTAGAAATCTTGAATTATTTTAGGATTTTAGAACTTTAGATTGTGAACTTTAGAAATCTTGAATTATTGTGGGATTTTAGAACTTTAAGTTGTGAACTTTAAGAGAAATTGAAAATTTGTAGGATTTTAGAAATTTAGGTTGTGAACTTTAGAAATCTTGAATTATTTTAGGAATTTAGAACTTTAGGTTGTGAACTTTAGAAATGTTGAATTATTTTAGGATTTTAGAACGTTAGGTTGTGAACTTTAGAAATCTTGAATTATTGTGGGATTTTAGAACTTTAAGTTGTGAACTTTAGAAATCTTGAATTATTATAGGATTTTAAATTTTAGGTTGTGAACTTTAGAAATCTTGATTTATAGAATTTATGAACTAATTATCAGGTTGAACTTTAGAATTCTTAACAAAATATAGTCTTTATGAACTATTTGTAATTTTAAAATGAATTTTGAAAGACTTTATAAGTCTTTAAATTGTGATTTAGATATTTTTGAATGTTAATTTAAGTTTGTTGTTTTATATTTTTTGTAGCTTCTTTATAACGTTTTGTATTTGATTGTGGCTGAATTGAATTGAATTGAATTGCTTTTACATGTGGGCAGCAAAAACTGGCATCAGAAAAAGCGACGGACAAGGTGGTTTTGTCCGTCGCTTTTCTGAATTTTATTTTTAAAAATACCCCGAAAAGAGACGGACAGGATACTTTAGTTCGTCGCTTTTCTGGATTTTTCAAATTTTTAATTCCAAAAAGCAATGGACGGCGTCTCATTCTCCGTCGCTTTTAAGGATTCTAAAAAAATTAAAAATTAATTAAAGCGACGGACTTCGTCTCTTTTTTTAAATTAAAAATAAAAAAAAAGGCGGACGTCGTCGGATTCTTCAAAAAAAAAAAAATTAAAAAAAATAAAAGCGACGCAGTCCGTCGCTTTTGGAAAGCGTCGAGCCAAAAAAGCGACGAGATTGCAGTCCATCGCTTTTTTCCGTCTCTTTTTGGCAGTTTTTTAGTAGTGAAATACGGTGTGAATGAGAAATAGATTTAAAAAAAAAAAAACTTAAGCAAGACCATCCATAATTAATTGAAACTCATAACTCACTTATAATTGAACCACCCAAGTTTTATCATGCTTGTAACATTTACTTTAGGAAATATAGTATGTAAGCGATCCAAAGGTATGAAAAATCAGCATAGATAGTCGCTCGTCAAAATAATAGTGTGTATATTTTTTTTATTATTAATGTATAATATAAATAAAACCCAAATATTTTTAATGTATAATAGTGTATAGTTTTTATATGTTCGGTAACGATTATGATTATTTTGACGGTCAAATATGCAACTTACCAGAAAAAGAAAAAAAAGACTGATGGAAATATGCAACTTACTAGAAAAAGAAAAAAATGACTGATGGACACTAACTGTAGTGGGTCTGGGCTGTCCACTATGGGCCGTAATAACTGGACCAAATCAATTGTCTTCGTAAGGCCCAACAAACTCAGAAAATTAACAAGAAAATTGTTAGGCCTAACAAAGAATTTATTTTGTTTTTGTTATATATAAGCTCCTCCTGTTTTTTTTGTGTAGTTGGGTTGGGGGAGGAGTCAATCTATAGGAAAATATATACTGGCACAACATATAAACGTATCCTTCAACTTGGTTCCAACTGGTATATATATATATCAATTTTGAATGTGCACAACTAGATACTTATGTTTTACTCGAAAAATAAAATAAAAGAAAAAATGACTAAGTTTTCGAAAAATCGATTAAACTTATGATTCAAGAGAAATCGAATTTCCAAAAGAAACAGAATCGCCACTTAATTTTTAGTAAAAATCAAGAAAAAACTTAAAGTTCTCAAAAGACTCAAACAGATAAAATCAATTGAAAGCAAAAGGGTTCGAGTTCAAATGTACATTCCGAGAAGGTGTTAGGCCCTTGAAATGTCCGCTAACTTGCGGTTGACTGGAGATTTGACTAAACTGACTTTAGCTAATTTTTTAAAGTTTTAACTAAGTAAAAGAACTCATTTATTTTATTTATTTATTCATTCATTCATTTTTTTTAATTATTAATTATTTTTAAAGAGAAATAAACTAAGGGGGGTCACTCTAAAGGGTATAATTGCAAGTTGCAAGGCCAAAAATAAAATTAAGTATAAAATATAAATCTTTTAATCTGAATAGGATAAAAAATGAAATGGCTATCTATGGAAACTTAATTAAATTAAATCATAAAAATGAACGAAGTTAGTCAAATAATACAATATAGATAATAAGAGAGGGAGAGGAAATAATTAGACTTGGGCTTTGGCCCAAATTCAATTAAATTGGCCCTTTGGCCCACCTGTCCTAAGTCTACCACTTTGCCAACAATCGTGGGTCAGCCCATTAACTCCTTGGACCTGCTGAAATTTCTTTGGGCCTTTGGCCCTTTTTCATTCTCACTCGTCATGATATACATCGAGTGTATATTCGATGTATACACCATGTATATTGCTGATTCTTGAACTCTCGGATCTGTATTTTTGTTCGGACTTTGTATTTCTGCATTTTTTCACCTTGTACTTCCACGTTTGAACCTGTATATTGTATATTTTGACTGTATTCCCATATATACAACGGGTATATCTGTGTATACAACCCCTTCTTTTGGCTTTCTGGACACCTAAAATTCAATGTTTCAGCCCCTGTATCACTCTTCAGCCCTGTTCGTCGTTTCAAGACCTAGTTGACTCGATAAAAAAAAGAATCGGGCCTCTAAGGCCCAATCAACGAAATGCAAGGAAAAGGAGTCTTCAAGGACTCGGGAGGAGCTGGTTCACACATAGAAATAGAACAAAACAAGATAGAAATTAGTAATGAAGCATACTTTAAACCTATATAATACAACCAAGACACATGAAAAAGAAATAAGACAACATGTGATTAGTTCACTGCCAATGTGCAAATATGACAAAGGAATGCATACAATACTTAATGAACTTTCACTTAAATTAAACTAACTTCACATAATAAGATGAAACATCGAATGGTAGTGATAACTAAGCAGTAAAACTAACAGTGATTAAATGGAGTAGATTAAGACATGATTACTTAGACATAGATAATGATGAAAGCAATTATCAGTAAAAAAAAATGGAGCAGACTATTGAGGTTAATGTGATTAAGTTTTAAAAAATGCAATATGAAACTATGCAAAGACAATAATACACCCATGTATTAATGGACTAGAGCATTTTTGCACATGAGCAAAGTAGTAGACCCGATTAACAAAATAATGCTACTGCTTTGCAACAATTTCAGACGTGACTAAGAGAGGGATTTTTAGCAATTTTTCACAACTTAAAATAAAGAAATAGGGCAAGCATAGGTGACAGAACATACAAATAACTTGAGCACAATTTTTCACATATTGAGGCATGTATTTAAAGCTAAACAAAAATGGATTAAAGTTTAAACCTTAAGACAATAATCTTTCTGAAATGAGATTCAATAAAAAGAAACCATCAGAGGAGAAGAAAAGAAACAGCTCATGCTCAAAAAACAAATACAAGAATAGGACACCACTGCATTTTGGAAAGATTTTTTAACTCAAACCAAATATGAAACTCGATTAATTTGTCACGTACAAGCTATATTCACCGAACCCTTACATAATAGAAAACAACATTCTAGATCATATTCAAAAGAGGTACGGGAGAATATAAGTTTAAGACCCTTCAAGGGGGCATGGATGCGAATGAACATGATCAAAATAAACAACTAGAGATTCAAGACAAACAACAATATGGATAGTAAGTGAACTTAAAATCTTGACGTCTTGATTCATTCATCCAATTTGAGATGGAAGAAAGAAGAGACTGACGTCGAAAATCAAACATTATCATAGATTCATGCTAAATAGGAGCAAACTAAGACTAATGCAGTCATTTCGAGAAGCTGATCACAACTATATTATGAAAGCTAAGACAACAAGAACAGTAATAACAATTAGAAAGCAACCCTCCAACATCTACACACATATTCAAGTCACAATCAGCACTAACAGGTTAAACAGTAGACAAAAGAAACCTCAAGCGAACAAACCATTATCGAGGATGCAAACCGAATTCACACGGGAAAGGAGTGAACTGAAAAAATCGATTAACTAAACAGAAAAGCTATGTTGCTAGCTTGAGACCAAACTAAATCGAAACAACCCAAATTTCTATCATTTCAAATAACTCAACAGTGAACATACCATCATATTGAATATAACCAAAATATGAACTGAAAACAGGGATTACCTTTTAAGGTGCAGCAAACTAGACAACAACGAGCAGAAGGCAACTACTTCACCACCACCGAAATGCAACTCCGAGAGTGTTGATGAACAGATGAGAATCAAACGAGACTCGAAGTTTGGTTCCTCCTTTCTATGACTTCAAAGCGTATTTCCTGAATGTTTATATATAGCTAATGTTTCACTGTGTTTTTTCTCGAATTTTCAACTTAATTTTCTACAACCTAGAACAATGAGGAAGGGGGGGAACATTTATAGAAGAAATTAGGGTTCGGAATGGAGGGAAAAGGGACGAGGGCAATTTAGGCCAATTCCCAAATTCAAAAATCAAAATCCTTAAAAGGATAAGGAATAAAACAGCTGAAATTGTACGAAAATTCATCAATTGTAACAAATTGCAACGGCTAAGCAACAGGAGCCATCCGATTTGACTCTAGGATGAGAGAGGCGATGAGATCACTCCATCTGAAACACTCGAGTACGTTCTCGTACGGAGAGGATAAAGGCGAGTGAGAGGGCAACGCGCTGGGCTCGATTGCGATTTTCTGGGCCGTACATCGCTGGGCTGCGTCGAGTTTCTGGGTTTCGGAATCTTCTGGTCACTGGGTTTCATTGAACTGATGGGGAAGAAGAAGGATGTAGGGTCGGTTCGTTTTTGGGTATTGTTGTACATATAGTTGGTATATTGTATTGTTGGAAAAGGAAGTGGGCTGGAATTGGGAATAAGAATGGGTTGTTGAATGGGTCAATGTTTGGGCCAAAGTTTTGGGAAAAGGGTTTATTATAAAACCATTTTAGGATTTGGCCTAAGTATTGCAATTTTAGCCGCAATGGCTCATTGTATTACCAAACTTAACCAATGAAATTTTAACACATAGCCAATTCGATGATTGGTGAATTCGACTAAAGATCAAATAAGATGAATTATTACTAATTAATTAACGAGCTTCTTAATTTTAACAAAATAAAATGATTAGCTTAATTGTAAACTAATTAACTCAAAATAGAAGCTATTAATTAACTAAACTAAATTAACCAAATATTTCAGTAAAACTAAACTATTATTTTTGATACTATTTTTGAATACCCATAAAAGGTACTAAATATAATTTTATAAAATATGTATGTTATTTGAAGTTTATAAATAGTAACAAAACTATATATATATATATATATATATATATATATATATATATATATATATATATATATATATATATATATATATATATATATATATATTTATTTTTAGACTTGAAAAACATTGCGAGTTTTATTAAAAGTTAATTATTTCAAATCGTTTGAAATTGAAGAAGCTCGATAATCAATACATATTGTGGAGGGGCAAAATTGAGTGTCAACAACTTAAATTTATATTAAGTTGAATAATTATACATATACATTCTAATTGACAAAGTACAAATTAATTTGAATGTATGTCACGTGAATTGCCACATATTATGCCACTGATGTCAACTAAAGCCCAAATTATATTAGCATATTTATGTATACGACGAAAAACTTGAATTTTCTATTTATACAATTTTCAACTGCAACCATGAAGACTTATTGCAGAATATTTGGAGTCTTAGTCATCTAGATTTCGTAGATAGACGAGCATCTCATTATTAATTTAAAAATTAAATATAACAAGGTACATGTAAAATACACTGATTTAATTATTCCAAAAGAAAATACTTCTAGAATTTTGGACGAATTAAAATTTGTCATTTAATTAGAAAAATACTCATTTTGTCTAATTAAGTGGCTTAAATAATCTCTTGACCATATCTATAAATAATTAATGTGATCACGAGAATACGTCAAAAATCCGCTAACAAGTAACGACTAGAAAGTAGACATGATCTAGATTTCTAGTGCCGATATATTAATTACTATATAAAATTAAAGTTCAATTTTTTGATAAATGACAATTTTATCTAATATTAGCCGTTAATTTAAAAATATACTCATATAGGTCATTAATTTAAAAATATAATATAAAGATAAAATAAAAAAACGTGAAGCGCTAGTTCTATAAAGTTTGGGGATAGGCTTGTGAAAGAAACAAGCTTATTCCCATAGCTACTTACAAAATTAAGAGAGGTAATTAATGAATCATTACTCATACTTTTCTGTTTGAGATTTTTTTACTCGTTCCTTATTACTTATCTACTTTTGAATTGACACACCTATTAAGAAAATAATAATTGATATAGTGTGTTTACCATTTTATTCCTATTAATTACTCTCTCTGTCCCTAATTACTTGTCCATATTTCCTTTTTTAGTTATCCCTAATTACTTGTCCATTTTGACAAATCAAGAAAGGATAATTTTTTTACCTATTATACCCTCAATTAATTACTTTGAAATATGTAGAACTTCTTGAAAATATTAAGTTTTTAATTCATTCACTTCATAATTAATAGGGGTAAAATGTTAACTCACTATGTCAATCATTGATTTTTTAATAGGTGTGCCAATTCAAAAGTGGACAAGTAATTAGGGACAGAGGGAGTATAAAGTGGATAAATTAAAATCTTAAGATTTTCAAGAAGTTCTACATTTTTCAAATAAATTGAGGGTATAATAGGGAATTTTTTTTTTGTCCTTTCTTGAGTTGTCAAAATGGACAAATAATAAAGGACAACTAAAAAAGAAAAATTGACAAGTAATTAGGGACAGAGGGAGTATTAATTAAAAGTCTTCCGAGGAAAACACTTTCGACTATAAAAAAGGTTAGAAAATTAGCTATCATTTGACCTTAGATTTTGAATTATATTTTAAAAGTTTATATTCAATAATTAGAGTGATTATAAATTTTGAAATATAGATCGAAACACAATTTCAGATTCTAAAAAACATAACTTTAAAACTCAAAGTTTTTCAAATATCAAGTTTAAAATCTATGATCAAAAGTAAACTTTAAAATTTGCACATCTAATTTATGAGAGTGATAATTATGATATTGAAGAAATAATGTATATGAAATGAATGATGATGTATGAATGTGGAAGTAGGGGGAAGTTAGATTATTAAATTTTGTGCTTGAGTTGGCCAAATGGTTTGCATGAAGAGGTATGTATATTTATTTATGAATCAATAAAAGTCAAATAGTGCCCACCATATGGTAACAATTATGTCAGCTACCTCTACCTAATTTATGAAGTGCTGCCTTTAATTAATCACAATTATGGGCAGCAAAAGGAGAAAAAAATTAATCTCGTTGGGTGTGATATAGATAAAAACATTTTCATGGAGAGAAAATTCTTTAAAAGATAAATGTATTCTAGTTTTATATATATATATGTGTGTGTTTTTGTCTGATCAAAATATTTTCTTTGGGTGAAAGTTTTAAAAATCGAAAAAAATATTTTTTTTTAGTACAGAAAACAAGTTTCATAAGTTACATTTCAAATTGATGATCTCCTTCCCAACCCAAGCCACTTTCGAACATTCACACCACTCTATTACCACCTCCACCCATCATATATATTACTAGTCATAGTATTTATCTAAATTATATATTAATATTTTTTTTAAATAATATTTTTTAAATACATACCTACTAAATACTAGAAATAAGTTGTATTTTTCAAAACATATTTTCCAACATACCAAACGCACCACAAATTTACACCCCATTTATTACTTATTCCAAATAGAAAAGGGAAAAATCTAACAGCATGGTATATATTTATTAGGTGAGCTCAACGAATTGGTCAGTATGTGGCATGTGATAGGTATAAATTTTGTTCAAATTTACATCAACTACCACTATTCTTCGGACATGTGCTAGCTAGATTCACTCTAATACAATAACTTGTAAATTATTAGATAAGTTTGGTGCTACGAGCTCAATTGAAAAGACATTGACAGAAGAAATCAATCTCTGGCCTCCCGTTTAAAATATCATCAATCGCACTAATTCGATCAGTCTTACTACACAATAATCACATATAAATTAAAATCTTGACGAGTACTATGGAATATGAATGCCTAGAAGAATTTGCAACTATCTAAAAAACTAAAAGGTACAAACTAATTCCTATCAAAAAAGTAATAACAAATCTCACATACAAAGACTTGAACATGACAAAATAACCCTTTATGTTTAGTATTAAGGTCGAAAATATTCAATTAAACATGTATTATGTGAGCAATTTTAGTTCTAAATTTGTAAAAAAAAAAAATCCAATTTTTTTCTCACTGTCAATTTGTTAATGGTTAGTGGTTTCGAAAATAAAATTATTTTCAAATATACAAACACGACATTCATTCTAAGCAAACTAAAATGAAATAAATTTCATATTTTTATTAAATAATTTTTCTATCAATGTAATTTGACCCTTAAGATTACCAATTAACGTTTGTATAGAGAAGAATTACCCTTAACTAATTTTTAAATAGTTTGATGATATAACTTTTTACGCTATCAATACACAAATTTATTTGTTTAAATATAAGATGAAATATAAAGTGCACTATAATTAGATCAAAATTTCAAAAACAAAAGAAAAAAAAGTAGTGGTATTTGGAACTGTAGTACGTTTAAGGCAAGTAGTCCAAAGGCAAAAAGGCAACTTCACAATTGCACGTAAGCTGAGGCACAAACTATTAGGAGTAGTATGAGAATTTTATACCGTAATTTAATAGTGTTAAGGAGCTAATTATATTATATATTTTTTTAAAATTATAAAAATTTCTTAAATTTAATGAAATCTAGATACATATTAAAATTTCTCAATACATTGTGTTTCAATTTTAGATACATCGCTCAACGTTCCGATACATTGACTCTCGATTTTAGATATATCAGTCAACGTCTTCGATACATCGTATATATCCCGGTACATAGAGTAATGTGATGCACCCGAGAGTATGAATTTTTGTAATTTTTCAAATGATAATTTTTTTTAAAGAATATGATAGAGTAAGTTGTGTATTTATATAATTTTAGCATATATCAAACAAAGATTATTTGAGATTTAAAAATAGTTAGAAAAATATTTCACTAAAATGAAAGGTAATTTTAGAAAAAAATAATTACGAAAACAATGATTGGTATAGTGCGTTTACCATTTTATCCCTATTAATTGATAGAGTCTTAAATATATTTACTCTTTAGATTTTTCAAAAACATGAACTCATTCATAATAAACCAAGGGTATAATAGGAAGAAAAAAATAGTTCTTCCTTGATTTCTAAAATCAAATTAAATTCATTTATTTTGAGCCTTTAAAAATGTATTAACAATACATTTATATTAAGCTAGAGTAAGTATATTAAATTCTCTTAATTTAATATAAACATGCCGCACCTGTATGTATTTATTGAGGTTGGGTTATGTAACGGTTATGCTGGTCTGAAAAATAAATTTATATTTTTCTACTATATTATTATCCCATAAATTATGCCTTCACCTCTAAAATACTCATACTTATTTCTCACAAAACATAAATTTAATTAGTAAAAACAAAAATTAAGAATTAATTTGTATGTTTTTTTTAAAAAATCAATATAATTACTACTTTTTAAGACAAATCATCCTTTTTATCGGATCTTTTTCAATCTTGAGTCTGACATCTACATTGAAGCTCGAATAATTTAAATCACACAAGACTCCATTCAAAAGAAAGTGCCTCAAAAAAATATGATATCTATATTTTGAATTCGAGGCTCTAATTATCAGTATCTTTCTCTTAGTATTTTCCTAAATTCCCACGTCTTCAGAAACTTCCATTTGAAAAAAAAACCTCCGTCTTCACCCATTTAATACCCAAAAATCTCACACAAAAACCCATCAAAAATCCAGCTGATTCTTGATTTCAGCTATGGCTTCAATTCATATCATTTCAATTTTCTCTCTAAATCTTCTTTTTCTTCTACCAATATTGTCCTCTGCAAACAATGCTCTGCCTCCTATCTTCTCCCCCGTTTTTGGTAATTCCTAATTTTGACCCCAAACTCAGTATTTTAGTCAAAGTTTTGATTTTTATCAAATGGGGTTTTCTTATTTCCCCTTTTTGTTTGATTTTTTGAATTGGGTTTTGTTAAAGATTCAATTTTGATGGAGATTTTACTGTTTTTTTTTTTTTTTTTTTTACAGATAATGTGTGTGAAGAAGTGAATTGTGGTAAAGGGAGTTGTAAAGCTTCTTCAAATGCTGCTTTTGGTTTCGCGTGTGAATGTGATGCTGGCTGGAAGCAAACTAGTTCGGAAAATGATAATTTTTGGAAGTTTCTTCCTTGTGTAGTTCCCAATTGTAAGTACTGTTTGTTACAATGATCTCGAGTTAATATACAATAATAATTGGATTCGGTGTATTTCTAGATATGTAGTAGAATTTCTCTATATGTTTATATGATGTAATTACTTGTGGTAAGTGTGATTTAATTACCTAAAAGTATGGTATGACCTAGTATAACATGTTACAAGACACACTCTCATATATTGGTTTTTAGCTCCTGTTTCATCCTAAATTTTGAAGTTGAAACTTAAAATTTGAAAAATCGAGTTTCTGAAATTTTGTTGGTGGAATTCCCGAAAAATCCAACAACTGGTGTTAGTTTTTGGGAATTTGAAAATAAATTTTCAAAATATATGGCCGAACGTTAGCATAGTATAATCAACTTCTTTGTTTCCTCAGTTGGATATTTGTGCTCTTTGTTCTTTTATAGCCCCTTTAAATGAGTTGGTGAATTTTGTTCTACTTTTTTTGTTATAGTTTATTTGCTAGTGTTCTTCTTATCATTTCAAAACCTATTTGCATAATTATATTGGTACTGGCATGTATTCTGATTAAAATTTACAGTTATTAATATATCCATCATGAACAAAAAATCTAACAAAAGAAATTGAACTAATGGAAATTATAGATATGTTGGATGTTCTCTTTTTCATTTCCGTCGTTTCTTTCATCTCATGTTATCCCTGAAGTATTTGGTTTCCAAGGGCAGAGTTGCACTTATGTGATAGTGAAAGTCCATACGCGTTGTATCAAAAACGACACTTCGAACAATAATCTATTAAACGGAAATCATGTTTTTTCAACTTCTTTGACTTCTGATGTATTTTGTTCACACAAATTTGCTTTGCCTAATAAAATTGATTGATTCAGAAAGCTATATAATCAACATGCTCCACATAGAAAACAAACTCTAGCAAGTAATTGTTTTTATAATCAACCTATCATTTTCATTTGGACTTGTTCCAGCTATATCTTTTAGCATGATTGAAATGGTTACCCAAATAAACGATCATCGTCTTTTCCGTTTCATTCATTATAGCTTGTAGTCATTTTCTAGATATTGATGTTTTCTCTCTGCAGGTACTGTAAACTTCTCCTGTGGAGAGGAGGCTCCTCCTGCCCCAGCCCCTGATAGACGCTCTAATACATCGTTCTTTGAACGTAATAACAATTTGCTATTCCTGAAGTTATGCTACACTTTTCGTTATCAGGAATAGTTATTGAAGATGTTGTTATTAATTTTGTTTCTTTTTTGTTGTGATCTTTCAGCATGTCATTGGGCTGATTGTGGAGGAGGCTCGTGCAATAAGACCTCCCCCTTCACATATTCTTGTGCTTGCCAAGAGGGTTACTACAATATACTCAATCAAACTGGTTTCCCTTGCCTCAAAGAATGTAAGAACTATGCTATCCTTCCACCGTTTTAATTTGTTTTTCTGGTTTTAACTTGACACGTAATTTAAGAAAGTAAAGAAGACTTTTGAATCTTGTAGTCTTAAACTTAAGATATGTAGAATGTACGAAATGTTCTTTTATTCTTGTGGTCTTAATGTGAAAAGTTGCAGTTAAAGTGTTTCCTAAAAAGGAAAGAGTTTTGTATTAGACGGAAAGGAAAGTAAGACAAATAAATTGAAACAGAGGGAGTAGAAGTGTAGTCAGATAGTTGTTATGAATGAGTACTGATTAGTCTTTGTTTAGGAAAAAAAATTGACATGTGACCACCGTCTTGATAAATGTAATAGGTGCTCTCGGAATGGATTGTGCTCAGCTAGGTTTTGATCTAACGAACAAGTCATCTTCTCCGCCTCCGAGTTTATCTGATGAAAGCAAAAGTATAGGTAAGCATAACTCTGTGAATGAAGCCATTTACTTACCCTTCATTTCATACTCTCAAATGCTCGTGTTTCCGTTACAAAGCATGCTGAAAGTACCTAGCTGTGCTTGTATATGAGTAATCTTTATCTCAATATGCAAGACTGCAAGTTAACTAATCGACCCCGAATTTTGTATTAATTCCGTTTCTTTCTTCTGTGTAAAACAGCTATTTCGATTTTTGGTGGTGGCTATGGCTGGTTGATCATAACAGTTGCATCTATCGCTTCGGTTTTGTTGATATAGTTACTCTTTACATTGATGAATAAGCAAGTAATTTTGCAGCTAGTTTGGCTTGGGATATCATATTTTGTTAATCTGATACAAATGATTTAGAAAATTTTGCTTTGTTATATAGGCCATAGGCAGATTGTATTCCACTTTCTTATGACATTGAGTTATATGTATTCCCTGTAGATAACATTCTGGGGTGTTGATATTTTGAAATTTTGGGACTACTAAATTTGATGAAAGATTGAACATTCTGTACTTTTTATGTTATTGTGGCCTTTAAAATTATTATGTTTTGTTTGGAGTTAATGATCAAAAACACACCTAAACCTGAGGTTCGTACCTAAACTATCATTGTTTCATTTACTTGGCTAAACTATCACTCCATTTTATTCCAATAAAACCTGAAATTAACTTATTCTAAAGTTAATTTTGAGATTAGCTATCCTTTATCCCTAATACAAAACGAGCCTTAAAAGTTAAATAGCTCGTAACTTTTTATAAAGAGCACAGATTCACTGCTGTGATTTAGAAGTTTGTGTCAAATTGGGCTTTAAACCTATGAAACAAACAAACAGAACTTTAAGTGGATTCAACAATAAATTTGTACATGATTTTTTATATATGGACTTTTTGTGTCAGGCCCAAATTTATGTAACATCTAAGCTTCCCAATTGGTATGGGACAAATGGTATACATATAGTCACATTTTTAATCGATAATTCATATTTAATTGTATTTTAATGTGGAGATAAACTTTGGATAAAGACAACCCAAACTATCCTTGTTCAAACTTCAAACTCCATGATTTTTTCATATAGATTGAATTGTTGTATTTTAAACTCATAAATAAATTCCTCAAGTTTGAACTAAAATTACCATAGTTTTCCAACCGTAAGTATTAATGCTAAGGATAAAATGAAACAAAATATTACTGTCTTTATTTAAGGAGTAAATGTTCTTTGAAAATTAAACACTATTAAGAAGATGTATTATAAGAGTATAGATAGCTAGGAAAGCGCATAAATTTGTGTTAAATTTCAAAAGATTTACTTATTTTGTGATAATTTTTATTATTCTAAGATGAAAAGAGTAATTAATTTATCTTGAATTTCAATACAATAAATAAATTTTAAATAATTATTTTTTTAAAAAATTACAACAAATAAATTTTTAGATTATTTGGCAAACAAAAGCTTACCTTAAAAAGAGCAGCAGACCATTATAAATGTTGTACGGCGCTCTTCCTTAACTGGCGGCATACTGCCACATGAAATCTTAAAAAGTTATCTACACCTACTAATTACACATACCTACATGCCTATTTTTATTTTCTATACGGATATCCGAGATACGAATTCAAGTTTCAACTAAATTTAAATCATTTACTCAAGGACTCGTTAAATGATGATTCTCTCAATAATTTTTTTTAATTCACATTACAACTCAAATTTGAGACCTCTAATTATGTGGAACGTTTCACCATAACACATGTTTGTACAGCTACTTACCTAGATTCATATTTTTGTGTAGACTTGCAGCTATAGTTTTAAAAAGTAGTGTCTTTTTCTTTCTTTCCATCTTTCATTCTATGTATTAATGTCATTAAAGTTCCTGTATTGCATTATTGCATACTTTTCTTAGCTCTAATATTTTTCACTTATTGAATTTTGTATCTTTCCTCTTTCTTATCCCATTTTCACTCCCTAATTTCAAGGGCTACTCACCAAATTGAGTAAAATAGAAAATGTGAAGTGAAAAATAGATATTGTTGCTTTCGTTTTAATTTATAATGTCTATTTCGGTGGTCCTTATTTTTGATCGTGTGCATATACAATATTTGTATAACTATAAACAAAAATTCATTCATATTAAATTAAAATGTTAAATTGAGGTACTTTCAAATTTTAAGAAATTGTTATTCTATTTAGATTTTAAAGTGAACTACTTAAAAAAATATATCCAATCATTTCTTAGAGGTATTTTGGTTGATGGTTAGAAAGGAGTTATTCATTTATTAAAATTACCATAAAAACTATATATATATAGATTAGGTTCGTAACAAAAACTAGTGAAAAAATATCCACGTAGAAGCTAACATAAGTTATATAATAATATTTGATTGGTTTTTTCTCTTTGTTCATTTAATCATTCCGATCTTAATTAAGTAATCATTCTCTTAAAAGTATTCAAGACTTAATATATAATCTCAAATTATTAAGAGGAAAAAAAAAACTAGTATCACAAATATGATACTCCTTCCGTTTCAGAAAGAATTACCTCTTTTCCTTTTTAGTTTGTTTCAAAAAGAATGATCTCATTCTTTTTTTTGGTAATATTTTAATTTTAGGTTTTCACGTGGCATGTTTAAAGCCACAAGATTGAAGGACAATTTAATACATTTGACATAACTTTAATTTAGGACAACAAGATTCAAAAATTTTCTTTATTTTCTAAAACTTTATGCCAAATCAAACCAAATCACTCTTTGTGAAACGGAGGAAATACTTGTTTCTATGTTTGTATTGATTTTATTTAGTGACTCAGGAAAAATATCAAAAAATTATTATAATAGCAATGAAATAGCCACGAAATTGATGCTATATATTGTGACTTATTGTAGATTATATAGATAATGTGACCCTATTATTAGCTCTCCATCTCTATCAATCATCAATCCACAACTGTTCACGTCTCTGGTCATTGCAGCTAGTGGCCATCTTTAATAACAATAGTAGTACGTGTAATCAACTATTGTTAAAAAATGTCAAAAGTCTCACATTAAAGGTTAATAAGATGAGTGAATTCGTTATAAGGTTTGGACAATTTTCCTCCTTTTGAACTACCTTTTAGGATATGGGTTCGACTTAAGACCTAATTTAACAACAACATTGTTAAGGAATACTATTGAATTATATAATTTTATGTGTTTAAATTTGAAATTTGACTACTTTTATCATAAATGTTGGTTTTTGTGTAATTGATAAATAAAGAATATTTTTACATGCATAAGGTGTGGGTATTTCTTTATCATAAAAATAACTATAAATTATATTACCGATTATCATATTATTAAAATCACACTTAATTTCATATGATAATTAACATAAAAAAAATTAAAAATTGAAACGTAAAATTTCAATTCCGCATGATATAGTAATATGGCCACCTAAATAGATATTCCAAAAAATATATAGAAGCAAATTGTGTGGTTCATGTAAATCTACAAGGAGAAGAAAGTTGGTGAAGAATTTATTTCTTTGTTTAATATAATTGCCCTCCTCCAGAAGGAACTCCTTTTTTATTCGATATTTGGTATTTATATCAAAATTTGATTAATTTGAATTTGAATCACGTAAGACACCATTCTGAAGAAAGTACTTCTTACCAAGGAATTTTGGCATATTAAAAACTTAAATACGAGACGTTTAATTATAAAAAGAACAGTTACATTCACTATACCACATTCTTTGCGGTCGCTGAGTGTCCCTGTCTAAAATTTATTTCTGCTTTTGGTTACTATCCCAATCTTTTTATATGTCTACTCATTGACCCACCAAGACTTTATTTTTTAAATTTGAATTTCATAGTATGAATTTGAGAAAATGACAAAAATAGTCTCTTAGGCTTGGAGTAAGTTTAAAATGTATCTTTAAATAATATAATCTAAAATAATTTTTATCTTTCAAAATTGTTAAGAGTGAATTCACATGACTTTGTGTTTGTCAAATATATAACAAACTCAATTTAATAGTGCCTCAATTTTGAGGTGGAATTATATCTAGTTTTCTAAATTTAATTTTGGTGTTTAAAATTTTTGCATTTTTTATCTTGGGATTTCTGAGATTTGCAGTCCCTTTCATTTGCCAAATTAGAAAACGATTTTTGATGTGAATAATTGACTTTTTTTGGAAATTTCGAAGTGTTTAACTAGAGGAATTAATAGAGTTTTCATTTGGGCACACTAATATTGTAATTTATTGATGAAAATGAAACCTTCGGCAGAGAGTACTGTACTATTATGTTTTTTTCACTAGAGTATTGACATAAATTTGGATAAAACTCAATTCTTCAAAAAATGTTAGAAATATTACTTAATTTTATTTATAGAAACTATGAACATATGATGTTTGATAGTTTACAGCGGGATTTGCACAAGATCATGCATTAATTAATGTCTTGTTTTCATGTTGTTTCAACGGAGATCGTCAAGCACATACATTAGATTCAGTTAATCAATACTTATATACCTTTTCGCTTCATTTTTTAAAATAACTTGCATTAATTTAAAAAGAAATAAGACTTTTAAAAGTTGTGATAAAATGAATGATAAATTGCAGAATCAAATCATTTCATTAAGGATAAAATAAACATTTTATAGTTAAATTATTCTTAATATAAAAATACGCCATTCTTTTGAAATTTGAAAAAAAAAAAAGTTGAATATAAATGTAGGTAATTAACGTTGACCAAGATCATACGTTCGAAGTGTATGATGTTAATGAAAGGAAAAAAAAAATGCCATCGATATATATCTATTTAATTTTTTTGTTCACAAAATTGTTTGCTTTGATGAAAAAAAAAAAGGTTGCACTAATATCTAATCATAAGGTATTAAGGATAAGCAAACAGAACAAAACAGAACTAATTAGGCCCATCATTTGCTTTAATTATTGGATTAACAAACTATAGCCCTACTACCCATCAAAACCTAAAAAAATTAAAACCCAATAATGGCGCACTTATAAAGAAAATTAAAAAGGAAAAAGGTAACTATGATAAAATACTTGAAATACAATTTTTGTTGTAAGCTAATATTTTGAAATCAAAGGAACAAACTAATGACATGATGATTACTGAAAAATAAAAAATAAGATTGGATATAATATTATACTTTAGGATCAATTATAATCAAATCCATCACCTATTATATATTCTTGATTAGTGTTCATTATCGTAATGACTAACCATCCATTTTGCACTTTAAGGGGAGGCTATATTTGTGATTATTGTCCCCTAACACATTTTAATAATCACAATTTCTATGAGCCAAATAATCACCTAGCTTTATGTAAATATATTTCATAAAATATAATGAACTATTTTTCAAAACCAAAAAATTACTTTACTTTGTCCAAGTATATGTGAAAAGTCCAGATCGGCTATTTAAGGAATAAATATTATTTTAATATTTATTTGGGTAGTTGTTACCTTTTGATTTAATTTTTGAAATTGAGTTAAGCTCTAAGATTAATTTCTTTAAAATGGTATCAAAGCAAGACTCATATCAAAGCAAGACTCGTCACTTGAACTTATATTGTAATCTTCTTTTATCTTTCATAAAACTTTGTAGACACTTGAGTGAACAATTGAAAAGAAAAGAGAAAGAGAGATCTGAGTATAAGTTATACAGGTAGAGGTTGTGTCTAAGAAGAAGATTTGATTTGCATAGCAGACGGGGCTCTTAACTGTAACATTCTGTAACACCCAAGTTCTTAACAAGCTCTTAAGGAAACCCTTGTAACCCAAGGGGACTGGACTAGGCACCACATCGGTGATCCGAACCAATATAAAAACACTCAGTGTTATTTACTTACCGCAAGTTATTATTACTATTTATTTATTCTACTAACGTGCAAGTGAGTCGACTAACCATAACACGAAGTCGACTAAAGAAAATTTTAATTCACCCCCCTCTTGACTTTCAATTGGAATCAAAGTAGGTCTCACCTTTTAAGTGTTTAACCACACGTGAGCAAAGATCCAATGACGCACTATCAGATTCCTAGTGCTCTACTTCAAGATGGACATTCTTCACACCGACTACCATACTTCAATGGACAACATTACTCTCACTGGAAAGACAGATTCAGAATCTTTCTCTCTTTAAATGATCACCAAGCATAAATAGTGATCAAGAAGGGCCCAAAGCCTATTCCTAGACTTAGTGACAAAGATGGCACTGAAAAACCATTTGATCCTGAATCATTTGACATCACTAAGGAACAACAAGAGGTAATTCAAACTAATGTTAGAGCTATAAGTTTGTTATATTGTGCAGTGAGCGGAGCTGAATATGACAAAATATCAACATGTGAAACTGCAAAAGAAATGTGGGACAAACTAGAAGTGACTTATGAAGGAACCACCAAGGTGAAGGAGGCTCGGATCAGTTCACTAGTAAATGAATATGAATTGTTCAAAATGGCCGAAGATGAAAATGTAGAAACTATGTTCTCAAGATTCAGTAAAATTGTCTGCGAACTCAAATCACTTAAAATGGTGTATTCAAATGGACTTCAAGTTAGAAAACTTGATAGAAGTCTTCCAAAAGCTTGGGAAACTAAGGCTGCCATTCTTGAAGATGGAGATCTGCAGAAAATGACATACGATGAACTTCGAGGCAACTTAATGGCCTATGAACAAAATCATATCAAAAGGTACAATAAAGATGATAAAAAAAAAACCGTGGCATTTACGGTTGAGACATATGAAATTGGAGAACAAGTCAATGAAAATCAAGACGAATGAATGACTCTTATAAATTGAGGAGTGAGACAAATGCTTAGACAAATAGGACAGAGAACTCAATAGGACTTTAAGAACAATGATTTCAAAAGAAATGATGATCGCTGCTACTACTGTGAAAAACCAGGACACATTAAACAAAACTGCTCAAAACGAAAAAGAAGCAACAATCGAAGAAACGAGGACCCTAAGAGTCTCGGAGCATGGGATCAAGGAGAAACAACTGACGATGATCATGATGAAATAGCCAATCTATGTTTCATGGCACTAGGTGAAACAAGTGAAGTAAGATCCTTTAACTGTTCTAATTGTATTGACTTACGAAATTCTTTGGACATGGTTGCTGATGAATTACAGAAGGTTATTGACGAATATAATAAAATCGCTCAAGAAAAGAAATATTGGTAGATTCTTCTCAAAGCAAGTCAGGTTGAAGTCGACTTACTAATAGAAGAATTAGAAGAAGTCAAAATGCAGTTGAACAACATCAGAAAGTCTCAAAGTCATAGTTTTGTCCGATTTAACAAAACTACACTCTGTATAAGAAACTCTTCTAATCGTAGTTCCAACATCTCAAATAGATCTAATTCTAAATCTTATTCTCCTGAAATTTCTACTAAAATTACTTGTTTCACTTGCGGTGATCTTGGTCACAGATATTTTAATTGTAGAAAATATTCTTCTGGAAAGTTGATTTGGAGACCAAAAGTTACTAATCATCAAGGACCCAAAAATGCTTGGGTACCTAAAAGAAACTAATCTTATTGTTTTGCAGGAGCAATCCAAGAAAACCTACAGAAAAGGAATGTGGGTACTTGACAGTGGATGCTCTAGACATATGTGCGGAAAGAGAGAAAACTTCAAAACTATAAAAATAATAGATGGGGGATGTGTCAGATTTGGAGATAATGCTAATGGGGAAGTAACTGGAGTCGGGACTATTACACTCAGCTCATCATGCGATCTAATCGAAGTGTATCTAGTTGAGGGACTCAAATATAACCTTCTCAGCATTAGTCAATTATGTGATGTTGGATTTCAAGTTACATTCAACACAGCCAGTTGCATCATCAAACATCCTGAAAAAAAACTAACTCTTATCGGAGATCAAGTTAATAACATATATGTTTTAAATAGTGTTGATTTTCCATCTCTTACTTGTCTTACTGCATTCTCAAGCGATCCTTGGATATGGCATCAAAATTTTGGACACGCAAGTATGCATGCTTTTGAAAAACTTTGTAGACTTGAACTAGTCATTGGTTTGCCTAAACTAATGTTTGAGAAAGATCATATTTGTGACGCATGTCAAAGGGGTAAGAAGACTCATTCATCCTTTAAAGAAAAAGATATTGTAAGTACTTCTAAACCCCTTCGGCTCATTCACATGGATATGTTTGGTCCTACTCGAACTACTAGCATTGGAGGTAAACGAAATGCATTCGTAATTGTTGATGACTTCTCAAGGTTCACATGGGTAACCTTTCTCACTCATAAAAATGAAGCTCTTGCTAACTTTGAAGAAAAATTCAAAGAGATGCAGGTTACTTCATCACAACTATTCGTAGTTATCATAGTGGTGAATTCGAGAATAAGGCTTTTGAAGAATTCTGCGCTCAAAATGGTTTCACTCAAACTTCTCTTCACCTAGATCACCTCAACAAAACGGAGTTGTAGAAAGGAAAAATCGCTCACTACAAGATACAACAAGAACTATTCTTCTCGATCAAAATTTTTCCGATCATTTTTTGGCAGAAGCTGTAAGTACTGCTTGTCACATTCTTAACTGGTGTCTTACTAGACCTATACTAAAGAAGACTCCATATGAACTATGGAGAGGTAAGAAACCAACCATCAACTACTTCCATCCGTTTGGATACAAATGTTTCATCCACAATAACGGTAAGAACAATCTTGGTAAGTTCGATCCAAGAAGTGACGAAGATATTTTTCTAGGTTATGATCCCATTAGTCGGGCCTTTCATGTTTTTAATAAAAGAACTTTGAGTGTTGAAGAATCTGTTCATGTGGTATTTGATGACACTAATCCAAGAATACAGAAAAGTGAAGCATGTGAGGATGAAATTGATTCATTTAACCCAGCAAAAGATATTCCAAAAGTGTCCACTGAAAATCTCACTGAAGAGCCAGCTACTGCAGAAGCGGCTTCTGATTTTTCTCGTAAAAAATACACCAAAGTCTTCTGAGAATAATCATTTGTAAAGGTAATGAAACACCTTTTTCCTCCATTAGAAATTGGTCTAATTGGGCCACAAATATCTGAATGCATCAGTTCCAAAATAGCTTTTGCTCTCCACGACTTCCCTTTTGGAAATTGAGAACGATATTGTTTGCCAACAATACATTCTTCACAAACTTAGGAGAGGATGAGAATTTATGGAATGCCTATCACCATATTTTTCTGTTAGAGAGTTTTTAATCCACCAAAACTCAAGTGACCATATCTAAAATGCCACAACCAGGAAGAATCTTTCACTTCCACCTTCAGACATGATTTAATACTCTCAATGTTCAAGGGAAATAACCTGTTTGAATTCATTTTCACAACGACAATAGCTCCTTTAGTAGGATTAGAAATCTCACAAACACCTTTTTCCAATGAGAATAAAATACCCTTTCTCTTGCAACTGTCCGACACTCAATAAATTACTTTTTAGAGCGGGAACATATAACACATTTGATATTATTTCTTCAAAATCATTCTTGGTTTTAATTATAATATCACAATTTTCCATTGCATCCACAATAGAGCAATCACCAAAATTAACTTTAGAACGAAAGTCTTCATTTAAATAAGAAAAGAAAGACTTACTCCCACTCATGCGATTACTACAGCCTATGTCCAAATAACAAACATCTTGCAAAGGTTCTTCATGTGTTTGTGTTGCCATCCACAAGGTCTCAGTTTCCTTGCTTTCAACAAAATTTGACTTCTCATCCTTATCATTAAGCAACCCATTATAGCAATTAGACAGATAATGACCAAATTTATGACTTCAATAGCATTCGATATTTGATTTGTCAAAATTTTTTCCCTTGTCTTTGTTGTCATCACTGGCTCTAAAATTTCTGCTACCATCTTTGTTGCCTTCATCCCTATTTCTTCTATCTCCTTTCCCTCTTCCTCTACCTCTACCTCTTCCTCTTCCTCTAGAATTGGAAGAAATAAATGCAGAAGCATTCAAGGCCTGCTCTTCAGAATTTGAACTGCAGTTCATCTTCTGTTCATGCACCAATAAGGAGCTTTGCAATTCGTCCAGCGATAACTCATCTACATCTTTTGACTGTTCAATGGAGCTTATAACATAATCGTACTTTGGTGTCAAAGAGCGTAGTATTTTCTTAACAATTGTGACATCATTCATCTTCTCGCCATGGAATTGCATTTTGTTGCTGATTTCCATTGTTCTAGCGCAGTAACTCATTATTAACTCTCCTTCCTTCATTTGTAAAGTCTCGAAATCTCTTCTCACGGCCTGAAGTTGTGCACGCTTCACTCTGGCAGTGCCTTGATATTTTTTCTTCATGGAATCCCAAATATCCTTAGAAGTTTCTTTACAAAGAATAGTTTCTAGGATAGGACGCTCAATAGCCTGAAAGAGGTAATTTTTGTCCTTCAAATCTTTCAACTTTCTTGCTCCAAACTCCATTTTTTGAGCATCCGTTAAAACTTCAACTTCCGCTAGAGCACCGATGCCGTCATCGACAATTGACCAATACTCCTTCGATCATAAAAAGTTTTCCATCAGCATACTCCAATGGTCATAATGACCATCAAAGCGAGGAATTGATGTTTGTACATAATTAATGTCTGATGCCATGAGTGATACAGAAAAGAGAAGAGAGGTTTCACTTCAGGATCTCACTGTCTAACGTTTCTTGTTTACTCCTATATTTCTTTTTTTTCACTGCAGGATCTCACGCTCGCTCTGATACCACTTTAAACAAAAGCAAGATAATGAAACAGACAGTAAACAAAAATAGAGAAAACGAGTCGACACGTTGAGAAGAAAGGGAACTACTTTGCTGCTTTTTTAGTGCTCTGCAACTGTAGATTTTATGACAAATACATAACGTTTGAAGCTAAAAGGTGGAACCACTAACTCCTAAAAAATCGGAAGTAAAGTCATGATAAATTACTCCCCTAGAGAATAGGACAAAGCTGAAATAACTTGACTTTATTTACTAATAGGACTCTTTGTAACGGACTATTTCTCTAACAACCACTACCCAATAATGCATTTATGTTAATTCATTCTTGATTGGTAAATGTCACACCAACTTATAATACATCAAATCTCATGGAAGAAAGTCAAAAAATATTCATTGAGAAAAGCTAAGCTGATAAGTTGAGAACGATGTAAGATCATATAATGAGGCAAATAATTCACATATCTATCGATGTGAGACATCTCTAACATATCAAGATAAAATATTTGGAGTTTAGACAATATAAAATACATAAATAATTTATAATTTATTGGTTGGATACTAGCTCGTTTGAGTTATTGAATTACAAAACGATTTGGACCAAAGACTACTCGATCTACTCCTCCTTTGCCTCTAATATTAATTATACCACGAATTAGATAAATGTGACTCGACCCATAAATTTATTTATAACATGGAGAGTGTCCAAAATCGTATAAGGAGAAAATAACTCATTGCCCCTACTTCTTATCGATCTATAACTCAACATATTTAATAAATTTAGGGTGAAGATATTTAGTGAATATTGAATTTGACAATAATAATGAATCACACACGTACACGTCCATAATAAAAGGCCAATTATTTTCATTTCTCCCAATCATTGATTGTCACCATAATTAATTATTGTGGGGCAAAATATTGAATGAAATGCAGGTAAAACATTCCTTAAATTATAATTCTTGAAAAAAATCTTAAAAATTAATTCTCAATGTAATCGAACCATTCGTTCAATAATTACACTAAACAAATTAACTTGGCAAAAAAAAAATTATTATTGAATAGGCATAAAAATTTGAATCCCATGAAAAATATTTCTAAGCAAGACACATTGTACTTGACGTAAATTGAAGTCAATGTATTATGTGTATAATAGAGCATGCTACCAAACGTTACGATATGTATGATCTGAGCTAAATATCGAGTACGAGTAAATATTTATGGTCGGTGAGATGAAAGGTATGTAACACATGTCAAATATTGGAAGAGTTAGATATGCACATAAAGAAAGGAAGATTTTGCCTTTGTCTGTACAGAGTAGTTGATCTTGTTTGTATGGGTAAATTAGGTCCCATTCATTTAATTCACTAGACTGGTCACACTTGATATAGCTATAGGTTTGTGGTTCAATTTTGTGTGGGGTTTTATTGACAGCTTTTATATCATTTTGCTTATTAGATCTTTTATATATATGTTAGCAAGAAAATTCAAGGAAAACCCCATTCATATCAACTATAATTAAAATCTTGATCAAAAGTCAGAACTGTTGGATGTGTTATAAAATTCAAAGTATAATTATGTTTGATAGTTTGTTTTTAAACGAGTATAGTCGGTATTTTGAGATTAATTATTTTGGTATGAATTATTATGGGATAAGTTATTTCATCATGTATATGAGATAACTTATCTCATCACTAAGGTGTAAATGATGGAATGAACAATCTAAGGACTGCCTAATATCTCCAACTAAAACCAAAATAAAATAGTCCTACATTTTATTCTTATAATTATTATATTTTATACCTCAAACTAAATGACTATAATTGGAGGACGGAAGCCTGTTAATTTTGTTAGGTAACTATCCCAAATATGATTGGGTTGGGTCCATCCACGAGGGATGTTACATGGCCCACAAACCCATTAAATATTGGGAAATTTATGCAGATAAACAAATATATATTAGTTAATTAGGTAACATAGCTATATATTGAATTAATTATGACTCGCAACTTAATTTTAGTTGTGATCACGTCACTTATATATTCTCTCTCTCTCTCTCTCTCTCTATATATATATATATATATATGCACACAAAAAAAATTATATGACAGATAACAAAAACAATTTGTCTATCTCCATTCTCTTCCCTCTATCGGTTGCCTCTCTCCTCCCTCTCCCAATCTCGCTCACCAGATATACAAATACATATGTATATTAGTTACATATATATAATTATCTATATATATACAGTTCGCTTCTCAACTCTCTGCCCTCTCTCGCTCGCCTCTCTCCTCCCTCTAACATATAGTTATGAATCTAATTAGCAAACTATAGCTATAGAGTATAGTTAAATTATTTTTAGATGACTATATGCGAAAATTCCCCTTGAATATTCGTCCACGCAAAATCCTAGAGCTAGCGTGTATTATGGATATTTTAACACCTCATATAGAAACGACAAAGATTTAGATGGACTGACAAATTTATGTTAAAAATTTGAGGAACAAGACAGAGAGTACTTAATATTTATTAAAAATTACTTTCTTCGTCTCATATTTTATGTGGACATAATGTTTTCCCGAAAGACGCTAATATTTTTAGAAAGCTATTGATCTCCTTACTCACACCTAAATTTTGTGTTTCATTAAAACATTGTCTTTTTCTACCTTTACTTAACACAGACTTGAACTTCGTGTCTTTCCATTATTGTTAACCTTTCCTTTTCACTTTCTTCAATTTTGCAACTTGAGAGTTTCCTCTTTTAAAGAAAAGATTGAATAACTCAACAATTCTATAGGTACTTGGACGTATGATAAAATATCATACTTAATTAAGCACTTTAAATTGATTTTACTTGACATTTATGTTATCTAACTTTTTATGTGCATATATAGATATTTAAACTTGAATAAAGATGACCAACAGGTAGACACATTAGTAGGGTTGTTCGCGGTTTGATTTGAATAGGTTATTGGTTAAAACCAAAATCAAACCAACCAAAAAAAATAATTGTCGGTTTGGTTTGATTTTTTTGATTTTTTTGGTTTAAAAGTAATAAATTTTTTGAGGACATACATATCTCGATAGACACATATTTATATTTTGCTAATTAAAATTTAACAAAATATTTATATATTTTTTATGAATATTATAATAAATAATTATAAAACTTGTATATCTAATTTATTTGTTCAATTTGGTTATTTTTACAGTTGATTTTAAGTAAAATCAAAACCAAATCAAATAATATTGGTTTTTAAAAGTTAAAACCAAACCTAACCTAACAAAACCAAATATTAATTTTTTTAATCGGTTAGGATTGTGGTTCGATTTGATTTCTTAATCATAACCATGAAGAGCCCTAGACACATATATCATACATTGCATATATAAACTAGTTTAAATATATCTCAACAAATTTCATGTAAAATGTCACGAATAACACATGTGTCTATCTACTTACACACATTCAAAATCAAAAGACATAAATACCAACTAAAATGAAGTTAAAATACATATTTATGTTTTTGATTTGGACTGATTTAACCAGTAGCTTCTATTTTCAAATCTAGTCGAATTAGGGCAGGCAAAATAGTCACACTAATAAATGAAAAGTAGCACCACTAGCTAATATCTATAGCCTGTTGTAATTATTTTAAATCCAATGGCCTTTGGGAAGTGAAGCTAGCTATGTGTCTCCATCTTAGTTTCAATTTTTAGTCTCATATATAGATAGATTAAAAGATGTCACACTATTATAAGTTCTATATATATCTACATCTATTCCATCTCAATCAATCACGAGTCAACTCTCAAAACCCCAAGTTGCATATTTTGTGGCTATAATATAGCAAAATAAAGCTTGCTATGATCTCTTCTTATTTCAATAGTTTTCATGTCTAATTAAGTTGGGTGTAATCTGCTTGTGATAAACATATGTAACAGAAAGAAATATAATTTAGTATTGATCTTTAGAATGTAAAATTCGAAAATTACTATATTTATATTAGATTTAGGACTAGTTTGATTGAGAAAATGTTATTCTGGGATTAACTATTCTCAGTTGTCCTGAAATAAATTATCTTATTATGTATATGAAATAACTTATTTTATCAAATGGTTGGATAAATAATCGGATTGTTTGGTAGGTGTGTCACCATTTCAAATGAAAAACAATATTATTTTTTTTCTAAAAAGGAATAAAATATAATTCACGCTCACTACTATACATTTTCTAAAAAAAATTATAAAAAGAATTCCATGAATTTTTTTTCTCAATGTATTCAAAATAATTATTTTGAATAATAATATTAAATATTTTATATATAGAACACCACATGATCACTAAGCATTTTATTATTTATTAAGTTTCATAGATTATTCTTAATTAATTTTATTGGTGAGAAAAAAGGTGAAAGTAAAAAAAAAACATAAAAATACGTCAATTACACCTTCTAAATTTGAAATCATGACCTTGAACACGGAAATAACACAACTAACTAGCTAAGCTAAGTACTCTTTGGTGTCAAGGTGTGTAACGTGATACCCCTTGAACCTTCCTAGATTCACTCCTAATAGGATATATAATGATAATCTAGAAAATATGATGAGTAACTTGTCCAAATTAAGGACAAAACATAATAAAGTTCTACAAATCATAAAAAAGATGATACTCCGTCAATGAATTCTTTAATCACCATTTTAAATATCACAAATTTAATGTTAGTAATTGTCCACCAACATGAATTATGGTGTACAATTCGAAATTAGTAGAAGCTTCAATGCAATTTCGAATTATGAATTACTGAAAGTGTTTATCGGAATAAGTTGGTCAATTTACAAATGAAAAGGGGACCTTTGACAAAGAGTGTCAACTTTGTCCTCTCTAAGAGTATTTCAATTCTTCATTAATTTGGATAGATTCCTCTTGTTCTTGTCTAAACTATATTTATCAACTTAACTTCAAAACTTATATAATTGTTCCAACACGTCTTTGTTAGTTCGAATAGACACTTAACGACCACATTGTCATATGTTAGTTGAATTAAGTCATCAAATTATGGGTACACTACTAATAAAAAATCATGTTTTACCTATGTGATTTTTCGAGGGACATACGTCTATCGATGCTGAAGATTATTTACTTTCAATCACTGTCGAACTAGACATGTAGATAATTTGAGCGTAAAACCAACAAAATTATTCTTCGATAAATATCAATCGAACCCTTTAATTAGCTATGTTATTTTATCTTACACGAAATTCAAGAATAACTAAAAATATCGATATTCAATAAGTTTAATTAACGTATATATATGTACCATTCTTTAGATGATTAATCATCGGTGCACTATATATTAGCAATATTCTATAATTTCAACTTTAATACATAATGAAGATCAAAGAAATATTAAAATAATTTGAAAACACAGGTAGTTTTCTATATTCACATTTAACCCCCCAACATTAAGAGAATTTTTTCTAAATATGCGGAAAGAAAGATGTATATAATAATCTTTACGAAATTTTATGCATGAAAAGAATGTTTGTCTCAATGAAATTAAAGTACATACAAGTTGTAGTTACAAAATCTTAATTGCAGCCTCATTTTTTGACTAATGTGTATTAGTGGGGTTGTTTGATTTGAGATTAGTTAATTATTTTGATATTATTTTTAATTGATTGTTTGATTTATTGTATTAAAAAAATATATGCATTGTATAATTTTTATGAAGAAATTGTTTGTTTAATGTAGAAAATAAAAGAGTTAAGGGACCTTAGTGATATTTTTAATATATTATTCCGAATTACTTATTTCTGTATTAATTATTAATTTTGAAATAAGTTAACACCAATATTAGTAATTAAAAAAAGGAACAAATTAGTATTTTAATTTTTATTCTGAAATTATCTATAATTGTCTAACATACCAAACGATTATATAGTTATATTCATACATTTTTTGACACTAGAAATTGAGCTTAACTCAACTTATAATCCTGAAGCCAAGTATAATTTTTATCTTTTAAATAATGACTAGAAGAAAGCAGGTGCTTATATTCATAATTTTAGGATATGAAACTACGAAAAGTGTAATTTTAATGAAAATAATATAATATCATTTAATGATCTTCTGTGCCGAAAGATTTCAAGGAAGTTGATTTTTGGAAAGTTAGTCATTATCTTTCATAATTTTACCATACGTGTGCTTTCTATCTACTCAGGTTTGATTTTTTTTTTGTTTTAATTTCTCATTCGATGTTTGATATTAAACAATAAAGCGTTTTTTAATAAAAGTAATTCCGTATCAAAAGGATTCGAATGCGAAGTACTTCAGGTCTATTTATGAATCTTCTATCAACACTTTTGTTTTTTAACATTATTTTACACTACTGAAAATTGTGGGATAAATATTTATTGTTGACACTTGACATCTTTCATGTTTTCTGTTTCACCATCTTTTAAATGCTAAAAAATCTATAAAGAAGTCCTATAGAAGTATATGCATGATATCATGTTTAACTACTATTATTTATAACTTTCATATGATATTAAAAAATAAATAAATTAAACCATATCAATACCAAGAAAACAAAATCAAAATGATAGAAATAATTTTGAAAAGTATAAGTTATATTGGTTATACAAAATATAATAACTAAAATATTACTCCTACTAATACGATCCAAATTTTACAAAATAATTATCTGATTCATACGGTTGAGACTCTTGAATTTTTCGTCAAAAACAATTTTATATATATATATATATAGTGATCACAAAGATTCCATTGTTCGAAAGTAATCAGTGATTCAATCCAGTTATTTATTGGAATTGAATTTTTTTGTCTGGGAATTTATCTTAGGTCCCACCAGTCACTATCTAATTTATGTTAGGTTTTTAAATATACTTCATGCTCTAATGTAAGATTAACAATTTGTTTAGATGGTTATTGTTACGTATTGTCTTTATAATGTATTATATCATACTATATTGTTTTGACGAGTATAACGTTTGAATTGATTATATTATTTTTTATTGTTAAATAATGTCACGCATTTATAATTTGGATGATAAATGTATAAGAAATTGTAGAGTACAAACTACAAAATAGAGCTATTATATGAAAAGGTACGATAAATGATAAAATGAAATTATTAAATAACAAATAAAAGCAAAATGAGAAGAAAAATATTGAGGTAATGACACGATCACAACAAATCAGTCTTCATACAAAATAAGTCTTTTCATTGTTACCTAACAATTTATTTAAACGATACGATACAATAAAATTTAAGTAACAATAAAATCAAATATTGTATTTATACTTTTCTTCACTCTTCAACACGCCTTGACTCTAACTATTACGGCTTTTATCTCGACCTCTCATAATATTTATCTAAATTATATTCAAAAATTTTTTTTAAGAAAATACAAAAATATAAGTAGGAAACCATTTATTTTTCAGAAAAATTATCTTTCAAGAAATTAATTTCTTATAAAAATATTTTCCTCCCTACTTAACACACCTAAATAAATATTTTAATTAACACCCTTTTGATTTGAATTGAATGATTATATAATTGCTTTGAAATTTTTTTTCACTCTTAAAAGTAAGGATGAGGTAAAAAGTGAAAAAGTGAATCCACATTTTTACGTAAATTTTTTGCATTTTGGAATTCGAGAGAAGATAACACAAGAATATAGCAAGATGATGACTTTATTCAGTTATTGCTACCCACGCCTTTTTACCACATCTCCTTATTAGTCACCTTTAATAACAGTACGTAATGAATTTTAATAACTTAGTTGGTTAGTTATTCAAATTTTCATTTTATTAGTGTAAGTTCGATTCCTTATATTTTAATCCCCTCTCTGATTTTCTTTCTCCACCCCTAAAAAAAAATAAAAAAAATATTAGTACTAACATTTCTAAGTTAATTTTTACTTATGTACTTAGATAGTCGATTATCCAAATATTTCATTTTAAATTATCATTTAAATATTTTTATAATTTGAAAATCCAAATTATGTTTTTCTAAAAAAATTAAAATCATAATTCTAAATCACACATTCAAACATTGATTTCATATTATAATTTTATATCGAATGTTCAAACGTCGGTTTACAAAATTGGAAAGAGTGGTGGAGTGTGTGATTAGGGAGGAATTGTGGATGAGAATAAAAAAAATGTCATGTAGGGGTGTGAGGTGGGCAAAAAAAACAAACAACTAAGTTTTCGATTCTCAACAATTCCGACACAAGCGTGTGACTTTCCTGTGTTTCACTACTCATATGTTTCACTCTTAGGGCCACTTCAAATATTACTACTCATGTGTTTCATTACAGGTGATGTCTTATATGATAATTTATATTTTATATAATATTTTATATTTATTATGTTATATAAGATGCGTAAGTTGTTTGTTTTATTTTATGCAAATTTAATTTTTTACTTATGCACGTCAAAAAAAGAAGATATGAAGTTCACACTTTAGAAATCAAGAATCCATCAATATATTTGACTAGTATTATTAAGAGATTGAATATGCAATTCTTCTCTTTGTAGTTTAGGGAATCTTATAATATAAAATAGACCATATACGGTGTATATTTGAATTTATGATGATTCTTGATATCATATTGTTTAAAAAAACAACTTAAACATTTTCGTAAATCGTATGGTGACTTCTAGTAAGAAGTTCAAGGCAACATCTTCTATTTTGGATTGAATTTTATTAAAATTATTTAGTTAAAGGGGAAAATGGAAAAGGAAAAAGCAGATAAGAATCTTGTTGATCCTAATGATTGTTCCAATTTTTGCACAAACAAAATTGTTTGCTTTAGTGAAAAAAGTATGTATTTATAATCCAATGATAAGAATTAAACATAGCTAAATAAAACGGCCATCATTCAAAGAAAGACACATCATTTGCTTTAGTTTTTGGATTAATAAACTCTTATAATTAATTATAGTCCTGCCCCCATCAAAACTTAAGTATAATACAAACCAAACCATAATGGCGCACTTTTAAGAATATATATAAAGTGAAGAATTAAAGAAAGGGAAATTTAACTAAAATCTTTCAAATTTTTTTTAATTAACCATTATCTAAACCAAAAGAAAGAAAAAAAAAAGTAAGAGAAAGGAACTATCGATCAGTTAAACGTTACGTAGCATTTATATTTTATAAAATCCTGCAAGGCTCAAGAGTGTGACACCACAATGATAATATCTGAGTCAATTTACACGCATCTTAATTATTTATCATAAAAAGGTACCTTAAGTTTGCTTCTTCTGAAGTTAAACCTAAGACCTTATAATACATACTCTATTTATTTTATGATCTCAACTAGTACCATAGAATCACGTAAGAAAATAATATGATCTCTACATTTTTAAGTATCATTCAGAAGTTTGAGTTGAACCCGAATACAAAAATAAAATTAGTAGGACATGTTTTTCTTTTAAAATGAAGTTTGCAAAGTACAAATTTAAATAAATCAGATAAGTAAATTTCGAATATCAGTAGAAGCAAACCAATCGGTTAGTTAAACATTACGTAGCATATTTATGTATGATTCTTTGAATGTTATAATAACTTTATGGAAATATAATCGATTTTGACTATTTGAAAGAAAACGACAATGGACCAGCTAAATTTCTCATTTTATTCATATTCATACTAATATAATATATAGTACTAAATTCAAATCCAAGTCACCAAAGCCGCCGAAGCTATTAATCTTGATATAGATTATAGATAATAATTTGAGAACTAAGAAAGATTCAACAAATAGGCCTTCTTTCAACTACAAGGTTTCCCTACCAAAAATGTCCCCTTCCTCCTTTTTTTAATCATAACTATAAAGTCATAAAATTGAATATAAACATATTTAATATTGATACGTTTTCTTTCTTCATAAATATGGTATTTTGGTTAGGTTGTTTGTAAATTATGAACTTATTCAATGAGATATTTGCTATCTTCTACTAACACATGTATCGAATAATTCTATGCATCTATAGAGAAAGAGCTAACACATCCGCTAAGAATTCGATGGAACACAATAATTTTGGTTAAAATCTTATATTTGCCTTCAAAATTCATTTGAATACATACAAATTATTACTATGGAACCCAATAACTTAAACACGGGTTAGAATCCAAAACTCATAATTTCAAATATTGGCTCTATCTTTGTTCATCAAAACTTGAACAAATGAGATATATTAGTGCAAATATTTCCCTCATTAAACATGAGGATCTGACCATTCTTCGAACCTTGTAGCATAGCAAAAACTTAGTTCACCAAACTGCTCTTCTATTAAATTATATAACCATGATAAGATAGCACTTAGTATCATTTGGATTAGAGATCTTATCTTCGTTTGTTTTATTTTCCAAAATAAAAATGAGAGTGATGTTAGAGCAAGGAGAAGTAATTGCATACTGACAAGTCATATACAATATTTGAAATGATGGAGACCATACACGTCTTGATGAACCAAAATTAATTATACATAGGCATAACATTTGCATTACCTTTGGAGGTTATCACTTCCCAATCATTGACCCCTACCACTATCAATTTTTGGATAAAACAACATTTATTCATTCAATTTTAATTCTTGAAAAATTCTAAAGTCTTCCCTTACATTTAATGTAGAATACGCCTTTCAACTTTATTCTAAAATTTTAGTAGTTAGGCATTGGATCTTTCAAGACAACTATTCATATCGAAAATACATTAATTCGATTCGAAATCCATCAGCTTCAAATCCTGATTCAGCTTTTGATTAGGTATATATATAGAATTCAAAATCAAGGTGATAGCTACGTAGATAGACATTTATTGTCTTGGTCGATGCATATATTATCATCAAAGGTGAAGTAACCTTGCAGATGCTATGTCTATCCATACCAATAACTAATTCACATAATCATTATTAAGTTTTACAAATGTAATTCTGAAATGAAATAATGGATAAAATTCAATCACGCTCACATCTACTCTACTTTCCAAGTGTAGGTGCACCCTACTATACCGTACAATTGACATATTTATGAAATAGTATATGACAAAATATAAAATTGAAAATCACATATTCTAAGTTGTAACAAAGAGTTAATTAGATACACATAAGGAATTCTTGAAGTGTCCTCTTGGTATGGCAAAATTAGGGCCCATTCATTTAATTTTCCAGATGTGTCACAGTTCATTAGGTTTGTGGTTCATCACCGTGTGGGGTTTTTAATACAATATAGACAGATCCTATCATTTCACTATTCAATTTTTTTTGTTTATTTAGCAAGAAAATTCAAGGAAAAAACCTTATTATATATTAACTTAATAATTTTGATAAGAACAACTATGACGGTTTGGATGATGTGTACTCAAATTATTGTACGTATGATATAGCTATAAGTTAATAGGTTTAGATGAAGTAGTAAAAAATAGGTGAAGTGTCACAAGATGAAATATGGATAATATAGATAATAAGTACTACTTGAGTTACTCGAAAAATTAATTAGAGTCTAGTGGTTGTATTTAATTCATTTATATAATAGAGGTATGAGGTTTAATTTATGAGAAAATTTAAAAATAACAAATATAATAGATATAATAAGGGTCTATAGCTATAGTTTTAATAATTACGTTTTATAGCTATAGTTTTAATAATTGCTATGAAGGTTGCGGTTTGTATATTTTGCTTGTGAATATATAAATAGGGCAAACATATACATATTCTGTATTTATACATTTATGAACTTTTTCAAAATTTCGTTTGTATATTTCACTTGTCAATATACAAATAATATAATTTATTATGATATATTCATAAATCATATACAAATAGTTCGGATACGCATAAACAAAATTCTAGATGTATAAAATTAGACGAATTATACAAATTAGAATAATACCAAGAATTGAGAAAAGTATAGCCGCAAATTACATTTTCTTAAACTATAGATATAAGAACTAATATAGGCTAAATGGTTGTTATACTGCATAATTATCCCTTAATTTAAAACCACTATTAACCTTTCTCACTTGTCACGACATAACATATTATTTGCATTAACATCTTTAAAAATGAGGCATCCATCTTACGCCCCAAATTTGAGGGTCCCATTATTTTTAGTAATAATAAAATTATTATAAGTATTTTTAATTTTAATAAAAAATAAATTATATTTTATCTTTCTTTGAGTTCATTTTGAAACATTAAAGGATGTTTCTTTCTTTTTTGTCAATTTTTAAATTTAACTTTCACATGACAGGTTTAATACCATAAGATTAAAAAATATTTTGGTATTATATATATATATAGAGAGAGAGTTTATGACTGTGGAAAAAAAATTAAAGTTTTTCATTTAAAAAAATAAATAACTTTGGATTTCAAAAAGGAAAAAAAGTAAAAGCTAGGCCCCGATTTATATTTGATTAACCGCCACTGATTGACATAATATTTTTAACGTTTTTGTCCTTCAAAATAATACCACATGAGCTTAAAAATGTGTATACAATGCAAATTTCATTGATACAAATTTATAGTGTAGAACCGATCCTATCCAAGTGGACGAATAGTATAATGACACGTGATGAGAGGGTCAGGTTAGAAAGTACCATTGAATAAGCATTTCCCAAGAGCAATTCAAAACTGTAATTTAGTTCAAAAGACGTCAATTAAGTTATGAGTAGAGGTGTCAAATGGGCGGATTGAATTGAAATTGAAGATATTAAAATGGATTGAGATAGAAATTGGGTTGAGTCTTGATCCGTCCAAGTTTATTTTTGGCTCAAATGAGTTGGGTTTAAATGGGCTAAAAAACAGGTTGGGTCTTGATCCACCCAATTTGACCCGATTAATCTCAATAATTTTATAATAGTGATATTTAACTTTTATAATCACAATTTGAATTTTCGCTGAAGATTTATTTTTTAAAAAGGTAACAAATTGATAGATAAATCCTAAAAGATGTTAAATAGATAATAATTCATACATTTAATATATGAACATATCTTAGTAAAGAGTTTTAAAACGGGTTGAAATTAGAGATTGAATTGGGCTCAATTAAGGATTCTCTTAAAATGGATTAGGCTTGAATGAGTTGAAATTGAATCCAATTCAAATTTCTTGAACCTAACCCTTAAAATTCTAGACGAGTTAGGTGGATTATCTATGTTTGGGTTCATTTTTGACACCCTGATTATCAGTATCAGCGTCACATCACTCTTCCTATCTAAAGAATTAAAACACAAGAGAAAAAAAAGGAGATAAAAAGAGAAGAATTTTCGCAAGCCAATTAAATTCCTAAAAATTACAATTTTTGAATCATTTCAGGAGACGTATACCTCAAATACATTAAGCACTAGGTCCAAGTGGCATATTAAATATTCGTTTTAATTGTAGTTAAGTAAATTTCTAATGTACAACAATAACAATAATAATAATAATTATTATTATTATAATAAAGAGCTTGAAATGAATAATGTATACTTAGATTTTATCCTTTTATTGAGAGAAGAAAATCTATTTCGGATAGAGTCTCAATTCAAGAAAATAATAAAAATGAAAAAAACTAAAGTAAAATATTAAACAAGACAGGATAATTTTTTTTAAAAAGGAATAATAGGTACGATCAAATAATATGATAATCAAAGTACATAAAATAATGAGTCTGGAGTCAAAAGGGCAAAAAAAAAAAATTATCAAAAATTCCAAAAGAACACCTCAATTTTTTTTAAAACCAAAAGGGCAAAATCGCTCCTGACGAAGCGATTTTCCTCTGACACAATATTGATGCCGTTACATGTGAATGTTTGAATTACAATTAAAAAAAATAAAATTGGAGGGGGAATTTCGCTGCCTTGTCAGCGAATTTTTTTTGTTTTTAATCGTAACTCAAGCATTCACACGTAACGATGTCAATATTGTACAGAGGAAAATGGCTTCGTCAGAAGCGATTTTGCCCTTTTGACTTTAATAATAATTCAGACTACTAGCATGAAAAAATAAGGAAAGTAATAATACAACTATTAATCAACAGTCTACCATATAATCAAATATCCGATGAACTCCCTTATTTAAAATCACGTGTTTAGTAAGCTAAATTTTTTTTATGTCAAACTAAATAAGAAGAGGCCAAAACAATTTATTTTTACATGTTAAAACGCAACATTTTTTTTAATCGGATTTTGCCTGAGGGCTAAGAAGTGGTTGACTTTACTTTTAAAAAAGAAATAATATTATATTAGCTTGGTCATCATATATGACAAAAAAAGCTTAAAAGAATAATAAAAACTATCACAAATCACAAGTTTCTTCTTGACATTTACCAGCTATAATATAAATATCAAACCTAAATTAATATTACCCATTAAGATTAATGGACAAAAATCCGGTAATTTATCTAGTTTTATGTGTTTATTTAGCCATATTCTTAATCCATTATATACTTATGACTTAACCACGAGTTCTCCTACTTAATTAGTGTTATAAGCATTTAATTATTTGTTACCTAAATCTTCTGACCAAACGTTCTTAAATACTTTAAGAACTAAGGTTTCATGTATTTTCATTATCAAATCTCTAATGAAATCCCATCATACGTCATATTCAATTAACTACTAACAGAAAAAATATTGTCTTATATTTTTTAATAAATATAAGAGAAAGATAAAAGTATTGCTAGGTTTAATTCTTTGTACAAGGCTAAGGGTGTGTTTGATATAAATTAAGATGTTTAAAAATGTCTTTTTTAAGTATTATTTGTGTATCGATCATTTTCATCTTCTTCTTAATTACATGATCAATTTGCATTTTAAGTACCCTGTTTAGTCCTCTTTAATTAACTTACGACGTTTAGATTTTTATGGTTATCTCGATATTAGCCACTAATATCCAAAGAGAAAAGTTTAAGCTATTTTGGATCGATTATTCATTGATCGTATTAGAATGGAGTAGGTGAAATAGAGGCTCACGACCGGAATATATCGTGATAAGAATGTTTCATCAAAAGACTTGAGAGTAAGTTTTGCATAGTGTTGATCAGGCCTACACTATTGTCAGAGGCAGAGCGCTAATCTTTACAAAAATGCACATGTTTAGACGATGAAATGTTTAAATAAATGTGGGAACATATAAATAGTATTAGGAATGAAGTACTATAGGAAAACGTGGAAGTAGTAAAAAGGTGTAATAATTTGACTGTTATCAATTTTAGAAGAGGTAAAAATAGGCGTAAGAAGATTTGAGAGGGGGAGGGGAAGAAGATAAGAGACATAATATGTTCCATCGTCAACTTACTTTGAATAAATACAAAAATATGGAGGTTAAAAATTAGGATAGAAAAAAAATATTAGACAACAAAGTGTTATAGTACTGTGGAAAAGGTAGGTGATAGTTTCACTATCTCGTCTTTATTTTGTTATTTTTCGCTATCCATAAAAATTTGAACTAGCAACAAAAAGTCCCACATTTAAAAAATGAAGCACTCTCTCACAAAAAACGACTTCATTTCCTAAAAATCTCAAATTTAAAATCTTTAAATTAAAAATAAAAAGTACTTCTCATTGATTTACCTGCTCGTCTACTTAAAATTAGTAATTCTATTTAGTAGCTACATACTATTTTATTTTACATTTTTTTCAATTATGTACATATTATTTTATTTACATTATTTATCTGTTTTGCGCTCTGTTATTTTCTTTTACTTATTCTTTTAGTACAGTATTTTAAAGTTAAAATTACCAAATAAAATAATCTTTTTATCAATATAGAAATAAAATTTACCTATATCTTACTTTATTGAAAGTTCATTCGTGAAATTACACTAAATACTAAATATATTATTCTTCAAATTTGCCTATATCTTAAATCTATCACTACTAATTATTGTAATTTGTTATAATTAGTCTTAGATGATTTTTAATATCTGGATTAGTTATTATATTTAGACCAAATTCTAAATGTAAAATATATCACTGACAATTCAGCTGCGCTTTTTGTCTTTCTTCTTCTCTCTCTCTCTCACACACACACACACAGAGTCACTGTACAACATTCACTTTCTCTCATTCCTTTGATATATAAAGCATCAAAAAACAGCTCTCCATTACTGACAACTTCTACTTCCATTCCTCTCTCACTCTTTTACAATCTTTTAAATTTTTCACCGGTAAAAATGGACCAAGTTCAGCCAATGTACCGGCCACCGCCGCCGGAGACACCCAAAGATCCTATGGAATTTCTATCTCGTTCGTGGAGTCTCTCTGCTTTTGAAGTCTCTAAAGTTTTAGCTCCTCCTCAAGTTTTACCTAAATCACTATTTAGTGGTACTCCTTCTTATATTGGGAGTGGTAGTGGTACTATACCGGAAGATATTGCCGCCGAGTTAGATGAATCCGCCATTGTTTCCGGCAACCCTTTCTCTTTTGCTTCTTCTGAAACTTCTCAGCTTATTATGGAACGCATTATGTCTGTTTCTGTAAGTACCCCTTTTCACTGCTCTGTTTTTTACAAAAAAAAAAACAGAGGAATTTGGGAATTTGACTTTTTTTGTTTGTTTATTTCTGTTTTCAAGTGAAACCCATTTTTTATTTTTGGATTTTTTTGGTGGGTTTTACTTTTTTTTTTGGATTTATGGGAAAACCAATAGCTTCTTGGTAGGAGCTGAGTTTAGGGGACATTAATGGTGACACAACTGTTACTTCATGATTTCTTGAAAACATCAACAAGTGTATTGAATTTTTTTTTGCTTTTACAGAGGGTCTGTTTTTACTCTCTCTGGGTTTTGCTTTGATTATTTTAATAATTTAAAATCCACCAACAATCATTCTCTCCATTTCCTCTGTTATAAGAAAAAAATTAATTATTTGTCTCTTTGTTTCTGGGGTTCTGTAATTTTCAAATCCTTAATGATCCCATTATTCTGTAGTTTTTAGTACTATCTATTATTTTATTGATTGATTTTTCTATTTGTGGTGTACAGCAGGATGTTTCACCACGCACATCTGGACGGCTCTCTCACAGTAGTGGACCTTTAAATGGTGGCTCTCTTACAGACAGTCCCCCTGTTTCTCCTTCTGAAATGGACGATTCTAAGGTTTGTGTTCTTTGTTTTTCTCTAACAGATGACTCAGATGTTGCTTCTTTTTTCTCCATTGTAAGTTTTTTCTGATACAAAGCACGAGTTTCTGAAGTTTCAGACTTGGGAGAGACAATATATCAGCTTTCTCTTTAACCAATACCCCTACAAACCCTGTACCAAATTGATGCTTTTTTTTTGCTTTGTGAACAAAAGACTTGAATCACTTGTTTAGTAAGATTTCCCCTTTTTTTTTAATTTGATTGTGTAATTTTAAGAATTGATCATATATTGACTTCTATGATAGTATTTGTTTAATTGATATTTGAAAGAAGTAATTTTTTCACTGGGATGAAAATTCATCTGTACATGATGGGCTCTGGGAGAAAGGACAGTGTATTCAGCATTCACTGTGATCTTCTCTGTTTAGTACTGAGAAGATTTTGGTACCTCTATAGTTTCAGTGATAGTACTGAATGTGTAAATTACCAGATTGTCCTTTGTTTTAGATGTCAATATTGGGTTACTATAAAAAATTCATTCTTGTTGGGAGTTATGGTGTTGGGGGAGGGGGGTACTTGTTTGAATTTTCTGGTGGGTTTTTTTATCAATTTGAGATTTAATGCTGTCATGAAGGTGTTTGGTTCATAAATGGTTGCTGTTAATTAAGTACCTTGCAGAATGTAGGTAATCTTTACTGGTATTATTTTTTGCTGATATAGTGTGGTGAGACTGTTTCAATGGATGCTGACACATAGTTTTGTTGTTTTTAGTACTGTCGTGTAAACAACGTACCGGTTAATAACCAGTACAGGAGTAGTGCTACTGCTACTAGCTCGGCTGTTACTGGTGGCGGTGGAGGAGGTAAGACGGTGGGTAGGTGGTTGAAGGATAGGAGGGAGAAGAAGAAAGAGGAGATGAGGGCACATAATGCACAACTTCATGCTGCTGTGTCGGTTGCAGGAGTTGCTGCTGCTGTTGCTGCTATAGCTGCGGCAACTGCAGCTTCATCTGGTAGTGGAAAGGATGAGCAGATGGCGAAAACTGATATGGCTGTGGCCTCTGCTGCTACCTTGGTGGCAGCTCAGTGTGTTGAAGCTGCTGAGGCTATGGGAGCTGAGCGCGAACACCTTGCATCAGTTGTTAGTTCTGCTGTGAACGTTCGATCAGCAGGGGATATTATGACATTAACGGCCGCTGCAGCTACTGGTACACTTCCACATTTTGCAATTTTGTTAACGATATTCTGCTGTTTGTATAATTTTTACGTCTGTGGTAGGTGGTGGATTCAATTGGTGTTGTATATATGTTCTTTAATTTACAAGTACTGTATTGTAGCTCTACGTGGTGCGGCTACATTAAAGGCTAGAACATTAAAGGAAGTATGGAACATAGCAGCAGTAATTCCAGTTGATAAAGGGATGGGAAGTGGCAATGGAGGTGGTAGCAATGGTAGTTCAAGTGGCGAGCTAATCCCCGAGGAGAATTTTCTTGGAATTTGCAGCAGGGAATTACTTGCTCGAGGTGGTGAGCTCCTCAAGCGTACTCGCAAAGGTATAAATTCAATCTCTTGAATATACTAATTAATCATTCTGAAACGATGGGGTTTCGTCTTTTTTTTTTCCGTTATTAATAGTTCTTTGTCTAATGCTTATTGCAGGTGACCTTCATTGGAAGATAGTATCTGTATATATAAATAGGACAGGACAGGTAAGGCATCCTTTTTCAATAATTGTATAATAAATAGTCTTTAAGATCAAATAGTTTTCTTTGTGACAATGATTCTATGATCACAGTAGAAACTTCTTGCTGAAAATTGATGATGAAAAGTTAAAGTTATCGCATAATCGTCTAATCGAAACAAAAGAATCTACTTTCTTACTGCTGATTTTTAACTTGGAGGTTTCTTTTTTTGCAGGTGATGCTAAAAATGAAGAGTAGGCATGTTGCTGGGACCATAACAAAAAAGAAAAAGAGTAAGTTTTTGCTTTGCTTTTTGTCTTTCTTCCTCTTTCTCATGATGTGAACACAATTGGATTGTGGGTCTTTCCTTTGATTTTTGGGGATTTGAGAAAGCAACAAATTCCACAACTTTGATCAATGAAAAAAGATAGATAAAGTTTTGTCATCTTTTATCATCATAGTGTGTAATGTAGTGTAGTGTTCTTTAGCCTTTTCCTTTTTGAATTTTTTGTGTAGATTTGGTGCTGGAAGTCATGAAAGATATTCCGGCTTGGCCAGGGCGCCACTTGCTTCCGGGTAGTGACAACTTCAAATACTTCGCGTTGAAGACTGTTCTAAGAGGGGTCGTTGAGTTCGAGTGTAGAGATCAGAGAGAGTATGATCTATGGACTCAAGGTGTTTCAAGGTTGCTAAGTATTGCTGCAGAAAAAAATAGTAGACATAAATGAGTGAGTTTGGTTTAGTAAGGGGTTATGTATTTTGCCTCTTTTGATGGGATTTTAGACTAACAAAATGCTATGATATTGGATGGGGTGTTCTTTGTTTTTTTTGTACTTGTGGAAGTATTTCTATTGAAAAAATGAAATTAAAAGTATATGTTGTCCAAATGGGGTCCCTACTTATTTTACTTTTGAAGAATATTATTTTGAGCTTATGTTATGGTTTTTTGTTGTATTTCATTTTTGTTATAAAGTAACGTGAATTAAAGAAAAGATGGAAAACCATGTGATACATGTCCTTTATTCTTTTATATATATATATATATATATATATATATATATTGTGGGGAACAGGAAAGTGGTATCTTGGACTGTGGCTCAGTCAAAAAGAGAAAAAGATCCAATATTTTGAAGTATAATATAGTGGGATATAAAGATTTGTCTGTGATTTTATGGCACTTAATCAAATATTTGGACTTAAGCTTTTATCCCTTTGTTTGTTATTGAAGCTCACATCAAGGTTTCTTTTAAGATAGATACACTTAGATTTTGTCTTGATCTATACTAATTTCTATTGTTTCCATTTGGAGGCCCATCTTTAGTAAGAATAATATTTTTTATTCTCCGTATAAGAGATAGACTCAATTCTAAAAACCAACTTATAAAAAAAGAATTGCTCAAGCTTATATTATTTGTTGAAATATAACTTCTTTCTTTTTACATTCGACACAACACTCTTTCAATATCTCACCTTATGTTTAGGGTCGAACATCTACTATTTGTAAAAAATAATTAGGATGTAGTCTCTTGTACCATACAAAGAAATAAATATTGGCCTAATATAACCTAAAAGCTAGCTAATAATTATGATAAGTCTCTTATATCATACAAAGAAATAATTTTTAGCCTAATATAATATAAAAGATAGTTAATAAGGGGATAATTGCTCAAGCCATACTAAGGAGATGGTCCTCTTTTTCATACCACGTGACCTTTTCAATATTTTTTTCTTGGCATAATATATAAATATGTTTAATTTGGCCTCGACTGATATTTATGTCATGCGGTTTTGAATGTGTACAAATAGACAATTAAACTTATATAAAGTTGTACAAATACACACACGCATGCTACATGACATAATATATGCAGGATGCTGCAAATAACGCGAATTGTCATATAGGAGACCAAGAAGAATGTATGTGTCTGCTTGTTTAGTTTTATAAAAATTTATGTCTAATTGTACACATTTAAAACTAAAGAACATAAATGATAAATAAGGCCAAATGACACATTCATATATGCTTTTTCTCTTTTTGAATTCTACTTCAACTTTTAAATTATTAAATTAAAGAAAAAGAAAAGTGCAATTAATTTACCAATTGAAAAAAAAAAGAGCCACATATGGTAAGGATAAATCTCAGACCATAGGAAATCTTCCAGTTTGCTAATTAAAAAAATCATCAAACTCTATACACAAGAAAAATTATAACATTCACTCAAAAACATATTTTTCCAAGCAAATTGGAGTAATTGTTTTTATTCACCAGAGATTCCAAGAAGAGCTAAGAAGAGGTTAACGATATCTCCGAAAAGGCAAATTGCTGCAATGATATATTCATCGTACGTGAAGTTCCTGATTAAGTTATTCGTGTCGTATACCAGATATGCTGAGAATAGTAGTGCTGCAAGACAACTATATACCACTCGTGCTTCACGTCCTAGATCGAGAATAAACTGTTGCATTTTGGGAAAAAAAATATGCTAGGAAAAAAAAGTATGTAAATATATGTATTTGCGTATATATATATACGTACGTACCTGCATTAGAATAAACATAAAGAGGACTATTGAGGCACAAAATAAGAATGGGCCCAAAAAGCTGAAGTCTTTGCCTCTACTTGCAGCCCAAAATGTGTATAAGGTAAGGCTAACAGTTATAAGAACTGTAAGCCCAGCAGCAATCAAGATAGTTTCCCCTGTAAATAAATAAACAAAAACATTACATAAAGGACGGGTCATATAATCGAACGCGTAAAATGATCCAATGAATTCGAAAGATGTAATGGGTCGTATGAGGTGAAAGTCTCAAAATCATTACTCATATCTAATTGTCAGTCTTAATTATTCTTTTATTTTTGTGTAAAGTTAATAATCATATCTATTTTCACTTATGCTTCTAGCATATTTACCAAAAAAAAAATATTTACATTTTCATCAAAGACTAATCTCCTTGTAATATTAATATGAAATAATTTGAGTACTTCTAATGGTTGTAAATGTAAAAAAACAACCACCAAAGGTGTGATGGGGTAGTAATACTTTACCCTTTAAAATGAGACTTCCGAGCGATCCATGGAGTAATCAGACTCCAAGACAGGTACATAACATCGGATGAAAACCAAAAGAAAAAAAAATTGAATGTAGATCTACTATGTATTTTCGATATAAAATTTTCACATTATGCATTTTATGCGACAATCAATTAATAATACTGTTGTCCAATATATATAATTAACGAAATACAATACACAACTTTACTTTACCTTACAAAAGTAGAAATGTTGTTTTACATTAGACCCTTGACTCAAGATATATACTTAAAGAAATGACATAAGATTTACATAAAAATATATCCTAACGAGATTTTTCAAACTGTGAATATAATTTAACGTATTATAGCAGATATGGAAAAGATTACCGGCTCTTAATGCGCAGGCTGCTCCAACAACACATGCCAAACACAAGGTGAAAACTCCCATAAGAAGATAGTTCCATGGATGTTTTTTCCCATATCGACCCATCAAGAAGATAACTGCAAATTTTGTAACAAATATAAAAGAAATTAAAATGATTAGTATAACATTTAAATTAAATCATAAAAATTTGAGAATGATATAACATACAAATATATTCGATTTCAAAATGATTAGAGAAAGATTGAGGAATTGAACCATCTTTATTTCTTTTATTTTTTAATTTATTTCAAAAAGAATATTATTGTCCATATTTAGTACGATACTCTTGAACAACAATATATATATATATATATATATATATATATATATATATATATATCACATATATAAAATTTTAAGGTTCAAATGACATTCAGGTGCATCAACATAATAGAAAACGACAATTCACACACACACAAAAATGTAAATAACTACTTTATTCATCTCAAATTTATTATTTAAAGATGTAAGACCCTCGAATTAAATAACTACTTCACCTTTTATCTTTAGTACTAGTAATTGTTTTTGAGGATTATATACACCTCAAGATGACAGAGTAAATAATCGACAATAAAGAATATATCTTATAGTCAGCTCCCCACCCGACCCCACCCTCCTCATAATTAATGTTCTCTCAAAAAAAATATATAAAAGAAACACGACAAATAATTTGAGTCGAACAAAACAGGAGTAACAAATATACTAATAAGGGAATAATGTAATAAGAAAGAGTGTTTTACGTATAAAAGCGATAACAAGAAGAACGATGACAGTGACTCTGCCAAGAATGGTTCTCATGTAATGTTTGACGGCCGGAGTGAAGAACATGACGGTAGCAATCACGGCGGTAAAAAAAAGCTGTGTGCAGACAATAGAGTAAACTTTTCTGATAAATGCCCATCTCATCTGAGGATCTTCCATCTGCCCCGGATATATTTGACCGCCATTAACGCCACCCTTCTGACCGGACTCAATGTCCGCACCACCTTGCTTGAACATCTTGTCACGTTTTTCTTCTCGAGATATCTGATAAAAATAAAATTTGAATTAGAGTCTTGAGTTATAGTAAGTAGGAAAAGAAAGTAAAATAATAGTCCAAAAAATTGTTCTATTCACAAAGAAAGAAACATAAAGAAGGAAATTAAGCTTGTATTTGGTCATAAATCAAATTTATTTTTAAATATATATTTGGTCATAATTCATGAAAATTGATCAGATTTTGAAGATTTAGTATTACATTCGTATTGCCAGAAAAGCCAAGGGGTCAACAGGTCAAGTTTTACTAAATATTTCTTTAATCATAAAATTTGAATAGATTTTGAAAATCTAATTTTCAAGTTTTCAAAAAACCAACTAAGACCAGTTTTTGAGACTTGCGCTTACAAGACTTCATTTTTTTTTAAAGTAATTATATTGTACGTCTAAATATAATTTTGAATTCCTAAAATCGCAACCTTAAAAACTCAAATTTTCATATAACAAAACGAAAGCTAAAATTATTCAATTTCACAAAATTTAAGAACATCTATTGTAGCCTTCTATTTTATATCAAATGTTGTACTTACATCTTTAAATTATAAATTTACCTCTAGGGGTGGTAGAGAAAATGTGCTTAACCAGATATCAAATCAACCCCGGAAAGGGGATGAAATGAGAGGGGGGTAGAGGTGTTGTTTTGACACAGATAACAATTGTTTTTGAATGTGAAGAAGATATTGGATTTAGATGAAATATGGAGGAAGAAGAAGAAGAAGGATTTTAATGAGAGCAAAAATTATTCTTGGACTTCTTTTTTACTTTCTTTTTGGAATTGTTATAAATTTTTTTGGAAATGAGAGGTTGGGAATTAATTTTGCATACGTAGCCACACGGTGAACACATAGCTTACTATTTTTTAGCATTTTACTAAAATATACCGTGTGTGTATTGCAAATATAAAAAAAAAAAAAAAAAATTTGCATGTATATATGATTATTCTGCGGTTGGCGGTAACATGGAAGATAGTACGTTCAAATTCTCAATTTTTGTGTTCTAATAATGATAATGTCGAACGGTTGTTATAATTTATTATCTTAACCAACTGTGCTTCGTTTAGATTGGATTATATCCGTATAAATCATCCATGTATATTAATGTATCTTTTATATATCATGTATATTTATTTATAAAAATTGTGTTACACTTCATAGCTATAAAAAATTTTCACTCGAAATCAATCTCAATCTCAATCTTTCTTAAATTTAGTATACTGTCAAATTTAGGTGTTTTTAACAAATCTTTATCACCTCATTATGAAAATACTAATAAAATAGGAAAAATATGTAGAGTAATAAATATTTAGCCTATATTAGGTACTATAGTAATAGTTTATGAAAATTGTAATTCATGGCTACAGTTTTCTTAATTTTTGCTATTCGCCTGATTTGTATAATTCACTTGATTTATATAAATTCAGAATTTGTATAATTCGGTTCCTGATTATATAAATCCATAAATTTTATATGCTTATCCTAGCTATTTGAATATGATTTATGAAAAATTTGTAATAAATAACCCTTTTTGTATATTGGCTAGAAAAATATACAAACGGAGTTCTGGAAAAGTTTCTAATGTATAAATACATACATATACTTACCTTATTTGTATATTCGCAAGCGAAATATACAAACCGCAACCTCCATAGTAAACGAAACTATAGCTATGAAGTGCAATTATCGAAACTATAATTATAGAGCCTTATTTTGTTTATTATGTTTGTTATTTGTGAATTTTTCTATATAATAGTCCTGACTGCCCATTTGGCCCAAATATATTGAGCCCACATATACGGGAAGGGCCCAACAAATTGGGTCATCCGCTTGATGGTTTTGCAGTTCTGAGCAAACATCAAACTTACACATTGGTTAAAGATTAGTGTTAGAATTTGTAAGTTTAGGAGTTAATTACTTTGATATATGTTAGTTTGTAATATTATGAATCTTATCAGAATTTGATGCGTCTAGATACATGGTGTCACACCCCTTTTTCGGACGGCGAAAGGGTTTTTCTAATTTAAGTAATAGTATTGATTTGAGATTTATTTTTTCAGAGTCGCCACTTGGAATTGAGTTATGGTGTTCCGAGTCACCTTTTGTTTTTAATCACTAATCAAAAGGAAATGACTCTTTATTATGCTCTGCGTACTAGAAATTCGGGTAAGGAATTTTGTTGACCGATGGGAAGGTATTAGACATTCCTCGAGGCTCATGGTTCTAGCATGATCGCTTTTATCAACTTATACTCGACTTAAATTATTTTTTGGATATATTACTACTAGCCATGATTTGCTCACATTTTTTACTGTTGAACTTTTATAGGTCTCAACCTAGATGCGTAACTGCATTCTTGGTCTTGACATTTAGATGCATAATTGTCTTTTTTGCATCACACTTAATAATTTTTGTCTATAAGTCTCTACTTTAGATTAATGAAAGTTAATTGTATTATTGGACAAGGTGTGTCGCCGCATCCTTGAGTTTCTTTTAATGTCTCAAGAAAAAGATGTGTAAACACATTCTTAATCGAAACAAATATTTTAACGGGTCATACATCCTAATATTTATCTATTGTTAGAAAGCTTAAACGTATTATTAGTGATTAAATTATCTTTTTACTATTCATATTCATGAACACTATTAAAATAATAAAAGTCTAAAATCTTTAACAAATAAAAGTTATTTCATATTCAAATTCATATAGATGCATTTACATGTTAAGTATATTTACAAGTTATGACAAAAGACATTAAAAAAAAAAAAGTGTAACTCTTCATCTCTTAATTTTTCTAAAATAAACATCTTTAATTTTAATTAATTTGACTAAACAAACTATTAGAATATAATTCTTTCAGGCATGGCGGTTAATTTTGGTTTGATACAAGAGGTACTTTATTGATAGTAGCCTACGATACAAATGAAAGATAACGCAGAATAAAACAAATAGGAAAGGTTTCAATATTAGTGTCAAAATTAAACACACATAAAATTTAAGCAACTTCATAACATTGGAATCAAGTATATATGATCATGAAATTGAAATTCTACAATAAAAATTAAATGGTACCTTTTGTAAAAATCAATCCACAAAAAGAAAATAATTCCAATAAAGAACCACGAACTTGAACCTCAAACTCAACCTTTGTTTGTGAGTGCGAAAAAGATATAAGATGAGAATGCTTTTTCTTTTTCTTGTCCGTATCTAGGTGGTGTTTTTGTACGTGTGTGTATTGCTATTGTAGTATCTATTTTTCTTTTTTTCTTTCTTTTTCGTGTTGCTGTGTGTTGGTTGTACTAATAGGGGTGTGTTGCTGTGTTGTGTGTATGTATGTTGATTGAGAGTGGTGAGTGGAGTGGGGTAGTGGAGAAGTAAGTGGGGTAAGCGTAGTTGTAGTGGGGTAGTGTGGGTAGTTTAGGTTATTTTTTTTTATTTTTTTTAGATTAAATATATATTATAAAAAATCAAAATAATAAAAATATTAATTCATTATTTTGAATTAATAAAATATAAAAAAAGTCAAATAGTTAGTTTAAAAATATAATTAAGAAATACTAGTTTATTTTATTAGAATCTAAATTAAAAGAAAACATATATTTTTTTTAGTTTTCAAATCTGTTAAAATAAACTTACTAAAATACGATAAAAAATATAATCTTTAATGTAGACCTAGAAGAAATATTTAAGGAATAAAAATGATGTAAAACCTTATGTTCGGTCAAAAATTAAGTGTCTACACATGAGGTCAAAATTAAATATAATCTTTTCTAATTACGTGTTAAAATAAACATTATATATTTAATGTTTGCCAAACATATTTGTCAATCAATAACAAATTATATTGGTCAAACATTAGTCACCAAATTTATTTATGGCAAATATTTAGTTAACTCTAGTACCCATTGTTTCCACTCCCTCAAGTAAAAAAAAAACCACAAAAAACTATGGGAACACATGACTAATAAGGTGGGAGTAAAACAAGGACCAAAAATAATCAACTTTATATCAAAGCCATCAAGAAAATAACACAAGTAGTAGATTTTAGATCCTAAAATACACATAAAAAAACATAACAACAAATTCATCCATGGTGATAACTTACTATTCTTCCCCCTACTACATCCACAACAATTTTTGACATTGGAAATTATTCAACTAAGTTGTTGAATATTGAGCCACAATCATGCATTAATTCTTCTTTTCCTCTTCCTCCAAAGCCACTCTTGATTTCTACTCCATCACAAGGAGGAAAATTTCCAGTAATTTTATTCCTTCATGGTTACCTTCTTTTCAATTACTTTTACTCTCAGCTTATCCAACATATCTCTTCTCATGGCTTCATTGTTGTTGCTCCTCAGGTTTGTTATTTTCTCTCACATTTTTGTTGTCATAACATTGCACCTCAGACTAATTTCATAACTCTGTCCACCAATGCTTGGACTGTTGGAAAGAATTCATAATAATTTGGGATATTCCTTCTTTTTTTTTTTGTATGTGTGGATAAATGTGGAACAAATTTTAGTGGTGTCTACTGATAAAAGTATCAGATAACTCTGTTTCTTAATAATTTGGGATATTAATTCCTCTTCCTTTGTCACTAATTTCCTGATAATTTGATGCAAGTGCATTGCTTGACAAATCATGTGATACATCATACATCTGCAATTAGCATGTGATTAGTTTTGCTTATTGCAGACAATTACTTGTAGCTACATTTTTGGGCGATTTGATAATGTAAAAGCTTTTTACAATATGGATGTATAGAAGTTGTTAAATTTATTTGTAATATGCATATGATTTTGATTCTCGGCTCTCATTTCAATATTTCATTTGCATACATTTCAATATGGCTTCATTGTTGTTTGTGTAAGAATGGTAAATCTAGAGAGCCTATGAGGAGATTTGTTGGAGGACTTGTGGTTGCTTTCTTGGAAGATTATTTGAAAGGGAATTCAAGTGATTTAATGGCTATTAAAGATGGATGTGTTACATTACCTGTAGAGCTTCAAGATATTGATTTTCGTGTGTAGTTAGTTACTGTGTGATTTTGATTATGAAGAAATAAATCCAATGCCTCAACTATCTTTTTTTAAAATCTCGTGATGTATAGGCCAGCTTGGATGTATCTCAATTAATTCTATGGGTACCTGCTATCTCATGCCAGCACATGTTTCTCATTATATTATCTTGAATAGTCATTTCTAATTATATTTTCATCATGCAACAAGTTAATGGTCTAGTTAGATCATATTAAGCCATAGAGAAATTGATCCTGTTTATATCATTTCTGTCCCTATGAGATAGCTATTCTATACTAGTTGAAGAAGGTATTGGATTAGCATGATCAGGGAGTGTGACGTAGCTAGACTATTCAAATACAAATATTAGTGGTTGTTTCCAATCAACTTTGTGTTCTTCCCCATGGCGGAGCCAGAACGAACGGTGAAAATAAGAGCTGCTATTAGTGAGATTTGAACACAGGAACACTTTTTATCATTATACTTCTATATACAAATTACAATATAACTTTTCTACTCCGTACACAAGAAAACTTGAACCAAGACCCCTCATTGGTTGCTTTCAAATATTTAATTTGCTGTTGGTTGCTTAAAGCCCTCAAGTGTTTTCCATTTGTCTGACGCTATTTTCGTCTTTTCCTAACCCTCAACCCGCCGAGGGCATTCTGGTACTTTCCGCTAAATCCAGATTAGGGTTTTTCTGAGCCGATTAGCCGCTCTCACCCTCTATATATATATTTCGCTACCTCTATTTGTTCCGTTAAACTCCATTGCCGCCTCCGTTTAGCGAAAACTCTGAGTTACTTCTTTTATGATTGTAGTAGGACTAACTTAATTAGTTATATTTTGTGTTTTTCTGATCTGATTTTGAATCTCTAAATCTAGTATCTTTGAGGCTGTGATGATGAATAATTATACCATCAAACTTTGAAAGTTTATATATTAAACTTGTTGATTCAAATACAATTCTCTGATGCCTCTTTTCTTAGTATTAGCAACTACTAAAAACTTCATTATTTTTCTTTAATTATGATAAAAAGGCAATAAATTAGAGTCTCTGATGCGCTTTGTTGATAGTGTAATCAGCGCTGTACGTTGCCGATAATGAAATTTGGGGCGGAGATTATGGCACTATAATTCTATTTCTCAGATGCATTGTGCATTCAGATGCCTCTACACTTCTATAGTTTTCATTGCTTTTATAATGAATGTTCATTATCTAACTTTTCAATCACCATTGAATTTTTATTTTTGCCTCATTTTTCAATTTTCAAAGTAAGTGTATTTTTTAAAATTTAACATGAATGCTTGATTTGTTTTGTATATTTGCTCTTTTCTTTAATAAAATTTGATAAAATAAAATTAAACATTAAGTTATATTTACTATTAAATTATGTTTATGTTAACTATTTTTTTTTGGCCCAGCAGTAGTAATAGCAGCCAACAATTAAACATAAAAATAAAAATTCTAAAACTAAATAATTCTCCCTCCCATATGTTACCTAGGAAATGATACCCTTATTTAATTTTTTTGCAACTCAAATTTTCAATCAATAAATTATGAATTAATTTATTTTAATTAATTAATCTAACCAATGAACATGAATCATTTATTTGGTTTTTCTAAGTTAGTTAAATGTATATTTTTAAGGCTAATAATTCACAAGGGTAAAAAAGGAAGAATATGGTAATTTATGCATTGATTTTACGAAACGATAGGTACTCCCTCTGTTCCTAATTACTTGTTCGCTTTTGAATTAACACACCTATTAAGCAATCAATTAATGACATAGTGAGTTTATCATTTTATTTCTATTAATTATGAAGTGGATGAAAAGTTCTCATTTTTCAAAGTAATTAGTCATTTAATTGTGGGTATAATAGGTCAAAAAAATTTATCCTTTCTTAATTTGTCAAAATAAACAATTAATTAGGAACAATTATAAAAGGACAAATAGACAAGTAATTAGGGACAAAGAACCAACTATTTATAAAAAATGGATAACATATAAAATGGGACGGAGGAAGTAGCATTCACTAAAATGGGCAAATATATTAACATTGTTGCAATCCAGAATCTCTCTGGAAAATATTATTTCAATAATCTCTTAAAAACATTATTTCAACCCATTTTGAATGAGAATTGACAAACACTAACAAAATATATGAGACAAACTCTAACTTTAGCACTAACCCTAATAAAATATATGAGACAAACTCTAACTTTAACACCAACCCTAATAAAATATATGAGACAAACACTAACTTTGCTATGATTGAACACTAACCCTAACAAAATATATGAGAAAAACACTAACTTTGCTATGATTTGATACAAACACTTTGCTAACTTTGATATGATTGAACTTGAAAGGTTGAACTTAACGGTTGAACCTAATAGAAATATATAGAAAGATCAAATTAAAAGTTAGAAATCTAAGATATATCATATGTCCAAAACCAAATTAAGTATTAAAAGTTGAAACTAGTCATTAAATCACTAATAGCAAATTGCTATCATATATCAACAATGCAAGACATAAATAAGTAAATTAGTTTTACAATAAAATATACAAATAGTATGAAATCTTACCAACTTCAAGTTTCTCAAGATATTTCAAAATTTTCTTTTACACAAATAGAATCCGTCTCTTTTCTAAGTCAATCTTAAGCACAAATAAGAGATTGCACAAATTTAGGATTCAAAGAACTTCTAAATCGATCAAGAATACGCCCAGCGATACTAAAAACACATTCCAATGCTACACTATAAATTAATGCTTCTCCAACTTTGACTAAGCACCCCCATTTCCACAATCTTTCTTTTGTTTATTCAAGTGAAACTTAGTTCTCAGAGATTTTGTTCTCACACTTTGAGAAGCAGTGCTAGATGTATCATGAGATGAAGTAGATCTAGGTGGAAATAATAGAGAATCTCTTGAATATTTTTTTTTAAATACTCTCCAAACAAAACATTCATATAAACTACGAGAGAGAGTTGCTTGGATGGTAAGCACCCCTTACTTCCAACCTGAAGGTTGCGTGTTCGAGTCACCAAGAGAGCAAAAGGGGCGGGGGAGCTCTAGGGAGGTTTAAAAAAAGAAGCACTCATATAAACATTCACTCTATATCTACTTTTTTTCTATCCCCCACCCCACCACCCAAATAGCTCTTCAAGTCCAAATCTAACATATACAAATTTATTACAAGGATCTAATACGGAAGCAATATAAATCATCATTTTTTTAGGACTAACCCAATATCTCTTGAATTTTTTACTATACGCCCAGTCATTATACTCAAATTAAGATCTTCATTTGCTAAACACAATTTCGAATATACAATCAAGCTCACATATATCCTCAAAATAAACATTAGATGTAACATAATGTGAACCGAAACATATATGGTAAGCTCACAAATTCAATTGTGTTTTTAATCACAGTAGTTAAACTAAATATTTAATATAATATGACTCAATATGAATGTATATCTTTTATTTTGAATTCAAATATTACATCTTTTAGTCTAAAAGTTTTACACTTATATATATATATATATAAAAGACCGCAACTAAATATATTAATAAATAATTTTTAAACAAAAAATTAAAATCATAAATGAAATTTACTTATTTATTTTTATGAATATATATTATTTTGATAAATATTATTGTTAAATTTTTTTTATGATTTACAGTTAATAAAATTAAATTATTTTCAAAGATTCCTACACTTCTTATCAAAACAACATTCATCACATTAAAACAAAATAGACTCATATATTCCATAATATAATAACGTCAATTAAACTATCCAATATACCTTTTTATGATTTGCTGCATAGCGGTGAAATTTGGGTTTGATTTGGATATCAACTTCGAACTTACATATCCTTCAATATTAGAATCATTGGTTGCATAGTCTAAAGAATCTTCACCTTACTCTCTTTAATTGGTTTGATTTCTTCTCTTTTGTTATGTGGCATATTTAACTTAATCGTAATAACAGTGCTTTAAATAATACCAAAAATACTATATCCCTTGAAATCTCTATAATTAGAGTGCTTGAATGTAAATATATCACTCAGAAACACATTCACTGCACTGACAAGAAAGAAGTCAACATTAAATGGCTAACTCCTTTCCCTTGATATGACAAACTCAATGTTGATGATACTTTTCATTTAATATAATATTCTATATAATATTTTGTAACTATTCTATATAATACAATATCTTATTAACCCCAAAAAATATATATATCAATTACTAGTAATAATTTTTTTGCACTTTAAACATGTAATTCATTTGTTATTATACATGAAACGAAGGGACATGCTCTCCTATGAAAAGCATATAACTATAACATATTTTGGCACAAATCGAAGATTAAACATATCACCAAATTAGCAACATGCCTCGAACAACGAATGCACAACACAAATAACTCGCAGCTAACAAATAACAATAGATTTTATTGTTTAGCTACCATAATATTATTATCGGGACAAGCAAGTAATTTATTTTTCTAGGGAGTTACTCTTAATACATCTGCAACAAGCTGTGCAAAATCAGCATACTCATTACATTTATCGTTCAAATTCGATGACATTTTCACACAATCTTCATCTTGACAATCCAAAATTTTGTCAGCAGAATACAAAATTGCAACAGCTGCAACGAAAGTCGTGCCTGCAGACAAACTTTGATTTGCATTTGGAATAATTGCTTTTACTACCAAATTATAGTCTTTATAGCAAACTTGAAGACATTGGTTGGAAGCATTTGGATTGGTAGAAGTTTGATTATCTATCAATCCCTTTACGTAGACAAGATTGTGAGCGGCCCGATGTAGGGCCGCTCCAATCATGATATACGCTAGACCTTTGGCATCGGTGTTATTGCTATACTCGCTTGAATTATAAAGAGTTTGGGAACATAAGGTTTTGTTTCGAGTCTGGACACACACATTGGATACTAAATCGGCAGATGTGTATTGAAGTAAAATGAAGAGAAAAAGAAAAAATGTTACCCATAGTGTATAGGTCATTTTTTTTGTTCTTGTTCAAATTTTTTTTTTTTTTTTGAAATTTGTGCTAGGAAAAAAAAGATGTAGATCCATCCTTTTATTATGATTATTGGAAAATCTGGGATTAGATTTCATTTTAGGTATGTATAATAAATATATGTTTCAAATTGGTTAAAAGTTTTAAATGCTTACTATTTTGAGAGAATCTTTTCTTTCTTGTTTATAAGGAAAAAGAATAAATAATTTTAATTAATTCCAATCAGATTTTATTTGAAAGATCTACAGCTGGGATTTGTTAATTACTTCTTCTGTTTACTTTTACATGTCATGTTTGGAACGGATACATTTATTTTAAAAAAATTAATTATCCATGTTAATTGATTTTTTATAGTATTAGTTTTTGAAAAATGATTTGAGGAATAAATAAAAAATTAATATTAAGGATAAACATGAGAAAAAAATAATTGTTTTTTCTTAATATGTTAAAAGTGAAAAAATAAAAATAAAATCTAATTTTAAAATAATGGAAAAATATATAAAAAAAAAAACAGGGGAATAAATTGTTTCCAATTATACAAATGAATCAATTGCATAACGAAATGGATCAAGAAAATGATGATAAAAAAGATTAGAACTATCTCATAAGAAAAAACATTTTAAAAGGAGGATGAAACAGAAAATTAGTTGTGTGGGTAACATTATGTATTTAAAATGCTGCCATTTTAGTATGTTCAATGAAAGATTGAATATTGTTTATAATCACTATACATGGCCACCACCACACACAACACAGGTTTTCAAAAAGAAGAATATTCTTTTCCAAGAAAATACAAATGCGAAGAGAAAAAAATTGTCCGATGATTGATTATTGGTTAGAATTTACATGTATAAATAAGATATAATATAAAATCAGACACTCCAATGTAGTTTCAGCTATCAAATAACCATTCTACCTTTGAATATGCACATTAAAAAACACTTCTCAAAATAAATTAGATTTTAGAATTTAGATGGTGACTAATACATCAATTCTCTACTTATATCAAGAGCAAAAAAAATAAAAAAATAAAAAATAACAAAGACTTAGAATATAATGAGTCAAAATAGCTATATAATTTATTTTATTATGATTTGTAGCAACATATTAGAAGAGGAGAGAGGCGAGCGAAATTGAGAGAAAGAGGAGGGAAGCGAGAGAGAGGAGAGATACAAATTATATTTATATATCTGCTGGATAATTGTATATATGTAGCTGGTATGCATATGTAATGATTGTATTTGTATATCTGTTGATAATTGTATATGTGTAATTAGTATGTATATGTATTGATGTATACAATTGGATCAATGTTGTATCAAGTTCAACATTTGTATTTGTATAATTGATTGTTATCATTTGTATTAATGTTGTATAAACGAATACATGCATATTGTATTTTGTATGGCTGAAGAGAATTTGTATGATTGACACTTATTATTTATATTTGTATAATTGATTATTATCATTTGTATTTATATAACTTATTGTTAACATTTGTATTTCTATAACTAATTGTTATAATTTGTATTTGTATTGAGGGAGAAAGCAGAAAAAGGTGAGAGAGAAGAGAGGAGGCAAGGAAAGGAGAGAGGAGAGAGAAAATAACAATAAAGGGTGTGTTTGGTATGAAGGAAAATATTTTCCTAGATAATGTTTCTTTGCAAAATAAGTGGATTTTTAACTTATTTTCCTATGTTTGGCTGGTAAATATAAAATATTTTTCTAGAAAATATATTTTTTAATGATTGGTTGTTGAATGAAAAATATTTTTCAGAAAATATCTTTTATTTTTTTCTTGAGATTAAAAAATTCTCTTTAGGAAAATAATTTTTGATCCAAAAATCAACCCCAATAATTGATCTAGGACCCGACCCCGACACCCTAGGACAAGACCCCGATGACCGTTCCAAAATCCGACCTTGAGATCCGACCCAAACTTTTGACCCATGATTTTATTTTCAAAAAGATTTTTTTTAAAAAAAAATTCGACGGGGGAGGGTGGCGGCTGGGAAGTGGGGGTAGGGGTACAGGTGGCATAAAAAATGATTTTTTTAAAAATTTAAAATATTTTTCAAAATATTATTTTTAAAATAATAATTTGATGGGGTTGCCTGGGTGGGTGGGGGAGGGAGGGTAAGGGGGTGGCGTAAAAAATGAAAAAAAATAAATTTAAATTATATCCCAAAAAATAAAATTTCTTAGAATTTTTTTTGTTGGGGGCATAAAAAATGATTTTTTTAAAATTGAAATATTTTCCAAAAATATTTTTTTCTTAACTTTTTTTTTTTACGTGAATGGCATGGGTGGGGTGGCGGGAAGAAGGGGTGGTGGGGTAGGGGGTGACGTAAAAATGAAAAAAATTTAATTTGAAATATTATACAAAAACAGTTTTTTTAAAAGAAAAATAAATTGACAGAAATGGGCAAGGTGGGGGCTGAAGGGGTAGGGGAGGGCGTAAAATTGAAAAAATAATAAATTTGAAATTTTTTAGAAAACAATTTTTTTTATAAAAAAGAAATTGACAGAGATTGAATGGATTGGGGGGGGGGGGGAGTGATAGGGGGGTTGACGTAAAAATAAAAAAAAATTAAAATTTGAAATATTTCTCAAAATAATTTTTTTAAAAAAGGAATTTTGACTGGGGTGGAGGGGGGGGGGGAGGCGAAAATTGAAATAATTTGGAAAAGAATTTTTTATTTTTTTGGGCGGAGGAGGGGTTGGGTGAGGTAAAAAATTCTTAAAATTTAAAACATTTTTCAGAAATAATTTTTATTTATTTTTTTGTTTGAGGGGGAGGGAGAGGCGGATGGTTTGGGGGTAGAATAAATTTATTTGAAATCTAAAATTAAAAAACATTTTCCTGAAAATGTTTTCCTCCCTACCAAATACACCCAAAATCTTAACTATAGCTAAAAATTATAATTCTTTGAAACTATAATAATATGTTGTAAATACATACCACAAATTTGCCGTAAGTAATTTTCCCAAAAAAATTCATGAAATACCTAAAAAAAAACTTTTGCATTCGGTCCAAGAACTATTTATAAAAGGAAAAAAAACACATCAATCTTGTCTTACTTTCTTCCACTTTGCATGATTTTAAACCTTTCATTTTTACTTTTGACCAAATATACAAAGGTAAAATATTTAAAGTAAAAGATTGTGGGATATTAGAAAGATCTTTGTTAAAACATGGTTTACGACTTTTACAAGCTTGGGATTTGGGAACACAGAGTCGCAGACTCTGGTAAATACTCCCTCCTTTTAAGTTACTGTAATACTATTTTCTTTTTATTTCCAAGAAAACGATAATTTTTAAACTTTAAAAATATTTAACATAAATTTTATTTTAATAATTAATGTAAGTCTTTTTATAGTCAAACAAATGTTATAACGAATTTATCAAATTATAAATTTTAAAAATCTTATAACCATAATGGATAAACATCACCTGTCAAAGTAGTTGATGATATCCCTCTTGAATCAGAGACTTCTTGTTTTCGAGGGAAAATCTATCAAATTTTGTTAACCATTACAAATATTATTACATGTTTATAACCACAAAATTAAAGATCGTATCGATTCAAATGATACCACATAAATCGAAACTGAGGAAATAGACAAAAGCAAAAGGCAAAGATATAGCTCCATGAATGATCAGTCACTGGCAATGCCAACAATTAATGTCCAATAACTATCACTTCAAATTATTTTCCTGTTTTTTCTTCTTGCTATAATTTACACAATAATGCATGCAACTCCATTTTTTTCAGAAGAGGGTTGTGGTTTGAATGTGAAATAGGAATGGGCAGACTGAGAGGAAATCATTCAAAAACACAGAAGTCCTATCTATTTTTGTTTAGTCAGAAGCAGGGGTGGACGCACGTGGTCTTTAGGGGATTCACCCAAACCCCTTCGGTAAAAAATTACACTCTAATTATAAGGTAAATTTTCTAAATTTATGTAGATACAATAAATTTAAACCTTCTCATGAACAAAAAGTAAGTTGTAGTGTAGTGGTAGATCTCTTTTTAGATTGGCCCACATGTCCATGATTCGAATTCCATTATAGTCATTTTATTTTTTTTACCTTCCCTTCATTTAGTTTCAGAACCGATCTTTCACGTTTTTTGTTTTTCTTTAAAAAAAAGTAAATTTAAAGCCAAAAAAATTCAAACGTGCTAAAAAGTCTCTTATCATGAAACTAACTTTTTTTACTTATAAACCATGTACTAGTACTTCCTTGGAATTGTATTTTGTTGGCTTATTCACACATTTATTTTATTATTTTTTGAATCCCTTTAATGAAAATTCTAGATCCGTCCCTGATAAGAAGGGGCAACACGAATCTTGAGGCTAATTGTACCCCTTCTACTTTTTGTAACATTGGTAACATCACTAGTAGTTCCATATTAACATATTATATTGATGAGTTACATGTGAAAGGGAAAATTAAGAGTAGTTTAGACACATACTTTCATAAATCAAGACTATTAAATAGTTTTTTAGGAGTGAGTAAAAGATAAATCCTTACACTACTACCTACACAAGTTTTTTTTACCACTAATCAGTTTCTATTGAATCAGCTCACTGAGAATTTTTTTTACAACCCTCCCTAGTGAGCTCCACACCTTTTTTGTTCATTCGACTGATTTACAATTCTGGCCTCAGGGTTGGAAGTGAAGTCTTCTAATCCAAAGACTCCCTCTCGTTGCTCACCAGAAGAATATGGATGTTAACCGATTTAATCAATATATATATATATATATATGTAAATAGCCATTAAACATTTTTTAATAGAAAAATAATGATCTTTTAAGGGTGTCAATCGTATTTGATATTTACACCAAATCATACTACGGTCAAACCTAATAAACTTTGATGTGGTCATTCCTTGCATCATCTCATACCAGTCACTTTGCCTTTCTCTTATTCGATTAAAACTTGACCAGAAAAAAAAAATGCATCCCTCTTGTCTTATTGCTTTTGTTTATCAACCTGAAAAACAAGTTGTAATATTTCAAATTTTGCTGCTCATAAAGTTACGTCGTTGTGGTCCAACTTACCATATTTGACTTTGGTATGCAAGATTGTAAGTAGATTTTGACCTTGAGATTTAAAAATGAATGGACATCAAAACACCTTAGATGTAAAATTATGACTATTATTCACTCTATGTTGAACGTAGATCGATTCTCAAAAAGTCCTTCTCCTCACACCTTGAAGAGACTCGTGGGATTTCAGTCTATAATTATACTTTGTTTATTTCAATTTATTTGTCATGTTTTAATTTCGCACGAAATTAAAGAAATGAAAGAGAACTTTTGAATTTTGTGATCTTAAATTAAAAATAGGATTACTTAAAAATATGTCAAATGTATCAAAATGACTTTTAATCTTATGATCTTAAGTAGGAGTGTCAAAAAATGAGCTCAACTATAAGTAACCCGCCCAGAATTTCAAGGGTTGGGCTAAAGATGGTTTGAATTGGGTTCATTCTCAACTCATTCAAGTTTTAACCAATTTTAAGAGAATCCTCAATTGAGCCCCATTTAATCTTCAATTTCAACTGGTTTTAAGACTCTTTATTTGCATTGATGTAATGTATATTCCTATATTATTTGAATTACTATCTATTTTATATCTTTTAGGATTTATCTATCTATTTGTAACTTCTTTTTTATTTTATTTTTATTTTCTTGAATTGAAATTCAAATTATGGTTATAAAACTTAAATAATAATAGTGTTAAAATTATTGAGATTAAGCGGGTCAAATTGGGTGGGTCACACTACAACAAAAACAACTTTTAGCGGTAGTAAATATTGACATTAATAAAGAGTGCTAAAGTCTTTACCGGCATTAGTTAAGTGTCATTAGAATCAATGTCGCTAAAGGCTTTAGAGACTATACAACGAGTGTTAGTTACCGCAAAAAATTATTTTTGATGTAATGTCAAGACCCATCCTAATTTCTATTTCAACATATTTTAATATCTTCAATTTCAACTCAACTGCCAATTTGACATCCATAAAGAAAAAATTACTTGAATGTTTACCTTTTAATAAATAATTACCGATTTTAGTGATACTTTTTATTTATTACCATTTATAGCAATATATAGCAATATTATTATAAATCTGCAATATGTATTAAAAGTGAATTATGTATGTAATATATATGTATTAAAACTGTTTTAAAATTTGGTAAGAAATTGACACATTGTATTATTAATGTATTAAAATGTGATAAATGTATTATCAATTAATAAAACTTGTGTATTATATGCGTTTTGTAAATTGTTCTTTGTAATATGTATTAAAATTATATTATAAATGTATTAAAAGTGATCAAGTAAAAAAAAAATGTTATTGCTATAAATAGTAAATATTTTCTTAATATAATATATTTAGATAAGTTTCCCCAATCATAATCATGTTAGGTGGAGAATTGGAACAAAAGGTTGCTAAAAAAAGACATTCTTTAATGTAAATTTAACTTAACGTGTGGATACTTTTTGTCACAATTATGTTTAGATTATATCCAAATAAGAGAATTGGCTTTGTGCAATAGGTGTAAGTGAATAAATTAATGCATTTTGAACATTTGAAATATTCCTTTCTATGCGTTCCACACTCGTATAATATTTCTATATAATCATGTTGGTACCTGGAATATGTGTACTGTTGTCAGACTAGCACAAATATTTTATATTAACCATCTCACTATTCCTAACCCCATGGCCCAAGTTCAAAGATGATAGTGAATTCCTTGTCCCAAAGTTCTAAATCTGGAGGTAATAGTATAAGCATATTGCATGTATGTCTTTGTTTTTTTATGGGGTTTGTGTTTTTGGAGGTGCATACTTACATATATAAACATTCCCATGGGACACTAATTAAATTGTTATAAAGAAAATTGGGGAACTTTAATTAGTTATATATAGGCTTCACACACATACATATACTTGGATAATTGAGTTATAATGTAGGAATTATTAGGTGATGACTAATAACGAGCGTGTACGTATGGTAACACAAGATTATTGTTAACAAAAGAGGTAACTCTTATTAGCCTGGTATAAGATAATCGTAAGTTGTGTGGTGTTTGGGGTGATCTCGATGGCCCTTGAAAATCTAGATAATCGATTGTCGACCACGCTTCATGCAATTTATTTTTTTATCTAGTGTTTTAATATCGTATTACAGAAGTTTTTAGATAATAATCGCACGTTTTTGATGAATAGAACTTAAACCCTTTCACTAAACCCTAGGTCACATGTCCCTACACACCCATTGGTTCCTCGTGGTCCAAGTGGGGAAGACCCTTTGCTTCCTTACGCAGATGTTGGACTCGTACAAGACAGGAACCCCATTTCCTTCACACACTAGTTATCTTTAGCTACCACACGAGTGTTGTCCTTTCCTTTCCTATTTTTAATTTTCTTGGTATTTTTTCCGTATTGAAGTCCTTGATTTAATTTAGATCGAACATTGTAGGGCTCTTTTAGGGGTGGCGCTTCCAACACATTTTTCTTCATATTCAGATCTCGAATCTGAAACTCCTGATTAAAGATAATGCAGTCTCATCACTATACCACAACTCATGTTGATAGTTTCTCTCTTTTACTTTCTTACTTTGTCATCCCTACACTTTCTTATATATGAAACTTATGGTCCATTAATTTTACTCTATCTATCATTCCTCGTATCATTTTTTCCAATTTTTTTGGCCCAAGAAAGGGAAACAAAGGTCTAAATTTACGGTTGCATGAACAAAATAAGGACAGTCCCTCGTACCCCCCACTCCGCACCCCCACCCCACAATACAATCAATCAATCTGAGTTTTGGTCCCATTAAACAGGCATTTTTTCACAGAAAAATGGATCCAAACAAAACTAGTCCTTGTCGTCTTATTTTCCTTGTACATCAAAAGAGCACCTATATATATACATATTTAATAAATACTTTCTACGTTCTCATTAATGTGGAATCGTTCACCTAATTAATACAAAATTTAAAAAAGAAATAGAGATTTTTAAACATTTTGTCTAAAATATTTATTGACTACAAAATATATGTTTGATTTTTTAAATGATTAGTTTAATAAAAGAAATAAAACTTTTCATAAGGATTGTGTCAATTCAACAGAATCAAATAATACAAAATAGAGGGAGTATATGTTGAATTCTTTATATGTTTATTTCTCTCTCTATATATATATTTTTATTTTCTTCGATGAAAATTCTCATTACATTTTTGAGGCGTTACAAATCTGAATTTTTTTAAGTGCGGTATAAAATTGGATATTAAGACAGAATTTCAAAACTAAAAAGAAAAGTTCAAAATGTTTTATTCTTCTTTTTCTTTTTAGCTAAATGAGGAAAATTGAATTGGCTTTTCTTTTTTTCTTTACTAAAAAGCACATGATTGATGGTAGCCTAAAGCAAACGTATATAGGCATTCTAGTAGATCAGCATGGCCTATGAATAAATATATCGTACATTATTGAATTTTGTGAACTCGTGTGACATCATTAAAACTTTGGATAACTTTTCCATTTGTAGTTATTGTGTTTTTTGAATATGAAATGAAAAAAAATATATACTCCACAATAACTCCACTAAATATTTGCTACCATTGGAATTTATTTATTCTACTTATAGCATCGATCATATGTTTGTATATGGTGTTTTATTTACTTCCTATGTCTTTTTTAACTCCACGAACTTATTCCAAAATAATTGTTAATTTAGAAATTTAAGGTTAAAGTTAAAAGAAGTACTCACTCCGTTCCAATTTCTCTAACTTTCTATGGCCTTTTAAAATTGAAAGTTTAAATAGGAAGGATAAATATATAATTGTAGAGGTATACTCATTAAAATAGTAAAATGAATGATAAGTATAACTTATTTCAATATTAACTTTTTTTTAAAAGGTAATATTTCATTATACAAGTAACAAAAAAAAAAGTTACTTTATTTTGTTTCTCATCTGATATTCAGTATTTGTATTAGTATTAACTATTCTGAATTCGCGCTCCATTCGAAAGAAAACGCTACTTAAAATTCGAATCTGAAATTTCTAATTAAAAGAAAAATAATCTCATCTACCGCATTAAAGGTAAAAAAGGTTGAGAAAGAAACATAAGCGAAGTTGTCTATCTATCATGATATTTCTCATTTTAATATAATAAATGGAAATAGTCTTATTATGGTGTTGTGTCTTTGACTTGTACTGACACCTTCACCCCCCCTTTCATTGAATATCAATAGCAATAATAGAATTCATCCCCACACTCAACCTTCAACAACCCATACATCCATTCTCTTCAATTCAATTCTTCTTCTTCAATTCTTGTTTCTCTCTTTAATTGCACATTAATTACCTAACTCACAAACACTATATACCTTCATTTGGGCGTGCGATGGGCGGCGTATTACACCATAATTTCTCTTTTGCAAAAATAGCCACTTTAACTTTCCTTTTGCTTACTCCACTTGTTTCTGCTTTTCGGATAAATCCCACTACAACACTCGGTAAGTTATTCAGCTAGCGTTTGACTATAGATTTTGAATCAAAATATTTAAATATTTGTTTATTTATGAAATTTTATTTAAAAACTTCTTCTTAGAGGAGTTCTACGGCACTCGGTTAATTTGTACGTTATTTAAAAACTTGTTTTCCGATTAATTTAGATTTGCGTTTGCTTAATTATGTGTGTTTTTGTGAAACACCTATAATGTTAATGTTGAATTGTGTAATTTACCTTAGAGGAGTACGCATGTGCTATTATGTAGTGTTCGAAATTTGTTAGTTCGATTAATTTGGATTTACACGAAGATAATTATGTGTGTGTTTTTTTGTGAAATATAGGTGGTAGTGAGCCAGATGTAATTGAACGAGTTGTGACTCAAAGAAAACTGAGTGGACCGGGTTCATCACCACCCAGCTGCAGATCCAAATGTGGATGGTGTTCGCCGTGTAAACCGGTTCGGGTTTCGATTCAACCCGGTTTTAGTTTCACTTTAGAGTACTACCCTGAAGCGTGGAGGTGCAAGTGTGGAAATAATCTCTTTATGCCTTAAAAAAATAACTTAAATAGTTAGTACATTACTTTTTTTTTTTTTAACTTTTGTATTTAATTGTTTTTCTTCGTTTAACTATGTACTAGTTAATTAATTATTCTATAATTACCTGAATTTGACTCTTTTTTGTAGTTGTAATTTGTAAAGTTAATTTTTGCTCTGTGACAAGATAAAAAGGAAAAATGGAAAGAAGTATTTTGTTGTGTAGTTGAACCACAGATTCTTCTCTTTTTCATGCGAAACACAGAACATTGGAAACATAATTTTATTATTTTGAGATTCAAAAGGCCTGTTAGATTGAAAATAAGTTATTTCAAAATTAATTATTTTGTGATTAGTTATTTATACTATATTGTTATTTGAATCTTATGTTTGGATAAAAATGACATTGCTATTTCGGAATAACTAATTTCAAAATAAGTTATTTCACAATTTTATCTCAATAAAAAATGGGATAATTTTTTTCTAAAATTAGTTTTAAAGTTGAATTTGTGAATACGCATAATACATAATTGTGTATATTGTGTAACTTGAGTTTAACTGATATTTACGTTTTTCAATTTTGAACGTATACAAATAAACATTTAAATTTTTTATAAGGTGTTTCTTTCCGTTTCATAATAATCGTATGTTTTGATTTTCAAATGTCAAACTATATGAATTTTGATCAGTTGATTTTTTCACTGTATCAATATGAAAATATTTGCAACTTGTGATATTATTTGTATTATTTTTTAATATTTAAGTTTAATTTTAAAAATGTTACATTAACATACTTTATTGTATTTTCAAAAGAATAGTCAAATAAACACTTAAAAATGAAATGTGATAGCTATTTTGATACAAATAGATGTAGTGTGTATTTGATAGAAGTGTTGAAGTGATAATAAATAATAATTGATAAGTGTAATAAAAAGGTAAACTAAACACTATTTTTCCTTGTTAAAAATGATTTAAAGTATGCTTAAAGTTATTTATAAAAAGATGTAAGTTCAAAACTATTTTTACATGACAAGGGAAAACTATTTTTACATTTAAAAAAGGACGAGAATAAATTTTTTTTAGTAAATCACAGAAAATGATATATTTTGAATTTATAAACAATTAACTTTACATTTAGTGCTCCCTCTTTTTTGATCTAGGAGCACTTGATGCTTTTGGACTTTTGGTGAACCCATACATTCAAATTTTCTTATACTTCTAAGTCTCGTTTCTAGTAAAAACAACGTCAAATCAGTTGAGATGTAGGGAATACTATTTTGTGATATATGAATTCTAGTGAATATTGGTTAGAAATAGTATTTCTAATACATGCCAAAATATTTAAAATTTTGTCAAATAAAATAGATATTTAACTACAAATATCCTTTTTTTTCCAACTCAATAAAAAATGCTTACGAAATTTCAGAATGATGCATGGAGTAAACTCGTGAGTTGAAATCAATCAATGAGGGAGTATGGGCCTACTGTTGTCATTTGTGGGCCATTGGGCTGGGCTCAGTTAGATAGGCCTCATTTAATGCGGAGTCAGAGTTACAGATGGGCCGTGTGTCTCCGCTGGAAAAAGCCTGCTGCACTACACTGTAAATGGAAATAAAAAGTAATGCTGTCAAATGTCATTTACCCACCTAAATACTGAAACCTCACACGTGCAATTTTTTTTTTTCATCGATGTTCGGTATTGGTGTTCTGACTATATTTGAAGCGCGTAGAATTCAATTGAGGGTAACGCTCTCAATATGATATTTTTCATAATCAGGATTTGAATTCAAAACCTCAAATTAAGAGTGAAACAATTCAACCTTTGCATCACATCATGTTGGTGAGCTTATATTCTATTTTGTAAGTTTATGCCAAGTTCATTTCTAGAGAATTCAGCAACATCATTTAATTTTTTGGTTTTTTATCAGGTGTTCAATATCCATATTATAGCTTGATTAAATTCAAATTCGTACTAAAAAGACCGACATTAGGAGTTAAGTGCTCCTAACAAAGGTAATTCAATCCAAAACCATTTAATTAAAATTTAAGAATGAAAGAGTACTTAATATCATTTGAAATATTCAGATTCACAAAATGAATGTATGGTGTAAAATGTAAATCTCCATCCAATTGTAGATATTTGATTAAACCACGAGAAACAGACAAACAAACTTTCGCCACATAAATTTAAATGAAATATTCTGTGTACACGCGGCATGCCGTCAAAATTAGTTTTACTTTATAATATAAAGTTTATATTAAGGTTCATGTAACCAAAGAATTAGCATTATCAGCAGAAATGGCAATCGAGGTGAGTTCCCAATAATTATTTTCTCTAATTTTCTTTATTAAAGTGTCGGAATATGTGTGTTCAGTTAAACTAAAACATTTAATTTGTTCGATAAATTATTGATTAATTGATTTGCTTATAAGTTTAGGCATGGTTTATGGATGAAAATTCAGAAGATCAGCGGCTACCGCACCAGAAGAACCCACCGGAGTTTGTTTCAGTGGAGAAATTAGCAGAAGTCGGTGTTTTATACTGGAAATTGAACCCTAATGATTACGAGAACGATGAAGAATTAAAAAAAATTCGTGAAAGTAGAGGCTACAGCTACATGGTAATTCTGTTATACTGTTCATTTTCTTTCAATTTATTGATGTTGCTTTAATTTCCTTGATAAATGGAAAATTTGCATATTTTAGTGTTTTTTCTGGTTTCTTCTTTTTCATAATAAAGGGGCTAATCTGAATTTTAGGGTTTACCTATTCGGATTAGCCCCTCTGGGTTCTGCAGAACTCAAAAACTTCGGTTGAAATTCTGTATATATTTGTTGAGAATTAACTTGAATATGCTCATACAATAAGATTCAGAACTCATAAATTTCAAATTTTTGAATTTACTCTAGACATCTAGTTAAAGATGAAGAGATGTCATTTATAATACCACTTTTAACTTTACTTACTTGGAGGTAGATTATTTGATATGAGTGTTGCTTTTAATTTACTTAACAGAATGGAAGAGCCACTTTGAGGTTCCTTTGAAATGAGGCAGGTAAATGGAGCCACTATGAAGGAAGCTTCGAGCTCAAATTGGTCATGGGTTGGGAACGGGAATTGAACTCTATGCGATCGAATGTCATGTGTACCTTTTTTGTTTATCTTGAATTGAGTAGAGCCTGTTAAATTATGATATGGAGTAGTAATTAACCTAAGGTATTTCCCAACTGCACATTCCTATAATATGAACTAAAGTATGTGAATCAATTTGCTTTTGGAATTAATATTTTGATTCTTTTCAAGTTTGTGTTAACCTGTCTTCCGAATTCTAAGAAGCACAAAAATGAGTTTGTAGTTAGATTCAGTGGCGGAGTCAGAAATTTCAGGAAGGGTGTCCAAGTGAACCTGCTCTTCTTAAAAAATGGAAAAAAAATTGCTACTATTCAGATTCGAACACACAAACACTTTAAGTTCGTGTGTTTTTACTCTTTCAAGGCGCCTGAAACCACTAGGCAACATCATATTGTTGTGTCAAGGGTGTCCAAAATATGTTATTTAGCCACTTTGTTTATCATTTTACTTGTATGTACGGTAGAATTTTTCGACGAAGGGTGTCCAGTTGGGCACTCTTACATAAGGGTTAGATTAGGCATAATGCGAAGCTATTGTAATGGGGTTTATGACTACCTCGTAGCAATCTGTCGATTTTCTACTTTAGATTTCTTGATTGGTAAGTTTTGGACATTATTTCCGAGATAAGGCTGATGGTGAATATAGAATTGCCATTATCGTAGCACGTTAAACACGTGCACACTATACATCAGCTCTTTAGAAGTGTGTGTTGTTCAGCATATATGGTCATCTCGTGTTCTTCGTCGCTCACAATTAACTCCACGCTACACAAAATCAAAACTTCCAACTTCAGTTTCTTGGTTCTATTAGTCTATCGACTTAAAATGTAGTTCGCGCACTGATCTGTGTGATTATTCTCTGTATGTTATGTTCAAAGATTTAAAACTCTGTTTCTTTTACCAGCTATTCGTAATGAGCTGCACCATCATTTTCTTAATCCCATCATGTTTTCTCTTTGAAGGACTTGCTGGATTTGTGCCCTGAGAAGGTGGATAACTATGAGGAGAAGTTGAAAAATTTCTATACGGAGCACATACACGCAGATGAGGAGATACGTTACTGTCTGGAGGGGAGTGGATATTTTGATGTGAGAGACAAGGATGATCGCTGGATTCGCATCTGGATGAAAGCCGGTGATATGATCGTCCTGCCTGCTGGGATTTACCACCGGTTCACCCTAGATACTGGTAACTATGTCAAGGTGTGTTGAACTTCGAGTTCCTCTTTTATGAAGCATAGGATAAAAAAATTTCCACTTACCTGTGACTCGAACAAAGATCATAGAATAGTAGCAGAAAATTACATCTCAAATATCTATAGTACATAATTGATAATCTAAAATTAGTAATGCAATGACTCTGTTCGCGTACTTGTACATATTGTTAACAAGCCTTAGGGAATGGACTAATAGTTCAAGCTCTATACACATCACCGATAACTCGTCTATGTAACTTACAAGTTTAACAGTAAATATGATACGTGATCGTTGTTAGTGATGTTAACTATGCATTACATTTTGATGATTTTGTTGTGCAGTTGATGAGGTTGTTTGTGGGAGAACCGGTGTGGACACCTTACAATCGACCACAAGAAGATCATCCAGCAAGGAGGGAGTACCTCAAGAGTGTTACTGAAGGAGTAGGAGTGCCTCTTGCAGCACACTAAAGATATTGAGCTCTACAAACTTGAGAGACTTGGGAATAAGTTTTGCTGCATATTAATTGTTGTATGTTTGTATAGAATAATTTGAGTTATGGTTATGTAAAATGAATTTACTATATTTGCAAATGAAGATTTGAATATGAACTTGCAACTTTATCTTTCAATGGCCGGTCACATGCATTTCTTTTGTTCCTAGCTTTGGTGGAAAGAGTTATCTGTTATTTGTACAAATGTGAACATCACGGCCATCAATATAAAATATGAGTTGGATGACAAATATTATATAAAAAACATTCAAGTTGATACATACTTTGCAATGACAAAGTTAAAATTGTATGTGAACAACTAATTATGTCAATAATATATATGCACAAAAGTATTATTACAAAATGACTTAACCATAAAGACCTTAGGTGAATTGTTTAAAACAGTACTTTATTCTCCACCTCCACTTAAATAGTGTTTAAATAATTAATACAAATACTTAAAGTTGCATTCCAATGGGCTATCACAACAAGGTTAGCAGTTTTGTCGACCAATAGTGAAGCCTTTAATAAAAAGAAAAACCACGTGACGTACGTCATAAATATTTAAAGACTCTACTTATGATACATAGCTATAGTCTTAAAATATTACAAAACATTTTATATTTTGAGTTCTGTAGCAAATATATACACTTGCACTTATACAACTTTTTCAACTGATACAATATGTATTGATACTCATGTCTGAATACAACTCGTTCATTAACACATATAATGTGTGTCTGATACAATAATTATAATTACGTTTTATAAATATACAATAATTATAATTACGTTTTATAAATATGCAAACTATAGTTGTATTTCATAATCATACTTTAAACCATAACCATTTATAAATTTGTATGTATCATACCTTAGATTACTGAAACTGAACGTGTTAGCAATATAATTTTATTTTATTTTTTTTAAAAAAAGACACTAGTTATAATAAAAAACTGAATTTCACACCCAACTAACCTCGTAAAAGGAAAAAGTCTCTTGACTTAGACAAATAGTGACATTAATTTTCGTTATTTTTTAAGTAATAAAGTATGTGACCGGCCTTTGGAATTAAAGAAATACACTATGGACATTCCACTTGTGGAAAAAAAAAAGACCATGGACATTGACTCAAAAATGGTTTAACTATATATATTCTTATAGTACCATCCATTATTATCAGATTTGAACAAATAAGAAATATGGTTTCCATTGCAAAGGTATGTAGTTGACATATTTTTAAGAAAATAATCCTTCTGTATATTACTTTTGTTGTTCTAGGTAGGGATATACAATTTTTCTTGAATTATTATGGGTGTTGTATAGTTTCTTGATGCTAGATATAATGTTATTTCTCAATAATTTCTATTTTAACTATACTAGAGTGTAGATAAACAAAGTCAACATCCAATGTTCTTTCATGCAGTTTAATTTTAGTAAGATGTGATATATATTCATTTTAGTCACAATATATAGTACAATAATACGGGCCAACATAAAAAATGAGAATTTTGATGTGAAACTTCTTCACATTCCCTTCACATCTTGGATGTGAGTAATTTTAATATGAAAGCCTAACATCAGAGATGTGAATCTTCTTTACATCCCCTCACGTTCAAGACTGGACATCTGGAGCATGAACAATTTAATATGAAGGTTCAATATCTAAAATGAGAATTGAGAAGATTCTTACTCCTGATACCATATTATGGATACTGAATCTAACTCAATTGTTCAAGCTATACAAAGAGACAACTCATCTCATTAACTATCGTTGTGGGCTTTCTTCACATTTTTATTTTTAAAATGGACTAGCTAATGATTATTTAATTTCTCTCTACACAGATTTTTATTTCCCTTGCCTTCTTTTGGGGAATGGGTGTAATTGGTCATGTTTATGAAGAAGAAGAATATCATACTAAGGATCCTAGAGAAGAAGTCATAGAAGCATGGTACATGGATGATAGTGATGATGATCAAACACTTTCTCATCATAGCGGACAAAAGAAATTTGTGTCTCTTGACAAGCTCGCTGGTAAATATACATTTATTTCCTCTGTTTCAATTTATATGATAATAATTTTTTTTAGTTCATTATATTAAAAAAGAATGATAACATTTTGAAATTTACTACACACTTTTAGAGCTTGGAGTGCTTAGCTGGAGACTTGATGCTGATAAATATGGGAATGATGAGGAATTGAATAAAATTCGAGAAACACGTAGTTATCTGTACATGGTATATTGAATTTTTACATTTAATATATAGTAATATTAATATATATGGATTAAAGTTTAAACTTTGTCTATTTTCCAATCAGTTCTCTTTTTGTTCAATCAACTCGAATATTTTTGATGGATGAAAAAGATCACTTTTTTTCTAGAGTAGAATTCTGGAAAAACTTTTTGTTTTCAAATTTCATAATTAAATATGACCAAACGTTCACATATATTATTTTTTCAGGACAGTATTGAAGTTTGCCCCAAAAAATTATCGAATTATGAGGATATGATAAAAAAATTCTTTGAAGAACATTTGCACATTGACGAGGAAGTCCGTTACTGTCTTGAAGGAAGTGGTACTGTTAGATTTCATTGAATATTGGACATTATTTGCAAATTAATTAGTGTGCCATATGTAATATAATAATACATATACTCTTGCTGAGGAAATTAATTTTTTTTTTTGACGAATTTATACTACTAGACAGAGTGTTTAGCTGTCTTTTAAATTAAAATATGTACTCTCTTTTGTTATAGGTTATTTTGATGTTCGAGATTATAGCGATGTTTGGATTCGTATTTGGGTGAAGAAAGGTGGATTGATTGTTGTGCCTGCTGGAATTTATCATCGATTTACACTAGATTCAAGCAATTACATTAAGGTGGGTTCAATTAATTGTCTAGGGTACATTTTTAAATTCTATAAACTTAACAATTTTAGTAAAAAAAATATGACAGTTCAATGCATTAAGGTTTCGTTATGCGTGAAATTCAGTGATGGACCACAAGGATTTACTTACTGTACTCTAGTATTACAATTTTCAGTTCTAGTATTTTTCGAATTTACTTAAATGAATTTCTGATTCCGCTACTGATTGATTTTTGTAGGCAATACGGTTGTTTGCTGGTGACCCTGTTTGGACTGCGTACTATCGTCCATATGCAGATAATCTCCCTGCAAGGTCTATTTTTAACACACATACACCCCTTTTATTTTTTATTTTGCAATAATTGAAAATGGTGTTGTGCATTATTTAACACTAAGAAGAAATTTTTATTTGCAGGAAACAATACGTTGAAATTTTTGGATTAAGGGAAAGCACAGCTCATCATGCAATTAATGATGATGTTATTCATAAAGTTGACGAATTTTAAACATTCTTAGGCCATTGATATTTAATTTAATTTACCTCAGTTTTTGCTGAATATTTGAATTCTAACCTGTGAATAATTGCTCAAAATTTTCAGTAATGTTAAATATTAAAGTTATTTACGTGTTGAGTGAAATATTCATTGATATTTGCATTCATGAGTATAGCATTAAGACTTGGGACGATCTTATTAAACCTGTTTTTGATTTTTCTCTACTTTAATTTGGCTGATCGAATCTAATATATATACTCCACTATTTTTCATCAAAAGTATATATGTTATGTATACCATACATCAATATATAAGAAAATATATTTTTTGATTAATATTTTAATGAACGATTATTTATTTTTATTTCCTTTTAAAAAAAGGTACTAGAAAGAATACATCCACTTGATTTGTTTTGTTTTTTTTTTCTCATTTAGTGATACTGTGATACTTTGATTTGTGAATGGGCGATATAATATGATAATATAATGGGCCAATGTTAGCTAGCCCTTGGGCTTATAGCCTCTAAAAGTTCATGGATCGAAACGTTATTTTGGAGGGAAAATATGTAGAACTATTTTTTATGCTCGGTAAACGAAATTTACGAAAAATTGCATGTGTTGTTTGATTGATCGATATGTTCTTGATTGTTATCGTATGTAAAACCTAATGAATGAGCTTATCATGTTGAAGATTTTTGAAATCAAAAGCCAAATTGAATTAAGTTACAAGCATGAAGAATAACAACTCATTGTTTTAATAAATATTATTAGTACAACATAAATCTCATATGTGATAAAAATGGAGATTTGATAGATTGCAAAGAGAAACATTCAGTTGAAATTGGATTATACAATTGCAATTCAATTTTTCAAAATCAATAAAATTTTATGGAACTTGGACAAAAAAGGAAAAAACTAATTGAATATGAAGGATTTTTCAGACTTGAATTAGTCAAGATCTTGAATACATTTAATGACATAATAATACATCAACAACCCTCAAACCTATTACACATTTGAAGTTTTGAACTACGACTTATTTCAATTGAGCATCTGAACACACATGTTTCTATCAGACACTATCAATTCAAATTTTAATTTTTCTTCTGTGTGTGTTCATAAATCTTCATTACGTATAGAAGTTAATCACTTAAAAATATTAGCCTCATTAAGGTCTTTTTTATGATTTTTTATTTATAAAAATATTCAATGAATATCTTAGTACTAATAATATAAAAATTAGATAAAATACTAGTAAGATTTCCAGTATTCCCTTCCTACCGAACATTTCACACACCAAATGACGAAAACACCCTTACTTTCATCTAACCTCAAAATGGTGTTTTGAATTCATTTAACCTGGACATATCACAGGCTTTCGATGAATAAACAGAAAGGTTAATTTAGTCTTTTCACAAACTATACGTAAGAAAAACGTGAGACCCAGATTTAAGGAGGGTTCTATTATTTTCTCTGTCTTATTTATAACATTCTTTTAGCTCTCTGAAATTGAGAAAAAAATAAGCAAAAACAAAAATGGGTTCCATTGCAAAGGTATGTAATTTTACTGATTTTCAATTTTTTTAATCTGAATTTGCGTAATTTTCATTAATTTTTTCTTTGTGGGTATTGATTTTCTTGAATTTTATGGTATTTGTTTTTCCTGGGAAGTAGTTTGATCTGCTTTTGAATTGAATTTTCGTTTTCTATGATAGTTTTAAGTTTTTGGGTGTTGTGTATTTTTTTATGATGTTTATTAAAGTTTCGATCTTTACTGGGAAATTAGATTTGTTATAAAAGTATATGATTGATTGGTAGTTTGATTTTTGGATTGTGTGAAGGGGTGTGATTGTGCACTGTTTGAATTTTTTGCGTATTTGATACGCATACATTCTTTTTTTGTTTGTGCATACACATAATAAAGGTAGGATTTTGCAAGTGGGGTTGTCTTTTCTTTGCTTAATTTTGATTTTTTGGATTCTGTGAAGGGTTTGATCAGTTCTGTTTTGTATTTGGATTTTTTATCATGTTTGATATACCCAAATTACCCTTAGCTAATGATTTTTTTAAGTTCCCTTTTTCTATTTTACAATAACATACCTAGTGTAGTCCGACAAAGTGAGTTGTAGGGAGGATAGAGTGTACACAGATGTAGACGTTACCCCTACCTTAGAGGTAGAGAAGTTGGTTCTGATAGACCCTGGCTCAAGGAAAAGCTTTTGTTTTTCCATTTTATGAAATATTTTATGGTATTCAAGTTGTCTGACTTGCAATTGTTTATTCTGTGGACAAAAAGGTTATAGTTTGCTAGGCATATATTGTGCTTATGGATAGACATAGACGATGTTGCTATTGGGGAAGGAGGTGTTTTCAATGGAGCAAATCTGGAGTTGACGCGACTCAAGGAGTTTAGATTTTATGTAATAAATGTGAAATGACCATAGACAAACCAAACGATTACACCTAAAGAGCACCTGAAAACTACACCCACTTTCTAGGAAGAGTGATATGATTAAGTAATTACACAAACGTTGAATCAAAAATCCAAACTAATTACACAAACTTTTAATCAAAAACCGACATTTAGCAGCTTTCCTCGACCTCTGTACTCAAGGAGTTTTGTTTAATTGCTAAAAATAAACAATGTGACTATAGGAAAGTTGAAAACTACTCTATTACATATTTTATTGTAAAGATAAACAATGTTGATTATATGAAAGTTGAAAGCTATTCTATTATCTATTTTATTGTAAAAATAAACAATCATGACTATAGAAAAGTTGAAAAGTATTCTATTTTCTATTTTATTGTACTAGATTGAAGTCATTATGGATCATCAAAGGACATAGATAAACAAAGCAAAATTAGATGTACTTCCATGAAGAAGTAAATGGAAGTAGATCAATTTATGAACGAGCTGGATCTTATAATAAGATGCGGGTGATTAGAAAATTAATCCCAAACTGATTTGTTATTTTTTGCAAATATAGTGGTTTTTTGCAATATCTGTAATGTCCATGAAATCACATTAGTGCATCATGGGGATATTGACTATAAAATTTTAAAATATTATCTATTTTCGGATCGACTTCTATTGCTTTTGTTGCAAACCCCTTTACAGAATATAGACAACTTTTGCAGTGAAAACTGAAAACTGCCTTGCTTAAAGGTGAACCATCCAAGTAAAATGTCACAACAGACACTAATAAAATGATACAAGTTCTGGACAAAAGGGGTTCGTAAATTTATGGTTGTAGGAGGGTTGGCAGAACAATATTGGCTTGTCGTGGTTCTATTGATGTTTGTATTGTCCTATTACTCGATCATTTGGTTGTTGCCTTGGGTGAAGCTTTGGTTTCTTAAGATGATGATCTTCCCTGTCCATACAATAGAGTGGAATGTGAATTTATTCAACTCAAACTGGGGAGGAAGTACTAAATAAGCCCCCAGGGCTTAGTTCATGTGGCAAAGGTTGATGAGGGAGTTGTGGCTTATGTCACAAGTTCGAGCCTTAAGCCATGCGAACTAAGCTGGTATTTAAGTGGAGAAGGTAGAGAGACAAGCCCATTATCCCCGAGTTTCAAGGGCTGTGGTTGGTCCTAAGGATTGGCCCCATAACGCCACTACCTTCCCCTCTCTTTGGGCCATGAATATGAGGTCTCATACCGACTACAGACTCAAACTACAATCAGATGGCCTTGCAGAGTACAAGCCCTGGAAACATTATGATGATTAATAACTTCAAATGAACTTGTAATACATTTTTACAATAGACACCAAAAACGAAAAACAAAATGCATCAAAGCATTCTTAGGCTATCTTATTTTAAATTGAGAACAAAGACTAGTTGGGTTTATGCTTGCCAAATTTTTCCTTGCCTCTTTCTGGTTCAGGATTAGGGTCGGGAAGCTTAAATGTATACTTTTACTATTACGATGTTACTATCAATACATGTGGTTATACCTTTTGGGATTTTCGTTTAACATGTTAACCGTATATGATTGGTTATTTTGTTGGAGTTACTTGGCCCCCTACATTTGCAAAGAGAAGAATGATTATAATGCTGTTTTTGAATGAATCCTTACACATAAAACAAAGTATAGAAATATAGATTACCATAAAGTTGGTGAGTTGGAGAAGGAAATGGAGAATTATTCACATGCTGTTTTTGTTTTTTCCAATTCCTGCAGGATCCAAGAGAGGATGTCATACAGGCATGGTACATGGATGACAGCGATGAGGACCAGAGGCTTCCTCATCACCGTGAGCCAAAGGAATTTGTGTCTCTTGACAAGCTGGCTGGTAAAGATCAGGATAAGCACTATATATATAAAAATTATCTATGAGGAATAGAAAATCCCCCTTCACCTCCCACACAAAAAGAAATCGGTAGTTTCAAGGCAGTTTGTCTTCCCTTTAATACTTCCCGATAAGTTTTGGGATTCTCTGAATAAGGATCTCTACATTTGTAAATTCTGGTTCAGTAGGTAAATAACTTTTCAGTTATTACTGATAATCTAATTTGTTGTTAACTCTCTTGGTATTTTGGGGTTAGAAATTGAATAGGTGAAAATCATTTTTATGTTGCCTTTGGTGGATGAGAATCCCACATTGATAGGATGTATTATCATTTGTCCAAATTGTAATCGTGTCCTTAATCATATGATGAACAAGGATTAAAATAATGAACCAACCCTAAGTGTAGTTACAAGTTGATTGCTAGATTTGTCCTGCCTTCGTATTCCTTTCTTAATTACTATGTGAAAATTTCAGAACTTGGAGTGCTCAGCTGGAGACTTGATGCTGACAATTATGAGACTGATGAGGAGTTGAAGAAAATTCGGGAAGATCGTGGATATTCATACATTGTATGTTAAAGTTACAAAACTGAAATCTTTCATCAGTATATGGATACAAGTTGGTCCCTTTTTTATTATTTATGAGTACTGAAGTTTTATGGGTTCATAATTTGCTTCAGGATTTCTGTGAGGTTTGCCCTGAGAAACTACCGAATTACGAGGAGAAAATCAAGAACTTTTTTGAAGAACACCTGCACACTGATGAGGAAATCCGTTATGCTGTTGCAGGAAGTGGTACGATTGCAGTTTATTGATTGGATTTTGCTATTCCGCCTTCCAAGTACTGTTGCTAAACATATACTTCTGGATGTAGGTTATTTTGATGTCCGTGATGTGAATGAGAGCTGGATTCGTGTCTGGGTAAAGAAAGGTGGAATGATTGTTCTTCCTGCTGGAATCTATCACCGCTTCACGCTTGATTCAAGCAACTACATTAAGGTACTTCCTAACAGCATACATGAAAATATTAGTAAATGCTGTAATATTTTCATCGTTGCCTACTCTGGAGACATGTTTTTTGCACTTGTGCTCGATTGCACTTCTTGCACGGTATATTTGATTAGAGTAATGGTTTGTGTAGGCAATGCGTCTCTTTGTTGGTGACCCAATTTGGACTCCATACAATCGTCCACATGATCATCTCCCTGCAAGGTTAATCTCTAGACCCTCGCTATACTATCTAGTCACTTGTTTTAGTTGGATAACCAGATACGATCTTTGAACGTGGAAGCTAATGAAACGTCTTTTCCCATGCAGGCAAGAATATGTTGAGACGTTTGTCAACGCAGATGGCGCTGGCAGGGCTGTTAATGCTGCTGCTTAAATCAACTATAGGCAAAGAACTTGAAATCGTACTAGATTGTAATAAATATTACCATATGGTGGCTTTGCTGTTCTTGATGTGTGCCTTAGCATGTTGAATGTTGTATCCTGTCACTAAATAAATCCCCCCTATGGGAGATTGATTGTTTATATGCAAGTTGAATTTATTAGTATGTGATTGATTGTTTATATGCAAGTTGAATTTATTAGTATGTGATTTTAGGTACTTTTGTTCTTGTCAAGTAGTCCAATATTTCCTATTTCTGCTTGTAATTTTGTTGCAATTTCTTTTTTGTTGGTTGTATGTGTATGGTATTGAGGAAAATAATTTTTCCAGGGCAAATTTTTATTTATTTATTTATTTATTTTTTGAGGAAAACTAGTTTCTTAACGTAGTAGGAAAAATAAGTTTCACAATGGCGTTCCTTCCATATTTTATTGTGCCCTCACAATCCTCTAACACACCTTATCTTCACTCTATCTCATGCAATTCATTTCCACTACCCTTATTTCTCATAATATTTGTTTAGATTATATACAAATATTTAGGATAATATTTTGTCTACGCTGAACACAAAAAGAAATAATATGAAACTCATTTATTTTTCTAGAAAATATTTTCCTTTCTACCAAACACATCCTAGAGATTTATAATATAAAATACTAATACTAATATATTTATCCACTCAAAATCGCAAAATGCATTTTAGACATCAAAATAGCAAAAGATCTTGGTGTTGCTAGATATTTTTATAATGGGTAAAATATCTAAGTATACAATTTAAGCATCCAAGTTACCTCTATATAAGAGTAGTTTAATTTTTCACTAATATAACCACAAAATTTTTATTTAAATACACAATTTATTTTATTATATTTTCTAAAATTTCCTACTATTTGAAAAGGGTAAAAAACTTAAATATATTAGCACCTAAATAACTCCTATATAACAAATTTAACAATAGTTTGACTTTTGACCCACATAGGAATAGTATTTTTACAAAACAAAATAAATCCAAATAAAATAAAATAAAAATCGTAAATTAAAAAAGAACAACCCACGTTCCAAAATTAAATAAAACTTCATTCCTTAATTTCCTTATTTACCTTTCACAAATCTCTCAACAATTAATTAATACTTCTCTCTCGTAACCTTAAACTAGTATTGTAACCAAAATGACACCTCAAAATTCGCTGGGGATGAAATCTCAGAGAATTTGAATGAACCCAGTTATGAAAATGTCATTGATGAACTTGAGGTCATGATCAATGATCTAGGTTACCGCAATAAAATAAATGTTAATAACCTATTGAATTGGTGAAAATGACACATGTTCAGAAGTCCAGAATTTAGAAGAAATTGTGGATAGCACTTAAAAAACTAATATTGATGATAAAATTGAAGATGATACAATACCTGACATTTTTTAAAAAGTAAACAACTAAAGAGAGGGTTATTAGTTTATCACAACTCATGAGCCAATTCCTAGTACCTTCTGTCCAGCAACAACACTTCATTAGTGTATGTAGTTTCTCCTACCTATATTTATTGTATGAATACACAAAGGCAATTTTATTATGAATTTAACTATTATAGCCCCAACAATTTATGTAAAAGACTTTTTATATTATTATCTCGCTTAAAAGATAACGATAGGTAAGAAGGTAATAATTAATGTCAAATTACAAAAATTCCTTAAAATTTGAAGATTTTGATCACATTACCTCATCTCCCGACACATCATGTTTTGATTTCGAATATATCACTCAATGTCTGATACATCACTTTTTAATCCATTACCTTTGTTGATATATACAAGACACATGTCTGATGACTCGACACATTACATATGCTGATACAAGACACACATGTCACGATACATTACGTCCCGATACATGACTGATTCGAAATAACATTTTTTATCAAAAGATATTTTAATAGCTCTCCTTTTATTGTTTCGGCATGGTAAGTAAACATACCAATAAGGTGGTCTTTTAAAAGTTAGCCAGTTTTTGATATTTACATTGAAGTTTAATTAATCTCGATTCACATTGAGTAGATTTATTTGAGATAATATTTCTTACTAATAATTTTTTCATATTCAGAACTCAATCGAAATATTTGATTAAAAAAATAATAATTTCATTCACCTCGTAAAAACTAGACAAGTTAGGTTGTTGACCGGCAAGTATGGAGACTGCGTGCTTAGCAACCACCACTCAGTTCCCCAGTCTTTTTCTTATTTTATAGTAATAAAATACTAAATAACTTCTCTCTCCTATCCTTTTTTTTTTCTATAAGAAATATCTGTTTTTCTTCTTCTAGATATAAGCTCATTTAGTACTCCACTTTTGGTAAGATTTTCCTCTTATACAATTTCTTTTTTTTAACCAAATGCCCCCTTCCCCCCTCCAATTTAGGGATTGATTGAATTTGAATTCGTGTGATTGTAGAATGCATTTCTAGAGACGATGCTTCTAACAAACTTTTTTTATTCACTCTAAAGAGCTAGAATTTAAGGTTTTTAATTAACAAAATAACGATGGAGGGATCTTAGTCACACTATTGTTTACATTACTTATTATATCATATAACTTATCTTATTTAAGATTATAAAATCTCACTTTTTATGCGGATAATTGTAGGTATCTTTTAAATGATTTTGATAGTGTATTATATATAAAAAAGAATTAATAATATATATAAAATCGACAATGATGACCTTTTTTTTTTCTTCTTAGAATCTGTGAGGACTTTATATTAAATCAATGGCAGAAAAAAGTGGACATGGCTCTATTCTGCGAAGTGAAGCCCTCAAGAAGGTCAGTTTACTACTCTCTCCAAATCTCGCTCGCCCTTCTCTCTATATATTGTATGATACTGCAAAACATAGACATATTATTCTTTCGATTGTATCAATTAGTATGGCCAAAAAGAAAGAAAATACTTGTATCAAATGTAATTCTCTATTTATGCATCACAAATGAATACAAATTTAAATTAATACAAGTGATCAGATTGTATTCATTGATACAATCTGTATTCGTTGAATATAGTTTGTATATATAGCATCTCTTCTCTCTCACTCACTCTTGAATGATAAATACCCCAACTATATAGATTTCTAATTAGTTTGCTCTAAACATTAGTCATTGATGAAATTTTCCCTTATTTATTTAAAAATCCATTTTGACCCTATTCATATTGATCCAAACAAACTTTGAGCGGGTTAGGTTTTTAGCCCATTTATTAACTTAGCCCGTTGGACCTTCTAAATTTGACTCATTACATTCGTTTATCACCTTTATAAATATAGCTATAATATAACTAGATTTCAAGAAAATGAGATCTCTTGACCATTTAGACAAAAATGATTTTTTCTGATCTCGTTATGTGTAAAAATGAAGATATCTCGTAAATAAACACAAAATTAAAAAATATATATATAAATGCCCTACAAACCAATGTTATCCTGATTTTCTAACATGTTTTTTTTTTCACATTTGATTGTAGTATATTTTGGAAACCAGTGTGTATCCAAGAGAGCATGAGCAACTAAAAGAACTCACACAAGCCTCATTCGATAAGTATAAAATAGTGTAAGTCCCAATTTTTGGATCTTATTAACTCCATGAAATGTTTGCATTATGAATTTAATTTTTTGTGCATTAACAGGGTATAAAAATAATTTATATGACTAAACTTATAAGTAATTTTCAGGACAAACAATAAGTAATAATTTAATGAAGAAGTCTCACATCGGTGGTGAGGGGAATAAGTGTTTTTTTTATATGGCTCGAGTAATTTTAGTCTGTTGAACTAGCTTTTAGGTTGAATTAGACCGATGACACATTTAATTTCTTAATTAACGTCTGTAGGCTATAGATAACTTTGATGGTATGATAGTGTAAAAATTTATTTACATGATCATGATAATACTTTGTAATCGGGAATATATTAACTAGATCTTCATCCAATGATAAAATTTTAAATTAAAGTACATTGCAGGGGTAGACCCATCCTTAGCTAGGGGTGTCTTCGAAAAATTACATTGTATATAGAAGTCAACTTTTGATTTAACAAATATATATATATATATATAAAGTTTTTGACACTACTTAAGACAAGTTAAAAGTTTAGTCTAGTGGTTAAGACGTTGTGAAAATTTCTAAATATATACACTGAATATGTATATTCATTCTTAATACACAAAATATATACATTTGTCGACTATTATTTTACATACAGGAGCTTGATGGGTGTGCCTCGAGATGAAGGCCAATTTCTTTCGATGCTTCTAAAGATTATGAATGCCAAGAAGACAATGGAGATTGGAGTTTTCACTGGTTACTCTCTTCTAATTACAGCTCTTGCTTTGCCTGAAGATGGGAAAGTGAGTATCATAATCACATCATCTGAGTTAATTGTCAAAAACACATTTGAAATATCATTCTTTTCGCGAGTTCAATACTCCAATTATCGTCAATTGTTGCCTTTTCTTATCTAAACGAACATCATCTAGATATTAAAGCACATATCAACTACCAGTTGTTCTAAACTATAGTATCGTTGATGTACTAGAAGAGAATAACTGATAGCTGAAGTGTGTTTTAATATACAAATGGGCAAATTATTAATACTTGTTTGTATTGATACACAGGTAATAGCAATTGATCCAGACAAAGATGCATATGAAGTTGGATTGCCATTTATTAAGAAGGCTGGTGTGGAGCATAAGATTCAATTTATTCAATCACAGGCCTTTCCTGTTCTTGAAAAACTCCTCAACGTATGGCTTCATACCTTTTTTCGAATATATTTTTTAAAAAAAAATTAATCATAAATTATAGGGACTATCATTTTTTTTTCATGTAGTTTCTAAATATGTATATTATTTTAAGGCCTAAAGTTGGTTCGCGAGGGATGATGTATAATCTATTAATTAGATCTCTTCCTATTGGATATTTTTTTAGAAAATTTTAGAAATAACAAACATAATAGACATAATAAGACTCTATAGCTATAGTTTTGATGATTGCGCTCCATAGCTATAGTTCCGTTTGCTATGGAGACTGCGGTTTGTATATTTCTGTCCGTTTGTATATTTCGCTTGCGAATATACAAATAAGGTAAGTATATACAAATTTTGTATTTATACATTTATAAATTTTTCAGAACTCCGTTTGTATATTTCGCTTGTCAATATACAAATCGGGTAATTAATTATGAGTTTTTCATAAATCGTATACAAATAGCTAGGGTAAGCATATACAAAATTCTGGATTTATACAATTAGGAACCGAATTATACAAATTCTGAATTTATATAAATTAGACGAATCGCAAAAATTTAGGAAATGGTAGGCGTGAATTACAATTTTCTTAAACTATAACTATAGTACCTAATATAAATCAGGCGAATCACAAACATGAGGAAACGGTAAGCGTGAATTACAATTTTCTTAAACTATAGTACCTAATATACGCTAAATATTTGTTATTCTACGTAATTTTCCCATTTTTGTTAAGTGTGCTAATCAATGTTGAATTTCTTAACATTAAAATCAGGAGAAAGAAGAATTAGGGACATTTGATTTCATATTCATTGATGCTGATAAGGAGAACTATTTGAAGTACCATGAGATTGTACTAAAATTGGTGAAAGTGGGAGGAGTAATTGGCTATGATAACACTTTATGGTTTGGGACAGTTGCACTTTCAGAGAATGATCCTATGCCACCAGGCTTAAAGGCATTGAGGGGAGCTGTTAGAGAGATTAACACTTTTTTAGCTAATGATCCTAGAATTGAAATGTCTCAACTTTCAATTGGTGATGGACTTACCCTTTGTCGCCGTCTCTACTAGTTTGAGACTGAGGCATAGTTATTTTTATTATTATTTCGTGTATCAGTTAAAAATGGGGCATGATTTTGTCTAGCAGACTAGACTTTTTTGTTGTTGTTGTTGTTGTTTCATTCATCAGCCAAAATATGGGGCATGAACGATATTATCATGCGTTTGTATTTCAACTTTTCTTGTAATGTCTTGAAAGGTTAAAAAATTATCTGAATAAATAAAAGTAACTCCATTTTCAGTCACGAAATTCTAGTCTTTTTCTTTAAAAGTGAAATTTAAGTTCCAAGGTAACTCAATTCGTTAACTTTCAACTGCAATTTTAATTTAGCAAAAATAATATTACTTCCTCTGTTCCATATTGGTTGATCATTATACAAAATATGGTTGTCTCATATTAGTTGATCATCTTACTAAATTAAAAAAATATTAATTAATTTTTTTCTATATTACCCTAACAACTAATTCTTTAATTTTGAAAGTGTTCACATTATTTATAAATTCCCAAAAAGTTTTTAAAAGGTGATTAATAAATTCATATTCTTATTTGTGATTTCTTAAGTATCGTGCAAAATGAAAAGTGATCCAGAATACCTCTTAATTGGCTTTTGTGATAACCTTGTTGGAGAGAGGGGCCTTTGGGATCTGTCCTACTTCTACATTCATCTCAAACCTCAAATAAAATAGTTATCAGGGAAAAATAAATAAAATTCTTGATAGTTTCAACAATTTAAAGTTCTTTTACATTGAATTTATTAAATTTAAATTTTAGTTTATCATATAAAATTTGTTAAATGTTTTAGGATTTTTGCATACTTATTCATTTTTTTTTTGTCTAAAATAGTGTGTTAGATAACTACTTCGTCATTGTTTGTTACACTTTTCTTTTCATTAGATCTAACTAATTTAGATATACATCGAATAGATTATTTAATAGCACTTCAATTGAAGTTTGATATTACATTGCTCGGAAGAAAAATAGTAAAGTTTGCATAAATTTTATAGTGTTAAGAGCTAATAACATCCTATTTTTATTTTTTCCCAAATTACAAAAATTTATTAAATTTATAGGATCTCGGATTCATTAGCAAATCTGTGGATAATACATAGTTCACGGATTGCTAATTATACATTACTTAATGGGAGGAATATATCCGAGAAGGGATAGAGTTGTATTCGAGAGGGAATTTTCGTAATTTTTGTAAGGAAAAAGGATAAAAAATGACCTTATACTATATGAAATGATCAAATATGCCCTTTGTTTATATTTTGGTCTATTTTTGCCCTTATTGTTAGTGAAATGGGCCAAAAATGCCCTCAGGTGTAACGGAGGCAACAACAAATACTTAAACAATTTAATTAATCTTGATTTATCTACCCTCTTCTCTTTATCCGAACCCAACTCCATTTCTAACATCAAAACTTAAATAGCTAAACATCCAAAACTCAAAAAGATTATCCATCACCAACAAGGAACTTATCATGGAAGTTTTAATCTCATTTCTCCTCCACGCAATAAAGAAACAGAAACCTCACCACAACAATTTTTGTTGCCTCTCCGACACCTCTAACTGGAGCTATCACCATAGAGGGCTCTTCTCACCATAGAACTCGATCAGAGTTTCGACCTCCGGTCACCATTGATTTCCTGAATCTGCCTCAGCCGAGAAGCTTCAATAACAGAGCACCTTCTCTATTTTCCCTTGTTTCCAACCAGAATGCCTCCGAATTGACTGCTACCAACAATTTACAAGGGACTACTACTGTTGATAATCTCCGTCATAGGAAATTCTGATGCAACAGATTACGTTGAAAAAACTACTACTATTGAAGATATGTACTTTGTGTGTTCAACTTTTGGGTGATCTTCAAGTGTAAATGTGAAATATTTGTTTGGATTGATTATTTTCTACTAGTAATACTGTTGTTTCAAATCAATTAGTCTTAATTTAAGAAATCTAGAAGAGGGACTAGGGTTTTGGAGGAAAAATAAATAAATTTTGTGAATGAAATGGAATTGGGTTCATCGGATAAAGAGAAGAGGGTAAACAAATTAAGACTAATTGAATGGTTTAAGTATTTTCCGTTGCCTCCGTTAAACTTTAGGGTATTTTTGGCCCATGTCATTTACAATAGGGGCATACATGGACTGAAGTATAAATAAAGAGCATTTTGATCATTTCATATAGTACAAGGGCATTTTTGACCCTTTTCTTTTTTTTAATGATACGAAATTTTAGAAAATATAATAAAATAAGATGTGTATTTATGTAATTTTTCCAGATAAAAATTCATATGGACCTAAGACCAATTATGGGCTTTGGGCCGTGTCCATAACTAACTAGCAGTACTAGCACTTTCTACATCAATTTGGCTAATGATTATTATTAGGAAAAATTACAAAAATTCTACCTTTTAGTTTACTTATTACCATTATCCCCTATAAGTTTTACAAATCTCCAAAATCCATCATTTTCGCGCATCAGATTAGTGTATCTCGCGCTAATGTATCAGCGCTTATATTATTGTATCTCGCGCATCAGATTAGTGTATCATGTATAAAATGTAATGTATCTTACTTAACGATTAATGTATCTCGCGCATCAGATTAATGTGTCAGCGCTTATATTATTGTATCTATTTGAGAGATTTCTGTAATTATAAACTTTTAAGGGATAGATTGTAATTTTACCTTAAAAGTATGTGATTTTTGTAATTTGCACTTATTATAAACTTTTGATCAACATTTTCCTTTGTTGTCCTCACCTATTATTCTTTCTGGATTGTAAGTAGACATCTTAATTTTTATTTAATTTTTTGTTACCAAACATAATGTTCGTAGAAAGCAGGAAATTGTGGCTATTGATATTCGTGTTGCGTCATGGGCCATGTATGTATTAAAATATATTTAGCTGAGTAGACGGTGATAGTTTATGTAGAAAAGAGATTAATTGATAGTTGACGTAAGTAATTAGATTCAAGATAAGTTTTATTTTATAGATGGTGATAGTTTATGTAGAAAAAAGAAACAATTTAGCTCTGAGATATGTTTTAATAAATAGATAATAATAGGTCAGGTAGAAGAAAAAAACAATTGACATGTAAAATGTGAAACTCGCAAGAAAATAAAGTGTTTGACTAGTATCTCAATAACTAAGCGAGTTATTGTCCCAACTAGATCTTGCCTTGACTGTCGATATTGATTGGTCATTCTAACGGTATTGGTGATTGATTGTGACGATTGTAAATCGTGGCTAGTGATAGTGACATGTAACACCCCAAAATTTTTTAAGTTAAGACCCGAACTATTCTTCATTTACTTTTACGGTCATATCGGGTGATTCTTAAATTGCCATATGTGTAAAGGTAAATTCTTTAGTGTGGGGATGATTTCAGACAACTCAAAATCCTCATAAATCATGTCTACCAACATGAGTAAAAAGTCATACTTTTTAGATGATCTCTTATTGCTTTTTAAGCATAGCTTAGTGGATCCACTTGTTGAGGATATCTTATACTCCGGCAAGGTATAAGACAGTTCTGGCAGCGTGAGCGAGACGTATCATCACGTAGCTCATAGTGATGATTGTCAGTTAGAGAATCTCCCAAATAGAGTTAAAAGTGTATTTTTATTATATCACTTATTATGTTGATGTTCAGAGATGAGTAAGTGTTTTTGTGAAGTTTTAAATGATTTCATTCCTTTATCCTTTACATTAAGTTGAGTTTATGTTTTATCTATTGCAGTCTTATCAGTTCAATTATTTATTTACTCAGTCATATTACATACTCGTACATTTCATGTACTGATGTCATTCGACCTGCATCCTTTTATGATGCAAATGCAAGTGTTAAGGATTATCAACATGCATTTCGTTGAGATCACTCTACACTCCAGTTTGTTTTGGTGAACCTCTTAGTATTCCAGAGGTCTCCACATTTACTTTCTAGTCAGTTGTCTTGAGATGTCGTGGGTCTTTCCCTACATCCATCTTGAGTAATAGAGGCTTCATAGATAGACAGAGTTGAGAAGTTTTCTATAGTTACTTTCTTTTGAGTATTGTACAGACTTTTTTTAAAAGGTTGAGTATTTGAGTTCCATGAATTTAATTCAATTTTAAGCTTATGTATGCTTGAGTTAGTCTTTCGCTTGTAGTCAGCCAAGATGAGGTCCGCTTGGGGACCAACAATGATTCTCGAGTGTCAGCCACGTTCAGAGTGTAGACTCGAAACGTGACATGACATTTGATTGTAGTGATCGAAAATGATGAGGGTCGTAAATGAGAATAGTAATTGTGAGTTGATGCGCGGTGGATATGGTACTATGTAGTTAACAATAGTGGCGTGACAACGATAATAGTACTGAATAGATGGAATGGATGATCTTTATTGAAAACTTTAAATAAATATCATAATAATGTCATGTTTTTGTTAAAAGATCATAAGCATTTAGATCTATTCAAAAAACTTTAAATAAATATCATAATAATGTCATGATTTTGTTAAAAGAGCATAAGCATTTAGATCTATTCAAAACATGAAGTGACGGGGAAAAATTAATTAAATATGCATCTTATTTATTATAATCTCTAAAATTTTCTACCATTTAAAAAAAATTCAAAAATCCACTCTCAGATATATTACTCTCCTCTTGCTGATACATCTCTATCCCCCTCTCGGATACATCCATCCCTCTCTGATAAATCCTCACCTATGTATCCGGATGTCTCCTGATGTATCTGGAAGTCCAGTGATGTATCCGGATGTCCTATCCCCTCTCTGATACATCCCTCCCCTCTCGGATACAACCCTCACCTATGTATCCGAATATCCAATGATTAGAGCTGTCAATAAGGGCTGACCCACCCCATCCGGACTAACTCATACAAGCTTTGCAATTTGATGGGTCAGGCCGAGTTAACCCATTTTTTATGTGGGCCAGAAAATGATCGGCCAAGCCCACAAGTGTGTGGGCTACGAGCTTTGCCGGGCCAGCCCTTTTTTCTTAAAAGTATATTTTTTATAATTTTTTAAATTAAATTATAATTTAAAAGATATTATCATAAATATCGACTAGTGTTACTACTTGTTAATCAAATACACAAATAAAATTATCTATATAATATTTATTAAGTTTGATTTCAAGTAAAAACATAAATAGCTAAATAGAAATATTAACCTAATTGTTTTCCAATGATCATAATAAAACACAAAAACTATGATAATATTCCATAGGCTATGGCCTATGTAGTTATTCCCTAGAAATTTTAGGAACTTTATTTTATGTAGTACATATTTTATAAACATAATTTGTATTTAAATTGTAATATTTCAAACTTTAAACAGATTTTGAGTGTAGACTCCTATTATTTTTAATACTTTGTTTTATTTTTTAATTAATTTTTATTTGGCCCATGGGCCGGCCCTATCCATATTTCTCAAGTTCCACAAATCTACAGGCATATTTAGGCCAGGCTAAAAAGCCCTTTTCTTAAATGGGCTCCAAAAATCGTAGCACAGCCCTATCAAATCACGGGTTAGGCCAGGCTGGCCCAATGGGCCTAGCCCATATTGACGGCTTTATCAGTGATGTATCCGAAAGTCCAGTGATGTATCTAGAAGTGTAGTGGTATCCATAAATTTTAAGGAATTTTTGTAATTTGAAAAAGAGTTGAGAAATAATGTAATTAGCTTTTAACACTATGATTTTTTTTTGTAAATTTTACTAAAAAAAATATATTTATTAGTTAAAATCTGAATAATTAAAATACAAATCTAAAGGACGAACTTAATAACTGAAATATGAATAATTAAAATCACAAAATTAATATCTTCACTTGATAAACAAATGAGACCCAACTAAGATTCAATTTTGAGTGTATTAGAGGAAATTAAAGATGCAAAATGTAAATGCACCAAACAATAATATCTAAACTCTTCTGAAAATCATTTGCCACGATATTAACTAGTAATCTCAATTGTTTTAAGATTAAGAGTTATTAATGGAAAGAAAAGAACCACGTCAATTGAATTAATATGAAAATTTTACGAGTAATTTGTTTCTTCCAATATATTATTATATTATATTATAATATAAAGTAGGCAAAAATAATCATTTGCTAAATGCAAGTTCTAGATGTTTATTGCAATCAGGATAGTGGACCCTTTAATTATATAAAATAACGCAAAGTAGCACCTGTCAATTCAAACTTTATTTTGATTTAACACATATATAATATAGTAATGTACAGTGGCCAATATATTTCCCTTACTTTTGGGACATATGCAAGATATTTCCAACCAACATTTTACCAGTACAATATTATTTCATAAGATATAATATCAATTTAAATCTGTCAAAAACAAAAACTTCATCTTTTTTCGTCCCTACTTTCCATACCTTCTCGATTTTGAGCAGGTACTGGTTAGTGGCAGTGTTAGAAATTTCATTGAAGTTATTTAAAAAAGGTGAAATTACTAGTAAGATTTGAACACACGGGCACGTACTTTTTTAAAACATCTAAAATTACTAGACTACAACACCTTGTTCTGTCAAAGGTGTCCAGAATATGTTATTTAATCACTTCGTATATTATTTTACTTATATATATGATATTATTTTCTGACAAACGATGTCAGATTGGACACCTGACTATAACATAGTTACTCCCCTAATACTCACATTTTATTATTGATAATATCTTACGCAATAACTTATAATAATAATAAATATTCATATTAATAAAAAATATTTAAAATCTTTACCGACATTAATATTTACAGTATTACTGCATCTGAAATTTTGGTTTCCAAGACCAAATTGCCCATATCCACTACCTTAAAATCTGCAAGTGGTCCATTTTGTGAAAAGACAGGGAAAAAGATATATGTAATAATATCATAAGAGAACAAAATTTCCAGTAAATCTTTTCTGGGGTCCAGATGAATAACTAGCTCCAGAAATCTCTGGAATTTTATTCACTGTTTGGGTAAAAAGAAAAAAAAATATTGATAAAGGAATAAAGAAATGTTTTAATTAGTTGCATTTATGAAGGTAACATTAATGAATTCATATTATTATGTCCTCCAATATTGCCTTTTTATTTATAGAAAATATAAATGTCAGAGTTTTTCCTATTAATTTATTTTGGATTAAAATTAAGTAAGTTACCTAAACTCAAAAACACGCTTGGACAGCCATAACAATTACACCTCAATTTAAAATAAGTTGACGTTTGTTTTCTCGATTTGATTGCTCAAGATATATTAATTAAAAATTAGAAAAATAATATTTTTAGTGAAAATAGAGAAAATAAATTTTATAAATAACATTTCAATTTCTCACTGTGTCCTCTCGATCACTCCCTCTTCCTCTCCCCGGACACCCCATGCCACCTCACCCTATACCCATAATATTTTTCAAGATGACAGTATAGATATTCTTGTGATATTAATTTTTTGTTTATCTATCAAACATCTTAAACGAAATTTAAAAATCACTAAATTATGTTAAAGAAATTATTTTCGTTCAGACCGAACACATCTTAACCTTATAATTTAGTGTAATGGTTAATTTTGTAAATGGTTAATTTTGTAAATAGTCAATTTTGTAAAGAAGCAAGGTTGATTTGGAAAAGTAATTTTATATGCAAAGTGCTTAACAAAGAAGAAATCATAATAAGTAATAATTTCCTCCTGTCAAGAATTATTAAATACTAGACTTTTAAGAAGTTTTTGGATGTTGAGCATAATAGAATTGAAAATATCATGACTTCTTTGATCATTTCTCTCCAACTATTGTTTCATGTACAACCTTTTTTACAAAAATAAAATTTTGAATTAAAATCACTTATATATTTAAATTTATTGACTTAAGTAATATCAAAATAATAAGTAAAGCAATTGTTGTTTGACTTATTAAATTGAAAACTAAACCGTTTAATCGTTTATACCTATTAGTCTGTCCATTTTGCCTCGCCCTAATTAATGAATGGAACACTTAGTTCATTGTCCCGCCCTTCCCAAAAGTCCCCACGCTTGTTTTTCTCAGACCACAATTCAATAAGTTCACAAAACAAATATACAAATTTAAGGTCCCTCTTCAATCTAGGTCAAATTTAGAATCCAAGCAAGCAACCATAAAAAGGAATTTGAGACAATTGAAAATGTTATAATTTTTTATTACTACTTTTGACCAGAAAGAGAGAGATGCAAACTAATTATAAAGAATTTAGATTAGTACAAAGTTTTATCTACCATTTTAGGTTCAATGAACAAATAAAACTCTCCTCCTACCAAGACCTTCCCAAAAGGGTTACTCCATACTAAAAAAAGCAAAAAGGGACTAAAAATATCTAAGGGCCATACCATAAACTATTATTATTATTTTCAAAACCTATATTCATCAAACTATGACCTAACATCTCTCTCTTCTCTCTCACTCTTGACCTCCATTAATACAACAATTAATATTCCATCTCCTTCTCCTCCAAATCTAAATCCAAATCTAATTTTACAAACTCTTTTTACTTCTCTATATCCTCCATGTTCTTGGAAAATTAATTCTTTCTCTCATTTTCATCTAAATCTTGATTCTCCTCACTCCCAAACCCTAAATCTCCCAAAGATGTTGTAGTTAGCTAGCAACACTTTCTTTGAACTTTCAAAACACATTAATTAAACATATTTTCCTTTATTCAAGATTTAACTTTCTAGTATACCCTTTGTTAGATCAAGAGTTATATGGATCCTAATTTTGGTGTACCAATAAGAGAAGAGCTTCCTAGATCTAATGAGCCTAGTATGTGGATTCCTCAACCAATGGAGGGGCTTCATGAGAATGGACCTCCACCATTTCTAACAAAGACTTATGAATTTGTGGATGATCAAAACACCAATACTGTTGTTTCTTGGAGTATAGGTAATAATAGTTTCATTGTTTGGGATCCTCAAACTTTTGCCATGAATCTTCTTCCAAGGTACTTCAAGCATAGCAATTTCTCAAGCTTTGTCAGGCAGCTCAATACTTATGTAAGCATTATTTTAAATTCTCTAACCAACTCAAAAATAGTATATATGAGCTAGCACACAAAATACTTATATATATATAGAGGGAACAAGAAAGACAAAGGCTTGATGTGTTCTACATAATGCTATATACTATATAATTGTTGATATTTATCGTGCTCTAGAATTTTCTCATGTTTGTGAAGCTTCTAGTGAATCCTTTGAATTTTGAAATTGCAACTTGCACTAGATTATTTTTTTCCTTTATTGGCAAGTTGCACTAGATTTGTTTCTTTTGTTTAAAGTATATATTGTGGAGAAATAATAAATTAAATTTGACTTTAAAATGGAAAGACATAGAAGTTTAGAGAACTTATACACATGTATCTACAACTCAATCACTAATCAAGGAAGTGAAATCTTCACTTATAAAACAAAAAGTAATAAGTCATGAGCCAATTCCAATTAACTTCTGTCCAGAAACAACATTTCATTAGTGTATGTAGTTTCTCCTAACAATATTTCTTGTATGAATGTACAAAGACAATTTTATTATGAATTTAACTATTATACCCCGACAATTTATGTAAAAGACTTTTTATACTGTCATGTCAACTAAAAGATAACTATAGTAACACGTCAATAACATAAAAATTACCTCTACTATGATCAGTCTATATAAGTTAAATCCTATTATGATTGCTTTTCTTTTTCTTCCCTAATAGATAAATATTACTAGCAATGTGAATTATCATGTAGGGATTTAGGAAGGTTAATCCAGACCAATGGGAATTTGCTCATGAAGGTTTCTTGAGGGGGCAAAGGCATCTCTTGAAAACAATTAGAAGGAGAAAAACAAGTAATTTCCATCCTGGACAAGGTTCAAATCAAGGTATAGACTCTTATATTGAATTGGGAAAGCTAGAGATAGATGGAGAAATTGATCGATTAAGGCGCGAGAAGAGAGATTTGATGATGGAATTGGTGGAGCTTAAACAACACCAACAGACTACAAAATCACACATCAAGTCAATGGAAGAAAAGCTTAAGAGGACAGAAGCAAAGCAACAACAAATGATGAATTTCTTGGCTAAAGCAATGCAAAATCCAAGGTTTTTAGAGCAAATGATGCAACAAAAGGAAAGGAGGAAGGAACTTGAAGAAGAAATTAGGAATAAGAGAAGGAGGCAAATTGATCATCATCAAGGTCCTAGTAATATTGTTGAAGATTTAGACCATAATGTTAATAATAGTGATGGAAATTTTAATGTAAAGATGGAACCTCATGAATATTATTATGGTGAAATGAATGGATTTGATGATCTTGAATTGGAGAGATCACTTGCTATGAGCATGCAAGGAGGAACAAGTGGGAACACAATCAATTTTGAAGAAGACTATAATATTGAGAATAAATCTATTGATCATGAAGGATTTTGGGAGGGTTTGTTGAATGAAAATATTGAAGATGAGATCAATTTACTTGAAGGAGAAAATAAGGAAGATCATGTGGATGTTTTGGCTCATCAGCTTGGATTTTTGGGTTATACACCAAAGTAAAAAGATCACTTCACTATTAGTTTTCCATTGTTTTCTTTGTATGGTTTGGCTTTTAGCATCTTGCGTTCATGTGCACAAAGCATCTCGCGTTCATACAAGATCTCTGGGATTTACCTAATATGGAAAGACAAGTTTTTAGATGCTAATACTTGGGAGGATGACAATTCTTTTGCAAAAGAAAGCAACATACTCTACAAGTTTAGTATGATTTTATGATTCTCAAGTGTTTTATGTTCCTTTTAACTCATGGAATTGCATTTGGTGTACTTTTCACATCTTGGAAGGTCAACTTCCTTTCTTCATTATTGAATGTACTTTGTCCATTGTTATTTGCTACCTTATTTTCCCGTTTATCACTTGTAAGGACATAGCTGCCCGGTATATAAATAGCGGTGGAAAGTAGCAAGTACCCATAAAATTAGTCGAGATAGTAAGCTAGTCTAAACATTACAATTATAAAAATAAAAAAGGGACTGATTTGATAGCTCATGGCATGGTGGTCAAGCCTGAATTGATTTCTTTTTTATTTTGATTTTCTATTCGGTGCCGACATCCACATTGAAGCTCGATTAAATCTGAATTCACGCTAACGACTTATACTCAATAAATTCGAAACACAAAACCTCTGCTTAAAGATGAAGGAGACTCCACTACAATTTCTAATTTCCGTGACATATTGATTTCAAGTAAATTGAGTTTATTAAAGAAATTGAGTGATATTTAGCAATGAAAAGATAGAAAGGGGTGATTTTCTTTGTACCTAATGAAGCTCAAAAAATATATTTGATTCTTTTGAATATTGAGGGATTATAAAATTAGAGTAAAAGCTTAGATTTTGTTTGACTGTTGGCAAGCATGTCTCAATTTCCATTGACAGATGGCATATTTTTACTAATTTATTTTTGGTGGGTCGACAGAGGCGGACCGACCTTTCTTATTTCTTTCATAACCTTTTCACACGACACATCAATAAAAATAACCTAATTCCTAACTCTTAATTCTTTTTATGCACAAAATCAATCTCTGCTAATTAATATTTCTTTCTGTTTCAAAATAAGTGTGTTTTCAATAGTTTTCTTAATTTTATTTAAAAGAAAAGTGATATTTTATAGTATAATCAAGAAGACATTAATGATATTATTTCAATTTTTACATAATTATTAACGGATTACATCTTTTTCAAAATATTCATGAAAGATAAATTAGTAAAAATACATTTTACTTATTCTACTTTTTAAGAGTGTGTGGACAAACTAAAAATATGTAACACTTTTTAAGTGTGTGTGGACTATGAACGCTAAAAATAATTAAATCATATCTTTTAACAAAGTGTAAGTAAGCGTTGAAGTATCAAAAACATACTTAAATTATCACTAATAAATTTAAAAGACACATAAATTATTCGGAGTTTTCAAAATGTTGGATGGAACATAATATAAGTCTGCACATACATATGATTTAATTTTCCGAATATTAGGTACAGGCTATAGTATAGTCTGTACATCATCACAAGTTATTACGAGTTGAAGGCCGAAATGCGCTTCTGCGCCGACCTAGGATATTATTACCATATATGTAAGTCTTAAAAATGTGCCTTAGGTTCACCATATGTCTACTAATTTTTTTACACTATCCTACTCTCCTTTCGTAAATTACTGCGTTTATCCAAGTGATTCACAACGATAAAATAATCGAAAAGATGAAATGTGACAAAACATCTTTATTCATAATAGTAAAAAGTAAATTTAAATATTGCAGAACTTGAATGTGCAAATATTAAGTTAAAAGTTCATATACTCTACCAACTATACACGATGCAATAGTATGTAAGTTTGAATAAATCAAAACAATAAGATGTATTGAATGATTCCAGAAAAGAATTATGAGTAAAGTGGAAAATGAGGATAAGGCAATTAGGTTGGCACTGCAGATATGTTTGCTTCAGCAGATTTACACAGACAAAAGGTCATCCTTGTTTTCGGCTTTCCTCGGCATTTGTAAATATTACTTCCTCCGACTTAATTTATATGAGTTAATTTGATTTGGTACAAAATATAAGAACGAAAGACAAATTTTTAAAACTTATGGTCTGAAATAAGTTATACATATTTATGTGGTTAGAAACCATTTCATTAAGAATAAAATAAGTATTTCAAAATCAAATTGTTATTTGACATAGAAATATGTCATTTTTTTGAACCGACTAAAAAAAGACATAGGAGTACTATAATTAATTAACACAATTGAAAAGAAAATGTGAAATGCCGATTGACGTTAGTTGGTTATGACCTAAAATCGAGTAAAACTGACGGATTAAAATTAGTTGTATAAAATGTATAAATATCAACTTTTATGTTAAAAAACATTGGTATAAAAATAAATAGAAATAAGGAATTCTTGTCAGTTTCTAAAAAACGATGGAGCTATTTAAGAAAAAATAAATGAAAAGCGGCAATTTGGAAACAAATCCTTATGTAACATGAATTTGAACAATTCTACCACTAGATAATTCGATCGGGTTATTTGATCAAATACTTATATTATTTATATTATCTTGTGTTATTATTTATATTTTTCAACGGCAGTTTTGTGCTTTAAAACTAACAAATGTTTTAAATTTTTGAAAAAATAATAATTAAAAAATACTAATATTATTAGACTTTTCAAAAATAATGTGCAAAATTAACCGACATATATTATATCGATTTTCTTTTTCAAAAAATAATTCTTTTTTATAGTTTCAACGATTTTATGCGAATAATAGGTGACATACTTTCTTCAATTATATTTTTAAGAAAAATTATTTACAAGCTGTCGAAATCCCTCAATTTTATCCGTCAATTTAGTTCCTCAGTTTTTGCAGTCGATGTTTCGCGTTTTTAAGTAGTGTGAGCTGTCAAGACTATAATATATACTCTCTTCGTCCACTTTTATTCGTTATGTTGCATTTTTCGAAAGCCAATTTGACTAATTTTCAAAGTTGAATTAGATTACACTAATTTGATATTTTAAACAAAAGAAAATTAGATATTCAAAAACTATACGAAAAGTACTGTAAATTGTAATTTTTCGCATATCAATATGATGAAAAAATATATCGTAAAATGTTAGTCAAAGTTTTTATAGTTTGACTCCAAAAAAGGAAATCCATGACAATTAAAAGTAGACGGATGTAGTATTGTTTTTCAATTACCTTTCTTCATTTGGAAGTAGTTTATCCACCCTGATTCACTTTGCTAGTTTTATAACTCATGACAAGTGAGGCTTGTGGGCTTTCATTAATTAGATCGATAGATGCATTTGATAGCATCATATAACAATATTTTTACATATACTATGGCTATTACAACTTTAAACTGTTCTTTCAAGATGAATATGTCAATTTACTTTACTTATTTATCAACATAGAAAAAAGGAGTAGCTAAATAAGGGAGAGAGGAGAAATGCTAGGGAGAGGACAGATACAACTTGTATCAACGAATACAATTTGATACATATGTTGCATTCGATACATATAGGCTATTAGGGAGAGGACAGAGGCAAACGAATTGGGAGAAAGAGAAGAAAAAGGTGGGCGTGGTTTGGGATAGAGAAATACTAGATACAAGTTGTATTTGACAAATATAGATTGTATCAATATGTATCACTATGAAGGTCGTATCTCAGATATGTATCAATATTGGTTGTATCAATACATATGAAGGTTGTATATCATATATGTATCAATACAAGTTATATTTAGGGCAAACTACATAAATCCCATTAGTTTATATCCTAATTATTAAGATTCCTGGTAGTTTCAAATATTACTTCTTCTACCATATTTCATGCTTAGGATACATGAGTATGAATCTGTGAGATACATATATCTGCCGAATTTTAAAATCGAGATACATATTTTATTTGTTTAAATTAATTGGTTGTAACTGATTTCTTTAATTAAAGGAGTTATTGCTGATTTTCAAAATACATGGACAATTAATTTTAGAAATTTAAATTAATCAAATCCCTTAATATAAAGCGGAAATCAAGGAGTATTGTATATATGTTTAATTAATTTTATTTTATTATTATTTAAAATAATAAATTCATTAATATTATTAATAAAAGACAAAAACATGTATATCTTGGTCATTTAATTTGATTGATTTCATTTTATTACTCTTAAAATAATAAATTCAATTATTTAATGTATCTATTATCAATATATAATGTATCCAACAAACGAAACATTTAGATACATGAGTATCATACAAGTACATTCATATGTATCATAGAAGTATCTAGTATTAATTTCGTGTATTTATTATATGTGTCAAGTATTTTAGTTTCATGTATCTATTTATATGACCTAATATTAATTTCATGTATCTATTTATATAATCTAATTTTAATTTCGAGTATCTTTTATATGTATCTAGTATTAATTTGATGTATCAAGTATCAATTTCATACATTATATTCAAAAACATGTATCTCGGATACATAGTAAGCGTATGCATATAATTATGTATATCTAAATATGGAATGTAATTGAAACGCACAAATGTAGGAATAAATCACGAGTGTAGAGTATTTGTCTTATCGTTTATCAAAAAAAAGTAAAAAATTTCAAAATTCTTCCCTTTTTTAGCATCTGAAATTTTTTCTCATAGATACATTTAATTTTAACTTAGATACATGAAGTCTTAACTAGATATTTATACACTTGATATGTATTCAACATTGTTGCACTTGATGTGTATCTAATGATGTATTTGTTCTGTTAATTAAAGCTTTGCGTAGTTCTTCCATCTTGACTGGGTCGTTCCTATATTTAATCTATTCTCGGCTTGAATCTTGGCGGATGAAGAATAAGTCCCTGCAATGAGAAATTCATGAGTGAAAATAAACAAATAAAAGTTGTTTAATTTAGTATAATATTGTTAATGCGTAGTACCTTTAACAAGAATCATCCGATTTCGAAAATAGTCAGCCACTAAAGTGTTTGAGAAACAACAAAATTAAAAAATATAAAATCATTGTAAAAGTTTTTAAAATTGAACTTCAGAACATTATGAACTTTAACTCAGATACAAAACTAAGATAAATTAGAATAATAAAACAATAGAAACAAATCTATATGTATTATGCTGATTTGAATATGCAAACGTGTATTGAGAGAATGAAGGAAGAAAGAGGGAGAAGATGAAGGAAGAAAGAGGGTTGGGTGGGGGTGGGTGCAATGTCAAATGTAAGAAAGAGGGAGAAGAAAGAGGACGGGTGGGGTTGCGGGGGCAACGCCAGATGGAAGAAAGAGGGAGAAGGAAAGAGGGTTGGTGGACGTTTGGGAAAGGGAGATTTGACTTGTTAATGGATTATTAATTAAGGAGTTTAAATTTAAGATAATTATTCAATATCATATTTAAGAGATTTGTGTATTTGATTAAATCTTTCAAAATATATGGTATAAATATTAAAAGTAATAGTATATATAATTGTTTTAAACTAGAGGTAAATATAATATATATGATAGTGATTTATGTGTAGTTAAAGTAGTTTTTCAAAAAATATGAAAATCGTATCAAATGAAATCACAAGCTATATTTGTATAAATAAGTAAATTTTTCATTATTTAAGCCATGATCCACCAAAATGCAGTTTTAGACCATGAAGATTTCACAAGTTAAAGTCCATTTTGCAAAATATGGGTGTAGGTGCAAACAACCCAAGCCCTCGTCAATAATTAATGGACCAATACTTCTCCAATTTCCTTAAGAATTAGGTGGGGTTGTTAGTTTTGAGCTAACAGTCAAATTTAGCCATTAAAAAACTTTTCGTTCACTTTTGTTAGCCACTTATTTCTAAAATAAATTTTTCTTTTTATTTGTTACTTTTGACATATCAAGAAAAAATATTTATTATTTTCATGTTTTACCCCTAACATTGAATATTATTCTCCATATCATTTTTCAAGACTCAATACTAAACGTTAATTAATAAAAATAGTGTGATAAAATACAAATATCAATAATTAATTTTTAATGGTGCCAAATCAAACAGTGACAAGTAAAAATAAATAGAGAAAGTACAAATTAAAAGTAGCTATTACCCAATATTTAATGAGAAAATTAAATTTGTACAAACTATTTCTACTTAAAACACGGAATAATTCCGGCAGATGATGTTGAAATTTGAAGCTTGATGAGCAAAATTTCTTGATCAATTCGTAAACTTTAAATCTCTATTATTAATGCAAACTCCAAAAATGATCCATGAAATTTATTTTTTTCACAATTTTAACAAAAAAATTGTCAAAGTTTCAAACACTAAATATTCATAAAGTTCAAATACCAACAACTAGTCATAGAGTTCAAATTGATAATGCTCAAATTAAAAAGAAAAAAGTTTTTCTAAAGTATTTTTCGTATTTTAACTGGAATATTTTATTTTATCATTTTCATTTTACACACAGATTATGATATAATTTTACTAATTCACTCCTTAAAAACTTCTTGAGATTATACAAATAAATGTGAATACTTAAAAAAAATTAATTACAAAGATAATGTATGAAAAAGTTAATTAATATATATTTTTTAATTTAGTAAAATGAACAACTAATATCGAAACAACTATTTTAATAAGATGATCAACTAATATTAGACGAACGAATTAAAAACAGCATATAAATGGATAACTACTGAGTAATTTGCCTTTGGAGTTTGGGTATCGTTTTCTCACCGACAACACTCTCTTTTTCAATTGGATGCTAAGGAATAATAAGAAAAATTATTCATTTCACTAGACTAGTCCCATTTGAATTGACTAATAATTACATTAGTTGTATTTTAATATAATCAACTTAACAATATTTAATGAAACAATTTCATTTTCTTTTCCCTTCCATAAGGATTTTTAAATTACATGATGGTCCATTCAGATGGAGACTTATTCAATAGATGCTTTCAAAATTTCAAAAAATGTCATTTTTCACTTGGGTTAATTTGATATCAAATAATTAACTTTATTGGTAGCAAAGACCAAGTGCATTACGATTAATTAGATGCGTCAATATTTGTTTTTATAATGTTAGCTTTCGGAAAACTTAATTAGGATGACAAGCTAATCTTTGTGGAAAAATAAAGTATCTTATAAGTTATATGAATGATTAATATTTTGAAATTTGGCATGAAAATGAATATTAATATATCGATCTAGTACTTTTCTATTATATCTTATGAAAATCTGCAATCGTTATTCTTTGGATGCACATTAGGTAATCTATTCTTGTACAATAGCTTGTGAACCATATAAGACATGTAAATTATACTAGATAAGTTTAGTGTGACAAGTTTGATCAGAGGAGACCTCAGTCATCATGATACTCTTTTGAATAACGCATTTTCAATTTTAAGATTGCGACTTCGAATTATCAAGAAAGCAAAAAGGTGATGAAGGTCGAATTTTTTACCCCAACTCAGCTATTCTTGATTGATCTACTATATTAATGTAAAAATTAGAAATGAAATCAACTTTAAAAATAAAAAGTTTTATCCTTTTCTGCTGGTTTAGAAATTCATAGAAACTAATTCAATTTGGCCGATAAATAAAAATGTTTTTTTTCGATAAAATATATGAGTTCTTAAATTACTTTTATTTGGTAAATAAGCAAAATATTTATGTCTTTTAGTAAAATATTATGGAGGTGAGAAGTGGGGATTGGACGTGTGTCTCTAATTTCGAAAGAATAAGTATAATATTACTAAAAAATAAATCTAGAATATAAATTTAATTGATTTGACGTTTAGATTCTTATTAGCAAAAATAAAAGTTTATTCAAAGTTTACCCTTATTAATAAAACATGATATGTGTATTCTATATATTTTTTAAAAATATTTAATCATAATTAATTGATATGTATGATTAATTAATCGAAATATAGACAAAATTTAAAGCTAAATTATGACAAAGTCCACACTGCACTTCTATTTACTTCATAATTAATTGATATGTATTACTTTTTAAATATTTTTATTAATTTTATAATCGCCAATTGATCTCATCAAAAGTCTTTGTATGAATATGATGAATCAGCTCACATATTGCCACGTGGACTCCTTCGCCGACGAAATCCAAAACCAAATACAAATCTTATACAAATAAGAACTCATAGTGAAACTCCACCAATTTAAGTGTATTGACCAATCTATCCTTTTATTTTTCTTACATAAAAACTTGTTAAATTGTCAAAAACCATCAAAATCAATCCCATTTCATAGAACCATATATAAGCAAAGAAAATTATGTATTATATTATAGTACTATTGCTTCTGATCTATTGCTAAAATTGAAATAACATTATTAGGTTAGGAAAATGTACTTTCATCTATTGACTTTAAAGTTGAAGATAAGTCTTGACATGAAAGTTAATTAAGTATTAAATTACTTAGCATATTTTATTTAAAAATAAAATAATATAAAAGTGTGTTTACTATCGATTTAAGAAATAAATATTGATTATTTTAAGAAAATAAGAAAAATATAAAATCAATTAGATGAGAAATAAAAATAGATTAAAAGATTTATCTTGAATTAGAATGTTTGAAGAGGATAATTCATTAGAAATGTAAATTATAAGTAAATAACTATATTCAAGCGAAAAAAAAAAGTCTTTATTTTCATTATAACATTCTAAAAACATGCATGTTTTAAAACTAAAAAGAACATATAATGTTTTTGTTTTGGTAGGTTCGATTTAGTTTAGATTAATTGTTAAACACTAAAAATCGTTTGAATTGCAAATGGGCCAAAGTGTCACGTCCTTAGTCCTTCACTAAACACATGTGCGACACTTGACAACTCGTTAGATACACGAGGATTGCTAGAAAGAATTGTTTTGTAGAGAACTTTGATTGATTTTTTTGATTGATGATTTTTATAAATGAATGTCCTCTATTTATACTACTAACTTAGGCACTAATATGTAAATAATAATTGTTATGCAAGTCTCTACATATATTTACAAATAAATTGACATCTAGAACATTCTACACAACTAAAATGATTTAAGAATTTTCCATGTAAATCATGAAATTCTAAGGTCTTCAATGGAATTCTCCATACATCTGTAGAATATTTCACTAAAGACTATTCTTCTTCTAATGTAAGCCTTTCATATAAACAATTTTATGTTATGTGGCAATTAAATGACGTAATAACATGGTGGGTCATGACAAAAGGGTGAGAATGAGATGATATTGATTATTGTAATTATAGGAGGAACATTAACAAACCGATTTTAAAAAATAATAATATTGGAATAAAATGGGAATTTATAACTTATAAGTGTACATGTGTTTAATTACTTTAAGTAAATTTTAATTTGATGGCATGGGTTAGAGTTATAAAAATAATTGTATATTTTAAATTTTATCTTGAACTAGTCATGAAATTATGTTGAGAGGGAATTTGTATAGAATAATTCAATTTGAGTTTGAAATTAAGTGTAGTAATAATTCAAAAGGTGTAACTTAAGCACTAAAATTAGTTTTTTTTATTAATTTAATGAAAGTTGGCTTAAAACCTAGATGAGAACCTGTGTAGTCAACATGATTAGATTTTTATTAAAACTTATAATCTCATGCTAAATGACTTGCTGCAAGTATTTGCAATCAGATATTCAATGTCAGTTGGTGTTTTTTTATCTTTGAATTTAGTATAAAAATTAAGTATATATTTCATATTAATTTTGAAAATATATCTTTATTCAGACCGAAGAATGAATTACAATTAAATTTTAAAAATAGAAATTTTACAACTTATTTTTAGTCCATCATGAAAATAATTTAAATTCGTGATATAAAGATTTATAGACTTTTCACATGAATCATTTTATCATTTAACTAGTTTCAATTAATATAGACAAAAAATATTTTTAATTCATTGAATAAAAAATTATCCAAATTAAATAAACTCCAAGGGGCAATTTTGTAAATCACTTAAAAATTTCAAGTTTTTTCTTTATCTCATTTACAATCCTAAACGAAAAGAGATTGCTATGAAAAGTCCTCTGTTCTCTCTCTTCGTTCAGAAGCCACTCTCCTTTCTCTCAGATCCACAGCTCCAACAATTTTTTCATCGCAAAATGCCAGTGAAACCTCTCTACGATCTCGTGAATTCGCACTTCTGAAGGTACTACAACATTCCAGAAGAGTCGGTATATATATATTTGCACCGTTTAGTTTTCTGTGTCGGCCGGACGGACGGAGTAGTGTGAATGGGGGGAGTACCGTCAACGCCGAGGTTTAGCGGTGGTTCGAGGCCTCATGAAACGGCGGAGTACCTAATTGGAGCATTTGTTGGCGAGAAATCGTTTCCTCTTGCGTCTGATTACTGGCAGAAGCTTCTAGAGCTTCCTCTTAATCTTCATTGGTCTTCGGATCGTGTTCAGCAAGCTTGCCTACACTTTGGTACCTAACTATCTGTAATTTTTTAAAGTTGTTTATTTCCTTGATTATTTATTATTGAGTTTTGTTGGTGAATAGAAAAGAAAAAGTGATGTAGTTTAATTGTGAAGTTAGCTCGCATATATTAGGTTCTGTTAATTGGCGGCAACGAGTATCTGTAATGTCGTGTAGAAACTTCTATTAATGAATGGAAGTTGCTAGAACATTCACATGTTAGGTTTAGTTACTGTGCAGCTTTCCGTGGTAGTCTGATAGTTAAAGAATACGCATTGTATGTAAATTGGTGAAATTGAGTGAGTGAATTTTGACCGTCACTGTTGTTGAGGTAATTTATCAGGTGTTGGATCCTGCAAAAATAGTGCATTGTTAGAGAATCGACGTGGGTGAGGCAACATTTTTGGAGAGTTCGACCAACATAAGTTGGAAGTGCCTAAACCAATAGAAATGGAAAAGGAAAAAAAAAATATAACGTTTTTGTGATTCTTACCACTGTTTTTTAAATTCGCCGAACTCTATAGTTGACTCTTTTTGAGGATTTGGCAAAAGCTTAGTGTCTATACTAGTTGTTTAGGCAGTTAGGTCTGAAGCCAGCCATCAAATTTGCCACTTGTGGAGCTCTACTCAGAGTATTCCTGTGCTCCTGCATACTCTATTTAATGTGGAAAGTAGCCTAGTTGTCTCCCAATCCTAAAACTAGAACTGGTCACAACGTCAGATGTCAACAGAAAAATGCTCTATACCATTGATCTCCTCAGATGATGTTTTAGAACTTTTTAAATGCAATGGTCTTTCGATTCTGAAATTTTGGTGCATTTGCGCTTCCCTAGAGCCGGAGAAAGAAAACTCTGATGAAAATTTCTAAATGGATTATGGTATCGGTTTGAAATGGAAGAAATTGCAATGTAATTTTCATTTCTAAATTTCCTTCAAAAAGGGGATCATAATCTCCAATTAAAGAGCAAAATCTTCCAATCGACCTTTGTAAAATTTAAACGAACTGAAAGTTTTGGAGAGAGAATAATTTTAAGTTTGGTTAATTATTGTTCGAGTTTGGAGGAACACTGTGCAGTTTAATTTGAATGTTGAGTATAATATGGCTTCTTACATATCCATCTACATATACTGATAAGTCTTGAAACGATAAAGGGTTTCCATAAGCTACTAGTAGATCAACACAAAATTTTGAAGGGGACAAATATTTTATTGGATGAACCAGACGTTTTTTTGATGTTTGCTCTGATCTATTTTCAAAGTAACAAAGATGACCGAAGAAAGTGTTTACTCTCTGGTGTCAGACAAACTTTAGTGTGCATTATGGATCTGTTTGGAATACAATGACTACTAGCACAGAGTAAAAGACCTGACGCTACGGGGTAAATACAAAAGATAAATAGGAGGAGATTTGGGAAGTAGCATCCCTAGGTTGGGTGCTTTTTGTAGAGAACCATACCTTTTTGAAAGGTTCTCTATTTAGTCTGCATCTTGTTGTGGAGTTTCCCCCGTATTTTAATTATATGTTTTAGATAACCCATCTTTTTAATAAAATTTCACCTTTATTAGGAAAATAAAGCAAAAAAAGGTCTTGCATCAAGCTTGTGCGGTGCCTCAGATGTTGCAAAAAAAGGTCTTGCATCATGCTTGTGCGGTGCCTCAGATGTAGCTAGAGCACGGACTACCTAGAAATGCATTTGATTTCTGTTACATTGAAAGTGAGAGTATATCTGGAATTTTCTGTTTGAAAAAGTATATCTGGAATTCTTGTGTAATAATCTATAGAACAAGGGAGGTAAAAAAATGAGAATTGTTATTGGATAGGAGTACAAAATAGGAGAAGTTCTCCCATAGAGAGTAGAGACAAAATTGAAGATCAGTTACCCTGGTGAAGTTACTCTGGAGCACATAAATTTTTTCCCTGGAGTTATTTATTGAAACAAGAAGAACTTCTACTCCGGAAACTTTGAACAGATTCATGCAAATTGCTTAATTATTTAAGTTGATAAATCTTTTTCTTATTGAAGACTAGTGCAAAAATTAGGTAATTCTACTTGGGCCTCAAGTTATGGAGAGTGTTAACTTCCTTCCAATGTTGTGCAAGTAAAAATTGTACTCTCTTTTCTGCATTCTTGTGCTTCCTTATCATGCGGACGACTGCTTTTAGGAATAATGAACTCAGTAGCTGGTATTAATTTCCATATTACATTATTTAAAGCTTAGATTTTTATTTATTTTTGATAAAATGATGTAAGCATGAAAGAATTAGGTAAAGCAGAGTGTGAAACATGGTACTCGTTCTACTTTTCATGTTTTACGCCTCATGCTATGCATATTGGGTTGTAAGTATTTTCTTGCTGATATATAGTTATTAGTTGTAAGATGTCGCTCTTTCATCTTTTATGACTTATCTGCAGGCTATTGGCACTAACCATATGAATTCTTTATCTGACCCTCTTATTGTGTCTTTTCTTTCTATAACTTCCCTGTTTAATTTTTCTAGAACCAATTCTTGCTCATGAGTGGGAATAATTTATTTCGACGTTTATTCCATCTCTTTTTTTTCTTTTGTTGTGGGGGTGGATGGGCGATGATGAGCTCACTAGTATGATCTTCTAATACCATCTGCTGTTTCTTGCAGCTCAGAACAACTGCTACACAAGGCATCTTGCTAAAATTTTAATTCACCTGTCCTGGTGCTTGCAAGAGTGTGTTTCTACATCCGATGCTTCTTCATCAGCTTATGTGAAAGCTCTCAATGCAGTCTATGTCTCATCTGTTTTTCTGAAGCACCTCATTGAGAATGCTAAAACTGACAACTTTGAAGATCTATACATGTCCCTGAATGAAAGTGAGGAAATTCCAAGTAATGTCCCTAAAGGTAATGCATTCACAACATGGTTCATTCAGTTTTGGTTAGTGGGGCTTCTCTGATTTTCTTATCTATATTCCTCTTTCATTTTACAATTTTGTTCTCTCTTCGGAATATATCTTCCTTTTCTTTTGTGCGGGGGAGGGCAATTGGAGTATGTAGCAACTTAAGTGATCACTACAGTATTTCAACCACTATGACTTAAACGAAGTGAATGTGTATGCTAATTGTTCTAAGATCTAATCGTGGATTCCTTTTTTATTTTATACGGTAGATATAATAGTGTCTTTGCTTCTAAACATCATATTCACTGTTCAAAACAGTGCGTACTGTGTAGTCTAATTTATGAAAAACTCGAATGATTGTCTCCAATTATACTGCAATTTTTTTTTGGACTCACATTAGGGTAAATTAAGAAATTTTCTGTTACTTCTTTATGGATGAAACTGAGCAATACCTTTGTGATGACCAAATGATTCTTTAAGGTTCTAACTCATATCTCTTGTAGCGCTGATTTCAGTAGTTGAAGTTGAGCCATACCTTAGTAGTGACCGACAAATTCTTCCAGATTCTAACTTGTGTCTCTTATAGAGCTTATTTCAGTGGGGGTAGCTTTCATAAACTGTTCTTTGCTGATTTTGATCTGGTTGAGTCTCCTACATTTGGGAATCACTTAGTTTTTTTCATCTTTATGCTCAGATCTGTCCGGGAATCCAAGTCCTTTACTTCCTTACTCTTACCACCATTCCTCTTTCATTTTCTTTTACAGAACAGAGTATTGAGCATCTTGTTGTGAATAGTGTGCTTAATTTTCTTGGCAGGGTAGATGTAAGGTATGTTGAGCTTTGTGCAACAAATATCTTCTCTGATAGCTTGCCAGTTGTTTTCCTAATACTGTGTGGTTTTTGTGACAGCACTGATACATATCTTCTACACTATGAGTTGCTTAATTTCATGCTTGTTGCGTTATCAACTCAGCTTCTTTCTGGGCCATCACTTGGAGCTGATGATATTCATCCTTTCTTTGATGCAGCAATGTCTCAGGTCATCATTAGTTTCTCTCAGTAGATATCTCTAAAAAATATTGAAATCTTATCTATTTGCTTTAGTATTTGCTGCAAATTCCTTGGCAAGTCATGAGCCACTTCTGAATGTAACTTTTTTCTTCAGCCAACTTCTTTGGTCAATCTGGCTATACGTAAGCTGCTTGTTAACTACATCACGCGGCCGCGTTTCCCTCTGAAGGCTTCATCATATTATATATTTTCTGAAGGATATCGTCCTGGAGTTTTACAGAGAGTTGGCTCTGTTGCGGGTAGGATGAAGTGATTTATTAACCCCCTTTTCTCTAGTGTGTAGCTCATCTCCTTCCTCCCTTTTACCCACATCCATTCCTATCTGCATTTTGTATGATCTTTATATTTATTTGCTTAGCACAAGTTTGGTTCCTATTCGGCTATTTATAGCCACATCCCCAAAATATCCATTGTATAAAATTATTCTTGTTCTTTTGTTCATGTATGCAGCATTACGTAGTCATTGTTGAATCCTTCCATCCCCAATTCATTCAGTTATTAGGCCTTTTGTTTAGTCACTGTGCTGTCCTATCATTCTCATTGAAGCTTCTACCTTTTCCATTGACTTGCAGCAAATCTCGTGCTGCTGCCGTTGAATTTCTTTGCAAGTTCAAGCAATGAAGCTTCCAGAAGCCCATTGGCAGACAACAGTCTTAATATTTTACTCATCCTTGTTCATTACCGCAAGAGTCTTGGCATGGACCATTTCAAAGATAAAATTGACTACAGCAGTCCAGATTCACTACCAAAGGAAGAATCCTTCTTTGAGAATCCTTACTGCAAGGCCCTTGAGAATGCTCGGGATATTGAATGTTAGAACGATTCTTTTTCCGTTCTGGTGTCCCTTTTGCTACTTCATGAATTTTGTTCATGATTCTAAGCTTCTTTGTGTTCTCTCAAGCAGTTGATCGTGTCGATGTTGAGGGGAATGCACCTGGTGGTCCGGTTGTGAGATTACCCTTTGCTTCTCTTTTTGATACCCTTGGCATGTAAGTGTTAATCTATCTCACTTGTTGATCTAAGGTAACAACTAAAAGTTGCTTACACTGTACGATAGTAGCTCCTATTTTAATATGAAAATTGGCTATGCACAAGGAGTTTATTTGTGACCTTCTACATCCCCGTGGCAGAGAAGATATTTTATTATTTGGCTTTTAGTCAATCCGTTCGGTCTGTTCATAGTGAAATACCCTTAATACTACTTTCATATTATGATCTTCTTTTTTCCTGATAAGTAAGGTGAAATTTTATAAACTTCTCAGCATAAATGGTATGCTGGTATGAACAATTGAGTAGCATAAAAATAGTTCTCACAGATTATGTAGAGAACTAATAAGTTGATCATGACTCTACATTGTGACAATCATATAAATCTTCCATGCTGGTCCAAAAGCTAAAGTTAAGAAATACAATTGAACATAAGACTACACTGTCCTCTGTCTTAAAAAATTCGTGAGTTGCTCTCTTCTCATATGATCCACCAAATTTTTTCTGGTATTGCATTCCAAACTCTTGAATGTATACCCTTCAGACTCTTCTTTGCCAGCCTTGTAGAAGCTCCAATATGGCTCTTGGCGTGGTCTTCTTTAAACCCAAAATGTCAAAAACTATGTCCTAAAGCTGTGCAGTAATCTTGCAATGCAAAAAGAAGATTTCTGTCTTCTGGATTCTCTTCACAGAAGGTAGGATCTACTAAAATGATCAGCCCTCTTCGTTGCAAATTTGTGTGTGTTAAACATGCATTGCCTACTTCTATGTAATGATCTGATGGCATAAAATATGTTTATTTGTATATTTGATGATACAATTGTTCACATACATCATTTGGTTCTGGTAATGAGTGAGTGGGCTTGCAACTATGTTTTCAGGTGCTTGGCTGATGAGACTTCTGCACTTCTGCTTTATTCACTCGTTCATGGGAATTCAGATTTTCTTGAGTATGTGTTGGTGCGGACTGATCTGGATACACTGGTAAAATATGATGGCTTATGTTATATTTTTATTTCTGACTGAATAATGACAGTTGCTTGTGGATATCACTCCCACCAATCACTGTGTAAGGAAATCAAGATTCTAGAGTGTACGTGATGGATAAGGAGAGTATCAAGCAATAAAAGTGTAGCTAGGCGTAGTTTGATCTCTTGCAACTGCTTGCGCAGCAAGTTGCTGTATTTATGGAATTGAGGTCTTGATAATAATGTGGACTATGATCCTTGGTTATCTATTAACAGATAGTTGGTTGTTTTTTTGTTTTGATGAAGAGCAGATACTTGGTTATCCATTAGCAGATACTGAATTTTTTCCACATTTTTCTTATCCAGTTTCCATCTTCCTTTTTTAGAATCTCACTTTCCAACTGTTCTCGCGTTGTTGAATATAATTTTTTGCCCCTTTAGTTAGAATTTAGAATCTTACTGTCTGTTTGAATAAATCAACAGTTGATGCCTTTGCTCGAAACACTGTATAATGCACCTAGGAGGACATCCAATCAGATATATATGGTGCTGATTATCCTTCTTATACTTAGCCAAGATTCCTCATTCAACGCCAGCATTCATAAACTGGTAAATAAAGATCTCTCCGCCTTTTTTACATGTAAGACTGGACCATCTTGATTCTACATCTTTCTGCAGGTGCTTCCCAGTGTTCCATGGTACCAAGAGCGTGTTCTTCATCAGACCTCTCTTGGTTCTCTTATGGTCATAATTTTGACTAGGACGGTGAAATACAACCTATCCAAGTTGCGGGTATGATATGAAATGTCTGTTGGTTTATTATTGCACTTTCTTTATTTCATGTTCTATCTCTCTACTATTCCTTATCTCTTTTATCTCTTCTTGGGCGGGAAGGTAAATTGTTTCTTGATATTTCTGGCAGTTCCACCATACATTTATTTTACACTCTTTAACTGTTACATATATCCTTATCAGAATGTACTGTCATGAGGCAGTATTTTTAGTGATCAACTGATACATCTACTTGAATTGCTGTAATGAGCAATTTGGGTAGAACAATACAACTTCATGGAATGGATCCTTGACTTCTGTTTGAGCATGGGGTGCATAATTAAAGTTCGTCCTCTTTACCAATAAAGTTACTCTTTTATTGGTAATTTGTTGGTGTGTTTCATGATGAACTTGATCAAACCATGAAAGCCGACTTCAAGCATGTGTTTTCTGATGCATTTAACAGGATGTTTACCTTCATACAAATTGCCTTGCAACTTTAGCTAATATGGCACCTCATGTACACCGCCTAAGTGGTTATGCATCACAACGTTTGGTGAGCCTATTTGACATGCTTGCACGCAAGTAAGTTTCTTGTTCCTTGTGTTTACTAGTGAGTTTTAAAAAAAATTTGGTTGATTGATTGTTATTTTGATCTTGTTCTATAATGTAGGTACAACAAATTGGCAGAGATGAAAAATGATAAGATGCATGTGCCCAATGGTGAATCAAAGGAAGAAAATAGTCTCCAAGAAGACATGGTACTTCACATTTGGCCTTTAACATCATTTCCACTTACTTTATTAATTGCTCTCATCTAGCATAATTGGTACTTGATAGCATTAAAGTTCTTCAAATATTTTTGCAGGCAGCTGAGCTGCATATTTATACCGACTTCTTAAGAATTGTTCTTGAGATATTAAATGCTATTCTGACCTATTCCTTGCCGCGGAATCCTGAGGTATTTCGATCATCTATAGTTGTTTGTTCATGAGGATAAGTTGCTTGTTGCTGCTTTTATTAATTGCATTCCAAAACTGGCAGGTTGTTTATGCAATTATGCACAGGCAGGAAGTTTTTCAGCCATTCAAAAGTCATCCACGATTCAATGAACTGCTTGACAACATATTTATGGTATGCTTATTCTTTTGTGTGTTTGCAGTTCCTATGTTTTTGAAAAGGGGTTCCTTGAAAGTAGGACTTACTTTCTACTAACTGAAAACAGTTCAGTAGTGTAGTCTGGAAGGCATTATGATTTTGTGATGTTATTTCAAGGTTTTGGACTTCTTCAACAGTCGCATGGATGCCCAAAAGATGGATGGGGAATGGTCTGTAGAGAAAGTACTGCAAGTGATTATTGTTAATTGCCGATCTTGGAGGGTTGACGGACTAAAGGTAGAATGCTAATTCATTTAATAGTTATGCCAACTTATGATGACTTGATTGTATCTGATTATCATATTTGTTGACACCAGATGTTTACCCAATTGCGTTTCACATATGAACAAGAGAGTCATCCTGAGGAGTTCTTCATTCCATATGTGTGGCAGCTGGTGTTGGCTCGGAGGTTGGTTTTTATCGTAAAACACATGCTCTTTGTTAGAGTATCCTTTAATTCCATGTGCTTTTCCAAGTTTATATCTTTGTTTTTCTCAATGTTTTGTTTTGAAACATGTAATCTACCATTTATTGATTGGATCATATACAGCACAAGTGGATTTGTCCTCTTATACCTACTTCATTTGTGATTGTGATGTAGATTTTCCCAATTTGTAATTCATTTGTTTTCTTTATTTTCTGCAGTGGTCTCAACTTTTCTCCTGGCAGCATACATCTTTTCCCGGCTGACCTTCCTCTCCAAGTAAGTATGCCTGCTTACAGTACTTGATTCGACCCATCTTATGTATGGTCTATGGTTGGGCTGGGGGATTTAGATGGATGTCAGGATATTTTCTTGACCATGTTAGAAGGTTTTCCGTAGTACGGTGGTTTGTTTTTGACTGAATTAATGTGGTTTGTTGAGCCTGGATTTATGTACACTGGCTTTCTCTGTTTATTGCTTTCTCCTTTGTATTTACAAGTGAGTCGCTCTATCTCTCTCTTGCTGTTTGTGGTTGTTATTTACATGTCCAAAGCCATCTTTTATACGCTTTCCTGCTCTTAAAAAATGTCAGAGAGCATGGTTAAAATTATGTCCACAAAAGATGACACAAGCTCGTCTTTGTGGAATATCACATATATGATCCCCCGTAAAATTAAAATTCTATGTTCATTTACTTCATAAAAAAAAAGATTAAAATTTTATGTTTCTTCAGGATCCTTCTATGTCATCTTGGGAGTTTGTTCAGCATTGCATTTCAAAATAATTTGTTTGGTCTCTCTTCAGTTTCATTTAAAATTTACTTGACATTAAATGTCGAGCATGATGTGTTTGTTTTGGAAGGGTTGAAGTGTTTTAAATGTTTTTACTGGTAAGTAGTTTTCTGATTATCATGGTTTCTGAGTAATCATTCACTGAATCGTTCCGTGTCTGAAACAGGATAATGTTGGCGAGGAGGCTGAAAAGCCTCAGAAAGGTGACATGAAAGGAAATGAGCTAAAGATAGAGGTACCAGTTTGACGGATTATCATCCCAGAAGACTACGCTGTGTATATACATACATGTATCTATAGATATGTATTCTTGTCATTCTTTTCTGTTCATAATTTGAGAGTAGAGGATTTTTACTTACAGCTGAGTGAATTGAAATATCACCAGTATAATAAATAAAGGTATTGGTCAAGTTTAGGCTTATAATATAGTTCTTCAAGGTAAAATAACTCCCATTATATCAATTTTGAAGAAGCCTTTTTAGGCAAGGGTTCAACATGAAGCGACTGTCGATAGTACAATGTTGCCGGTATATTTTTACCTTTTGCATTTGTCGAACATTTTGGATGATATGATACACGATGATACAACGATCATTCCATCACTTGGTTTAGCATTTGAAATTGTCATTGATATTTTGTTAGTGATCAGTGTATGTTTGTGTACATATTAATTAGGTAACAAAGAGATGTATATCTCCTGAACTCAAATAAGAGACCAACAAATAAGTACTTAAAAGTAACAATATTATTATTATTCATTGTATATACTTAGACTTGGAAAAGGCCAGCTCCTTTAACATATTCAGTAAAAGCTAAAGCAACTAATCCCAACATAGCAAATCTGCCATTCCAAATCTCAGCATCAGCACTCATAATGCCACCAGATTTAGACTCAACAGTAACTCCTTGGAACAATGGGATTAGTGAAGCCAAAGTTAGCAATGCACTTGACCCCAAGAACCATAATACTCCACCGTTTGATAACTGTGCCGATAAATCTGCACCGTTGGCTAGCTCCACACCAATGGCTGCTACAAATCCAAACATTGCTAGCCTACCGTTGATCCTCTCAGGTGCCGGGCCACTGAATGAGAATATATCGGAGAAATTGGTGCTTGGTTTTTCCTGTTACATAAAAAAACACGAGTTTAAAGAATTAAAAAATGTCTCAAGTTATTAGTTAATTTTTTTAAAAAAAAAACTTGCCATCAATGTTATGGTCGAAAAATGCCCTTCTAGACATTTCAAGAAAAATTGGAAAACTAAAATCAACCTAAAAAATATGCTTGAAGTAAGCTAAAGTGAACTTTTCAAGAAAAAGATAGTACTACCAACCTTAGCAAAAGGAGCAGGTGTTGGCTTGGGAACTGTAGCAGCAGAATCAGTCAAAGGGGTTGAAGACTGCTCTAACTTCTCACCCTCCTGCAATTTCTCAAATTTACATAGTTTAAATTTCAAAAAATGAAAAATATCACATAAACTGAAAAAATTATTATTTTTTTAATAATATAAAAAAGAAGAGTTTAAGATTTATGCACGGACCTCAGCCATACACTTAACGCGAAGACGCGAACTCCTGTGAAGGCGTGGCAAGTAACAGCTAGGAACAAACTGATTCAAGCCATTTCTACTTTGTGACAACTTAACTGGGCTTCCCATAATTATGGATTGCATGGCAAATGAAGTTGTCATATTTTTTATTTTTTTTTTTACTTGAGAGAAAATGCTGTACTCTTCAAGAGTTGAAAAAGGTGAAGAAGTACTAGTGTTATATTTAGTGAACAAACTTGTTACAACTCACTTTGATATAATCATACTGTGAGAGTTGGTGGGGCATTTATAGTGTGCTAAGAAAGGGAGAAGACAAAAGGGGTGGATATTTTAGGAGCCACGTAATTCAATTTTGGGCCTCTAAAGATATATAAGTCACGTGGATTCATTGAACTTTTAGCAAAAAGTAACAAGGCGATGTGGCTTGCCAATATACCCCATATATGTCAAGAACCTCCTAGAAGTTACTACATGTGTTTTGCATGATTTGGGTAATTAAATGAAGGGGGTAGACTAATTTTATAACAATACTTATATTAATTGATTATTTATAATCTAAGATCATTGTAAAATAATTGAGAACGAAAAAAATAATTATATAAAATAACAAGTAAAAATGAAAATTTATTTTTGAAATACTGAATAAGCAAAAGTGCAAAGTAAATGCCAATCAAAAATAAACATAACTAGATTGCGCATCCGGGGAATCGAACCCCGGTCAGTACCGTGGGAGGGTACTATGATACCACTACACCAGATGCGCTTTACGTTTGGAGTACACTTGTTGAGTTTATTTATTAAGAACTAATACATTGATACACCTCAAAAGACCCTTGAAGATGAAAGAGACCTTCCCTAATCAACCGATGACAAAAATATTGAAAATACTTATAAATTTTAGGTGAATTATTAGTTTCGTTTTCGAACTACGACCAACTTTAAAATCAACTCTCTAACTAATTGACTTTTAAGAGTGTTTTCAATATTTCTCTTAGCTTTTTATGAAGCGCGCTTCTATAATTGCTATGTCATGTGACATATCAGGATGCATTTAAATTCAACTAGCCTAGTAAAAAGATAATATAAAGACTACTAATAATTCGAAAACGAATTTAGTAATTCACAACAAGTTAATGGTGTACTCAATATTTCTATCATAGCCGATTGATATGATAAGGCAAGTTGTCCATGACCTCCCCTTTAGTATGATATTTGTAATAACTTGCAATGTGTTTAAATTGTAATTTAAATGTTATATATTTTTTAAAAAATGATCTAGTTTGATTTGATATAAAATTTAAAAAAATAAAGAAAAAAATTTCAATTTTGTATCCCTAATTAAATATCAAATATACTAAAATGTCTTTTAATGTTGTAGTTTTAAACATATATGTCACATTAAAAGTTGAAATTAAAATGTTTCAAAAAAAAAAAAAAGATTCATTTTTACAAAACAGACTAAAAAGGAAAATAAGATATAGTTTTAAATGTTGTGGCTTTAAACATATATGTCATATGAAAAGTTGATATTAATCTATTATTAATTTTTTTTTTTACAAAAAAACTGACTAAAAAGGAAAATAAAGTATTGCTTTTAAAGTCACATAAAAAAGTTTGAAATTAAAATATTATAAAAAAAAGGAAAAAAGTTTTTTTTTTTTTTTTTGACCAATTAAAAAGGAAAATAAGTTAGTACTATTCAAAATGAGAATCTTTAAATCATCATCCAGATCCAGTTAGAAGGGTGACAATCTTTGTGGAGTTCTCAGTATGCAGTCTTCTATGGCTTGCAACAATGAACTCTCAAAACTGAGAAAATCCACAAATGTTATTGCTAAAATTTCAAAGATTCAATCTTAACCCTGCCTACCCTTCCATCAGAACTTATAGTTGAAATCCTGTTAAGGGTTCCTGTCAAATTCCTCTTGCAGTTCAGGTGTGTTTCGAAATCTTGGCTTGCTTTAATCTCTAGCCCCAAATTTGTCAAAACCCATCTTAGTTTATCTGTTAAGAACAAAGATTACCCACACCACAGGGTTGTTTTGACAGTCAGGAATGAGTCCATTTCTGGTGAATCCCGACCCGTTCATAGCGACTATTCTCTTAGCTCTTTACGTAATGATTCTGTAATTGATCCATTTGTCTTGGATTTTCCCATGAAGAGACCGCAACAAGGTATTTCCATTGTGGGTTCGGTTAATGGTTTGATTTGTGTTGCTATTGGGGATGGTGACTTATTTATATGGAATCCATCGATAAGAAAGTTCAAAAATTTGCCTGATTCTAGACTTAAACTTGAAGTAAGCGAAGGTTATGATGGTAGCCCTTGTGATGTCATATATGGTTTTGGATATGACAAGTCTAGTGATGATTATAAGGTAGTAGGTGTGCTTTGCGTTGAAAAAAATTACGATTTCCATCATAATGATGTCAAAATATATTGTCTAAAGAGTGATTCTTGGAGAAATAAGGATGATGTTCCAGATGGGGTGGAATTGATGGAACCATGTGAATTTTTAGACGGGAAGCTTCATTGGGTTGGGGAGGCTTAATGGTGGTGTTCATAAGGAGAGGACCATCATTTCTATGGATTTGGCTGATGAGAAATGGGGAACGTTGGAGCAGCCCCTCTATACAGGAGGAAACTTTTTTGTGTGGCTTCAAGTGGTGGGAAGTGATCTTTCTATGTCTTATTACTATATGAGAAGTCAGGCGGATGTGTGGGTTATGAGAGAATATGGGGTTAAAGAGTCTTGGACAAAAACATATACCGTCAAGTATCCTGATAATGTGTATGCTCCTTTTATTTCTCAAAAACTTTGCATGTCAAACAAAGGTGAAATGTTACTTGTGTCTGGATCAACTTTAATGGCACACAATCCAGAGGATGAACCTATCAAATATCCAAATGTTACCCCATGTGGTCACTGTGTTGGGGTGAACCTCTACGTTGAAAGCCTAGTTTGTCCCTTTTTACTGAATGAACAAAGCACAGAACAAGAATGAAGCCTGCAACAACTCAGATGAATGACTATACTGTAGCTAATGACTTGTAAGAGTTCCATGTTATATACCTTTTTCTGTTTCTTTGTCAAATATAGAGAAAGATGTTGCATATTTTAGGGACATCCTCTCAGCACATCTGCTTGGAGATCTTATTTGTTCTTTCCCTTTTTACATATTTTCATGAAAATAATGCAACGTGAATGCCCAGAGTTTGCGTGAATAATTTTGACTTTCCAGTTTCTTTTATATTTTATCCTAAACAGAGCTGGAAACAGTGTTTATACCTTTTGTAACAGTATTGCTGTAGTCGTTACTCATAACTGATGACGTTGTAATCTTGTGTCTCATAAACTATGCGCCAAAATATTAACTGTCTGAGTTTTCAAATTTCATGGTTTGTCAAAGTTGAGAAATTAATCTGTGACTTTAATGCATCTCAAGTAATTATTTGGTCATTAACGCAATTGTTTGTTTGACAATCTGAAATGTATTCTAGATCAAGCAACGGAAGAAAATTCTGAGGAAGATAATAGCTAATCCCTGTAAAAATAAAATCTTGGTCTCTGGATGCACTTGATGCCATGGTTCTGTTTGTTTTCTTTGCATTAAGATATTACGTATGTCTTTCATGAGACTTATCGTGACCAGAGAACAGGGACTCGTAAAGATGGATATCGATGTAACTAAAGTATAAATGCTAGAGTAATTAGTGGAAGGATGAAAGCTTTTGTGTGAAAAAATTGTTAGAGTTGGTGGAGCTAGAGGAAACATGAAGTTACTGCATGTCGTCTAATCTTTTAGATAATGTAACTACCATATATGTGTTCATGTTATAGGCATTCTAGACGACAGGAGCTCAATGCAAATTTTCATGAAATGAAAGTTGTTCTTTTGCAATAACAAGGAAAAGTAACTCTCATTTTAATTGGTCTTTGTATAAGGTTGTGCTCGAAGACAGTCGTGTATTGTGACAGATCAGTAGGGTGTTTTCATTTCTATAGTTGAACTTTCAGGAAGTAAAAGCTATAATTAAGAACAATTAGTCCATCTACTGCTTACTGCATGCATCTTGATTTTTGATGATGAAGCATAGCATTCCCCTTACCTTATTTATGTTTTTTGTGTGGATAATCTGCTTGCGCTGTTTTCTGAACCTCGACTATTTTTACTTGTCATCAATGTTTAAATCCTTTTGGCTTCTTTGTATGTGTACTTTTAGCTATTTGAATCCTGGTCCCGTCATTGGTTGTCATTACGATCAGTGAGGCGTTTTCTTAATTGTAACCTATTATTGACCTTTCAGGAGGTGAAACCTGATGTTATGAACAACTAATCAACCCCTACTGATGATCAAAATGATGAAGTATGATGCTTCCCTATTCTCAATGTTTATTGTGATGTGCAAATGTTATTTCTATTTCAGCATTGCTAAGATGGGAACACATTAAGTTAAACCAATTTGTTGATTATGGACATGTTGTGATTCTTCGTTATTATAAATCTTTTACTTGTCTTGAAGAACCATTTCATCTGCACATCTTTTTTTTTCTTTGATTTTGTATTGAAGAATCATATTGAAACTTTTTTTTTTGGTGAATCAGCAAAACTGTTTCTAGTATTTGTGATTTTTAATTTATTTATAAGAATGGATAAATTTTTATCTAAAAAAAAATCCATAGATCATAGCAAAAGAATTTCTCACTTTTTGTTTGTCTCACTTTCCTTCTAATCTATTTATAAAATATATTATTCTTCAATTCAATTTTTCTACCTGATATATTTTTTTTACATTTAAAATTAAAGATTATTTTTATATATTCAAAATATCTTTAATTTCAAATCACAAATATTCAAAAGTTCAGACAAACAAATTGAAACAGCTATCTCGTAAACAAGGGGAAAAAAAAAAACTAACTAATCTCCTGGCCCAAAAGAAATACTCGAGTAGAAGGATTCTTGTTGAGGCGAGCTTTGTGGCTTTTACAAATTAGTAGTCTCCTCTCTTTTGTGAAACTCTCGAAGTTTTGTCTCCCTTCAGCTTCAACTCACAAAACAGAGTAAACCCCACAAATTATTCTGCTAAATTTTTACAATGTCTACCCTGCCAACAGACCTCATCGTTGATATCCTCTCAAGATTTTCTGTTAAGACCCTTTTGAAGTTCAGGTGTGTTTCGAAATCATGGTGTACTTTAATCCGTAGCCCTGAATTTGTCAAAACCCATCTTAGTGTATCTGCTAAAAATAAAGATTACACACACCACAGGCTTGTATGGACAGAGACTAGGAATTTGTTCACTTCTCGTGGCATCAAACAACACGTTCTTAGGGACTGTTCTGTTAGCAAATTACATAATGGTTCTGTGATTGAGTCATTAGACTTGAATTATCCCTTGAAAAACCCGGAACTAAGGGTTTGCATTGTGGGTTCGGTTAATGGATTGATTTGTCTTGACATTGAGGATAATGATTTGGTTTTATGGAATCCAACACTTAGAGTGTACAGGAAATTGCCTGATTCTAGACTTAGAGTAAGTGGTGGTTCCCATCTCGATAGAATTACTAGTGTCATGTATGGTTTTGGATATGATGAGTTCAGTGATGACTATAAGGTAGTAGGTGTGCGTTGTAGTTGCACACGTTATCCGCTTGACGTCAAAATATATAGCCTAAAGAACAATTCTTGGAGAACTAAAGGGGATATTCTGGAAGTGGTGCAATTAACTAAGCCATGTAAGTTTTTAAATGGGAAGCTTCATTGGGTTAATGATATGAATGGTGGTTTTCGTAACTACGGGAACATCATTTCAATTGATTTGGCTGATGAGAGATGGGGAAAGGTGGAGCAGCCTGACTATGGAAAAAAAAACTTTTCTTTGAAGCTTGAAATGTTAGGAAGTGATCTGTCTGTGTTTTGTAACTATAAGACTATGAGTCGTAACTTTATGACGACGAGTCATGCAGATGTGTGGGTTATGAAAGAGTATGGAGTTAAAGAGTCTTGGACAAAAACATATGCCATCAAATATTCTCCTAATGTGTTTTCTGACTTTTCTCCTTTTATTTCTTTAACACTTTGCATGTCAAACAAAGGTGAGATATTGCTTGTGCCTGGATCGACTTTAACTGCACACAATCCAGAGGATGAACCTATCAGATATCCAAAGGTTATCAACTTTGGTTACTGTAATGCGGCAAACATCTACATTGAAAGCCTTGTTTGTGCCCCGCTTTTCGGGACAAATAAAGCTTAGAACAAGATCAATGCAGAATCTCAGATGAATGACAATGCTGTAGCTAATGACTTGTAAGAATTTCACGCTATACATTTTTCTGTTTCTTTCTTAAATATAGAGGAAGACGTCCCATATTTTACGGACATCCTCACAGCACATCTGCTTGGAGATCTTATTTATTCTTTCCCCTTTTGCATATTTTCATGAAATAACTTCTTTTTGTGATAGTTATTTGGTTGTAGTGTTTGGTGTTTTAAGGGAATGTGATGTCCCTCTAGATAGAGTAAGATAAAGAGCATCAGGGACATGAAAATCATGCAATATGAATGCACCAATAACACTAGGCATAGTCTTTGCCAGGATTTTAGGGCATTCATTGCTAATCCTCTTTATAGTGAAACTTAATAAGGAACTACTTAACATGTAATAAAACTTAAGGTCAGATATAATATTTAGTTTTGGTGGTTTCCCTTGTTGCTTACATGTTATCTGTTTTACTTGTCATTGAAGGACAGTTGAGACGAGAACATTTACCTGTAGGACTAGAGATATTAGCAGAATAAGGAGAGAAATAAATCCTGATTTAAGAGGAGGTCTGAATCCAATTCACTTACCAAGTTTATTTTATCTTAAACAGAGCTGGGGAAAGTGTTTATACCTTCTTTTTAAAACAGAACTCTTGTAGCCATCACTCATTACTGATGACGTTGTAATCTTGTGTCTTGCGAATTCTCTATAAAATAATAACTTTCCGAGTTTTCAAATTTCATGGTTTGTCAAAGTTAAGAAACTAGTACCTTACTTTAATGCATCTCAAGTAATATGTGGTCATTGACACAACTGTTTATTTGACAATCTGAAATGTTCTCTAGATAAAGTAACAGAAGGAAATACAGAGGAGTGATAATAACTAATCCCTATTAGAATATAATCTTGACCTCTTGATAGACTTGATGCCATGGTTCCGTTTATTTTGTTTGCCTTAAGATATTAAGGATGTCTTTCATCAGACTTATCAAGACAAGAGAATAAGGACTCGTAAAGATGTATATTGATGTAACTGAAATATTAGTACTAGAGTTGTTGGTGAAAGGATGGAAGCTTCTGCATCATGCTGGCTATTTTTTAAATAATGTAACTACCATATATTTGTTCATGTTCTATGCATACTAGATGGCAGGAGCTCAATGCACATTGTCGTGAAATGAGAACTATCCTTTTGCGATAAACAAGGAAAGTAACTCTCGTTTTAGTTGGTGTTTGTGTATGACCCGTGCTTGAGGACAGTCATATGTATTGCACCTTACCAGATACCCCACTTTTACTAGTCACAGATCATGATAGATGAGTAGGGTGTTTTCATTTCTATTGTTGAACTTTCAGGGAGTAAAAGCTGCCATTAAGAACGATTAATCCATCTACTGCTTACTGCATGCATCTTGATGATGAAGCATGGCATTCCCCTTATTAACGTTCATGTCAATATGTTAGTTTTATTTTGTATGTGTATAAAGCAAAGGTTACCTATGCTGATCTTTACTACATATTGGTCTTAGATTTGTAATATATTGTGGTAACCAAAATCCTAGCTTGAGCCTTGGCTTTCTTATGCTAATTTTTTCCCCTTTTTAACTAGCTTTTGTTTTCAAGGTGCCTAATGAAATATATAGTCGTTTCTCCAGGTATATATAAAAGTTAACAGGGTCCAGTGACACTCCCTTCCACGTGGTCCGCCTATGAAAGCAAAATTAATGAAGTAATTTTTGCTACATGTTAGTTGTATCCTGTGTGTGGGATAATCTGCTTATGCTGCTTTCTAAATTTTCTCTTCTTTCACGTGTCATTGCGTATCAGTAAGGTGTTTTTTGTTAACTTTTGTGTCCTATCGATCTTTCAGGAGGTGAAAGCTGATGTTAAGAACAACTAATTCACCCGATACTGATGCCACAGATTGAAATGATGAAGCTGTTACAGAAGCATGTTGTTTCTTCCATTTCCAGTCTCTATATAATTTTTCTAACGGATAAAAACTGTTCACAGTGTTCATTATGATGTTCTAATGGTTATTTCCATGTCCAGAGAGCAAGACATATGTTTATTATGATCTTATTTCCGCTCACTAATTGCTTATTATCGATTTGTATGACTAATTTGGGACTTTAAGGTTCGTCGTGACAAAGCATTTAACAAATCTTCTCCAACTTCCCTTGAATGTTTGTAGATGGTACTAGATTGAGATTGATCTGCTACTTACATTTATGAGAGTGCCATGCATCAGGCTCGAGCTGCTGCTTCAAGAACTAATTCTCTATTACAGTAGCAACATAGTTAGAAAACTAATGGGTAAGGTCTACGTACATCATATCATTCTCAAACCCTACATGTGGAATTGTACTTGTATGAGAGTAGGAGTATGATACACATTTTGTGATTCTTCATAATTATAAATCTAATAGTTTTGAGTTTTGACTAACAAAAACTGCAAAAAAGACAACACAAATCGCGCACTAACCATGTCTAAAAAGGCAAAGTGTTTTAGCACAGAATTGCAATGAGCAAGAACTAAGACATCTATAACCAAAACTGCAGGTGGCCATTGCCCTTTTTTTCATTTCATACCATTAAATAACAGAATAACAAAAGGGTATTTTTATATTACATAACAAGTTCTACTCCTTTCTCCTAATACTTCCCAAACACAACACCCATTTTCATCTAAAACTCCTGAGATGCAGAGCCAATATCACCCTTTCCAGATCCAGCTTTCTTAGGCAACAAATTCTGGTGAATGTTGGGCAAAACACCTCCATTAGCAATGGTAACATGACCCAACAGCTTGCTCAACTCCTCATCATTCCTCACAGCTAACTGAATGTGCCTAGGCACAATTCGATTCTTCTTGTTGTCTCTAGCAGCATTCCCAGCCAACTCCAACACCTAAATTAACACAAACCTTACAAACTTAGAATTCCATTTACATTAACAATACTTGAACAACATTTCACAACTATCTATACAAAAAAATCAAGCATGTGCAACAATTTGTGTAAAACCGCTTAATTTTATGCAGAAACATTGACTATACAGAAACAATTAAATTGTTTCAGCTAATTATGAAATCTACAATTAATTGTTAAAAATTTCACTAATAAACTAGGATAAACACGATTTCACTAACATGCAGAAAGCTTTGGGCATAAAATAGTAAAAAATTAGCAAAATAAATTACCTCAGCGGCGAGATACTCAAGGACGGCGGAGAGATACACAGGAGCACCAGCACCGACACGTTCAGCGTACTTTCCTGCCTTGAGGAAACGAGCGATCCTACCGACGGGAAATTGAAGACCGGCTTTTGAAGATCGAGAAACCGATTTCGTTGCCTTTGGCTTGCCTCTTCCTGCGCCGCCTTTACCTGCTCCAGCACCTGAAGTCATTTTTTTTTTCTCTTACGAAAAAACCCTAACCCTAGATTCGGAGTTGCAGAGACAGAGAGAAGGAAGATGGTGAACTGTGATACGGAGAAATGGAGGAAGTGGAGTTATGTATATATAGTAACGTATGGTGTGTTCTAATTGGTTGAAATAAAGGTACGAGGATTGCCAGCGTGGAAATGGCGGTACTTTAAATTTTGGAATACCCTCGAATATTTCCCTCCGTCTTTACTATTAAAATATTCACGAAACTTCAAATAGAGTACTTTCTTTTTAAAAATTTTATAGTCATAAATAATTATGTGAAAATTTAAAAATTGTCAAAAATTAGAGTAGATATAAAGGAAGACAAACAAAATGAAACAAAATAATTCTTTTTTTTTCTCTATTTTTCATGAAATTCTTACTAGTACAATTGAATTTCTCTATAGTTGTAGCGTTTGTTTGAAAGTTTCATGACCTTCTTTATAAATGAGGTGTTGTCGTATATGTATATATGATTGTTATTAATAAAAATATGTAGAATTAGAGTGTCTATGAATATAAATGAAGCAAACATCAATAGTCTTTTCTCGTGAAGTAATGATCTAACTTACAAACATTATTTGAATAATTGAATACACATTTCTTTTTCCTTTTAGATATTTTACTTGAAATTTACTATGTGCATGATATTAATGATAGTTATCAAAAATATTTTAATATTTAAATTTATACGTAACATATTTCTTACATATAAAATATTATTACACGATATTTAAATATAACTATTTTAGAAGGGTAATTTTACAAAATATACTGCTATTATGATGTCATTATTGTTATGGTTAAGATATTGTTCTAGAAAAGTAAAATATAATATAAAAAATCGATTCTAAAGTACTTGTGAGAGACGGGTCAATGATCTTGTTGAGCTCTATATTTACCTTTGTTGTTGTTTCCATTTTGTAGTTCCTCTCTGATAAATATGAGGCAATTGTTGAGAAACTGTTTTTTTTTTTTTTTGTTTCCCACCCAATGTTCGAAGCCCATATTGAAGGTCCAACTAAATTCGGATCGCGCTTTACAGGGCCCATTCAGGAGTGGAGCTCCCAACAAGATTTTCTCCATACCCGGGACTCGAACCCAAGACCTCTGGTTAAGGGTGAAACACTCCCACTAGTGCATCACAACCCATGTTGGTAAGAAACTGTTTCTAATAAATTCTCAACTTAAAAGAAAAAAAGTTTTACCCTGTGCGCATCCAAAGGATAGCGGCTAGGGTTTCCCTTTGTCATAAAAAAAAAAACAACAATTTTGAAGAAAGAAAAAAGAGAGTAAAGAAGCAGATATGAAAATATCAAAGAAAAGAAAGATATTTAACCGCAAAAATAGCAAGGATACCCAATGTACGAGTAAGAAATAAAGTAATTGCAAAATAATAATATTAATAGTGCTGGTAGGAAAACAACAACAAAACTATTTTAAATGATAAAAGGAGAATGTCCATGTTATTTTTATAGCAAAAAATTTGCTTGTGGAATTAGGAGTGTCCATATCTTGGCAATTAAATTGACAAGGGGTACACAATCAAAGGATGAGTTCACTTATTGAAACACATAATGGTGATTTAGTTCTTTTACACCAGTAATCGCGGATGTGATTTTACTGCATTAATGGTGTATTAGCAAACCGGTAATCGTACTTTGAGACCACTGCATCCTCTCTTTCTCCACACACTTCACTAATAGGAATTGAGTCAGTAATTTCCTTCAAATCGTCCGGTGTAAGTTTCACTCCTAGAGATTGGACATTGTCATTGAGGTTCTTGATCTTTGTTGTCCCTGCAATACAGCATCAGTGTATTTCAACTCATATAAAAGGTTAAACAAGACACCACTAGATTATTTCGCCACATGGATGGAAGGGGAGGACAACTAGTCTTGAATACGCGTACATTTAGACACATGAAAGTATTGCGTAGAAAATGTAACTTGATATGTATAAACATTTGTAATGAAGAAGGTATCGTACCAGGTATTGGAACCACATCGTCTCCCTGATGCATAAGCCACGCTAAAGCTAGTTGAGGAGGTGTGCAACCATGCTTTGCTGCTAAGTTAGCGAATTGTGAGTATAGAACTTTGTTCTTCTCCAAATTCTGTTCATTAAACCTTGGGTGCGAGCCCTGAAATAAAAAAGAGACTCAAATAACAAACCTAACTCCACGTCTTTTCATTCATCTTTATCGAACTCCCTAACATGTAATCAATTTTTTTTTACTAAGGTCTCATTTTCAAGCACCTCAAAAGAACCATGTATCCCTATTTTACACTATGTTGCTATATTGCAAAAGCGACATAAAAGTGGCTGGCTGTGCCATTTCCTCTGTCAGTTCTTTCAAACCGTTTTTACTCCCTCTATTTACATGGTTGAAACAAACAACAAAAGGTGAATGATGAATACTTTATCACTAGATGATAATAACAATGATATATGATACCTCACTGATACCCTATGTTGCTTGGACTCTTCAAAAATGTCACTTGGGTGCGTGTCCAAAAGTAGTGCATCTTTAGAGGATCCCACACGGGTGCAGCTGCATTTTTGGAGAGTCCGAGCGACATAGCTGATAGCAGTACCAACCATGACCTTCATATGCTTTTCTAGCATTTACTTACCATTATACTTCCCGTAGGCAAGCTTTCTGTGACTGCCTTCCCAGCAAAGAAACCGTGGCCAAGGGGGCTATAGGCAACAATCCCAATGCCTAGTTCCCTGTATCAGAGGCAAGGAAAATATTAAGGATATGGCTAAATTTGAGAGGAAGGGAAGTTATTAATTCAAACATACCTACAAAGCGGAATTACATCCTCTTCTATATCACGGGTCCAAAGAGAATACTCCAATTGTACAGCAGTAATGGGATGAACAGCATGTGCCCTCTTAATTGTGTCTACACTGGCTTCCGATAAGCCAATGTATCTAATCTTTCCCTCCTCGACTAATTTCTTGAGTTCCCCCATCTTCAATCATTAAGTTGGTTCAAGTAAATCAAGTTCCCCTTGTACTACATACATCACAATAGGTAAGAACAATGGATAAAGATCGGACTTACAGTTTCCTCTATTGGCACAGTTGTGTCTATTCTGTGAGGATAATATAGATCGATGTAGTCTACATTAAGCCGCTTCAGACTTTCTTCGCAGCATTTCCGTACATATTCTGGAGTGCCTTTGACATGAAACTGGAAGCCCTCAGAAAGTAACAACCCAAATTTGGTTGCCAGTTGGACTTGCTCACGAGGAAGCTGCTTCAGTGCCTGGTTATCGCAAAATGACAATTAACGAAAAGAAAATGTGATAGTGTAAAGAAAGAAAAACATGTCTCAGAAACACTTGAGTAATTTTATTGGTCAAAAATCTTCAAACGGAACATTTATCCTTTCTTTCCATCATCAAACCGAACATACCTTTCCAATCATTATTTCATTGTCGCCTTCATGCCCATATAAATCGGATGTGTCAAAGAAGGTGATGCCTTTATTGAATGTTTCCTTTAAGATTGAGCATCCAGCTTCATGTGACAGAGGAGTATTTAATATTCCAGAAAGTCCTAAACAACCAAAGCCTAGTTTCGAGACCTAGCAACAAGAAAAGATTGATCTAATTGTTTAAATTTCTGTTATAACATAGAAGCTAAGTAATTTGTTGGCTTTTCTTTTAGCAAGAATTTCATAATTTCTAGATTGAACAACCTTTTTCTTCCAATAGTCAAGATGCATTAATCTCTCAGTCCAGTAAATAGCTGGAATGCTAAGATACTCAAGGAGAATGAAAAGTGGGATAATTGTTTGACTCAGTTTTGTTGAAGGCAAAAAGCTAAAAAGAAAAAGAAAAACCAAGTTTTGGGATAGGTATAAACACAAGCAGCAACAACAACATACTAGGAGAGAGTATGGTTACGTAGACCTCAACCCTACTTTGTGGGGTACAGAGACACAAAAGTAAATCTAAATTCATATTGATGTCCCCTTTTTTTTGGAAAAAAATGGATGTAGGGGAAGGGGATTATAAGTTGGAGAATTGATCACTCACCAATAAGGTTAAAGTTCAGGTAACCAATTAACTAAGCTACCAAGATTTCTCCTTTCATTCATATTGATGCCCATTCGAAGTTTAGCTACAATCTTGGTATCATAATCTTCTTCTCTTACTTTTTTCAAATTAAAATAGTCAAACTCTTAAACCATTAAAATTTCTCTAACTTTTTTTTAATTAAAAAAATGGTTAATACGAAAGTTTCAAGACTATTAACTTTAACTTGGGAAAAAGTTTTTTAAAAAAAGATAATATGTATACAGTGAAGCTGTTTACATGGTAACCCAGAAAGCTAAAATGGATTCTGAACCCCAAAAAAAACAAAAAGATCCACCAGAAAGTAAGCTAACACAGCTTCAACTCAAAAAATCACAATTTCAAAAACTCATTTCAAGTTTCAACTTCAAAATCTATGACCAAATTGTTTGTCACAATTTTTTCTACAGTTCCAGTTACAAGAATGCTCAACTTAAAAAGTTTTTTTTAAAAAAAAACAGAAATTGAAATCATAGCTGAAAAATTGAATTACCTCAAGCCCTTGTGTACCCAATTTTACTTTAGGAATTTGGATTTGGGAGCTGTGCTCCATTTTCAAACACCAAATGCTTGATGAGAAGAAGCTACACAGGGGATGCACTGGTTAGCTACTATTCTAGTATGAGAAAAATGAGCTCAAAAGATCTTGAGTCTTCAATTAAATGAAAGTGACAAATTGGGACTCTTCTATCGCACTCCCTATTTTTCTTTTACCTATTGTATTTTTCTGTTTTATTTTCTTTTGGGATTATATGAATTTTGTGAAGTGAAAGAAACTATATTTTTTTCAATAATTTGGTGATTTTTTTCGAACAACTGAAGTAGCTGTTGGGACAATCTCTTTAATTGTCCATTTATTTTTTTCAACCATAGAAGTAAATAGTTGGGACTTGGGATATAACATATTTTTACAAAAAAAAAAAAAATGTTTAATGACATACTACTTTTTGCTATTATTCTTTTGATTATATTCAACTTATGCTCCTAAAAAATATAATGAATGAAGGATAAATTCAAAAGTAAAAAGATGAAAGAAACATCATCTATTTAAAAATATAATGAATGAAGGATAAATACAAAAGTAAAAAGATAAAAGAAACATCATCTATTTTGAAATGGAGGGTATAACAAGTAAAAAAAAATTATATTTTCTTGATTTATCAAAATAGACTAACTTTTTTAAGTATGTGCCACACTCTAAAAATAACTCCCTCCATTTCATATTAATTGAATTTTTGAGGCGTTACACACCTTTTAAGAAAAATAGATTAAGACATAAATTGAATATAATTTTCCATTTTTACCCTAATTAATTATTGTCAAATTTATAATTAAAATAACTAAACATTAATTAAAATTTTATTGAAGTCATCACATTGAAAATCCAAATGTAGGGTAAAATTGGAAGAATATTTTAAAATTAGTCTTGAAGATTGAACTTAATTTGAAAAATGGAAAATGCCTCAACTATTCAATTAATATGAAATGGAGGGAGTACTCTCTGTGTATTAATTACTTGTTCACTTTGAAATTGACACATCTATTAAGAAAACAATGATGACATAATAAGTTTACTATTTTACCCTTATTAATTATAAAGTTGATGAATTAAAAATTTAAGATTTTCAAAAAGTTTTGTTATTTTCAAAATTAATTAATTGAAGAGATAACAAGTAAAAAAATTGTACTTTCTTGATTTGTCAAAAGGTACAAGTAAAAAAGAAAAATTGGACAAGTAATTAGGGACCTATGGAGTAATTTATTTAGAGCAAAGAGAGTATTACCTCTGTCCACTTTTAATTGTCATGGTTTCCTTTCTAGAGTCAAACGATAAATAGTTTGACTAACATTTTACGATGTATTTTTTCATCATATTGATATGCAAAAATGCAATTTATAGTACTTTTCGTATAGTTTTTGTCTAAACTTTTTTCTTTAAAATATCGAATTAATGTAATCTAATTTCACTTTGAAAATTAATCAAATTGATTTTCGAAAAGCGCAACATGACAATTAAATAAAAGTGGACGGAGAAAGTAATAAATATGGATAACTTAACAAATGATACTCCCTCTGACTATCTTCACTTGTCCGTGTATATTATTTTAGGATGTCCAACGATACTTATCCAAATTATAAAACCAATAAATAGTTTATCATATTGTGTCTATTTTATCCTTGCTAATAAATGAGTATTTATTTTACAATATTTAGATGACTTATCTTTAATAAGAGTGATTTGGTAAAATCACACCTAACATTTACTACTTCTTAATTTTTATGTCAAATCACCTGCAGACAACTATTATTGAACGGATAAAATATTTGTATTTATTATTTTCCTCATGGGCGTGAAAAGAAGTTAAAACGAGGCTCATTGAGATGGAAAAAAAATAATTAAGCTCATTAATTATTTTATCGTTCATTGTTTACATTAAAAGAATTTGTTTATGGGATTAAAAGAAGTTAAAACCGACACTTATCATGCAGATTTCACTGGGTATATCGTTTGAAGTAAAAAAATGTCGTAACACAATCCACTAATACTTTTGAGTATTGAATTACTTTTGATTTGCACCGAATCTACGTATCGATCGGTTTGATTTTTAAAATTTATCAATTCAATTTATTAGTTATCAATTTGAAGATATGTTAAATCATTATAGAACCATTAAGATATCAATTTATTGGTTATCAACTTATCAGATTATTATCGATTCGATTAACTGTTAAGATTTCACACACCAGTAACTCATTGGAAATCACTTAGAAACAAGATGACAATAAAAATGAACCATGCACATAAGTTGACAGATTGCATCTTGTTCAAAAGTAGTCACGGACACCTAATAAAATAGTCGAGAGTTTGAGACGATCAGATATGTAAGTATGAAACTTTTAACCCTGACTTTATATACCAAATGATATAAATATAATTTATTTATTTACTATTGAGTTATCAAATAGTAATCCATTAAGAAAAAACTTCAAATCGTTAAAAACCGATAATCCGATATTAAAAGAAAAATTAAAACCATTACCAAACAGCTAAACAAATAACTCATTACCAAAAACTTAATAACTTTTAATTAATTCAAATTATTGATTTCGGTTCGATTTTAAACGGTCCGAGCACTAATTGGTTCCATAAACTAAGGCAGCTGCTTCTGCCCAGTAACTAGTACCAGTGCCAAGAATTATTACATAAACAAACACTAGTTTTCCTTCATGGAACATAATCACAGATTCACCTCCTCAGGTTCCTTCTTTACAACTTCCATATAAATTTACTTATAAGGAATTTATTTTCCAAAAGAAAATGTTTTTCAAATTATTTTGACCGAACCAAACATGAGAAAAAACAGAAAATCCTCCATATCAAACACAGCCTTTGTTGCCCATATGATTTCTCACCAACGTGTATTAGCTAACCGATACTCGTATTTAGACATCACTGCGTCCTCTCTTTCTCCACAGACTTCACTAACGGGGATGACATCCGTGATTTCCTTCACGTCTTCTGGTGTAAGCTTCACTGCAACGGATTGAATATTGGCATTTAGGTTCTTAATCTTCGTTGTTCCTGCAACACATTGGAAGTTTGATCAGAAATGCCTCGACTTTTTTAGAACAGGTCCAAAGTTAAATGATATATTGCAGTTAACAAACGAACACCACGATTACCAAGGATCTAACAAGTTGTATAACAACAACATCTCGAGGAGGGGAATTCAATTAACTAATAGAAATAGTAATTTGATTTACATAAATTTTGTGAATGGAGAAGGCATATTACATACCAGGTATCGGAACCACATCATCTCCCTGATGCAGAAGCCAAGCTAAAGCTAGTTGAGGAGGTGTACAACCATGCTTTGCTGCTAAGTTTGCAAATCTTGTGTAAAGAGCTTTGTTCTTCTCTAAGTTCTCTCCGGAAAATCTTGGATGAGAACCCTAACAGAACAGAGAGATTGAGATATCTAGACGTAATTTTCCCAATGAATGACATGATAGACGAATATTTACACACACAACTACAAGAGATGGTAGAACGAAGAAGTTCTAGGGAAGTACTATGCAGTAGAAAAGATGCATAATAGAACGAAAACAAGTTATATAAAATGGTTATGAGACCAACAACGTTATGTGAGCGTGAATGCTAAGTGTTAAGTTGGCAACAAATGTCGTTGAAATGTAGGCATTAAGATAGATGTGGAAGAAAGTAATCATGTTTGACTATGTTAGCAAGGACGAAGAAGGTGTGACATACGAGTAGTAAGCTTGCACTCTCTTTCCGTCAACTCTTCAAACCCTTGTAGATGTATTACGCACTACTATAGTTATACCAAACAAGGAAAAGAGAATGATGATTACTTCATTAATACAAAATAAATCTGAGAGGCCTGGTCTGATACCTAACATATACTAGGAACTACTGCAATTACTTACCATCAGACTTCCCTCAGGCAAGCTTTCTGTTATTGCCTTCCCACCAAAGAACCCGTGGCCAAGGGGGCTGTATGCAACAATCCCGATGCCCAATTCTCTGTATTAAGGAGGCAGAAAAATCTATTAGACAATTCTTGAAGTTCTTTCTGATATCTACAGATAGCTTAATGAGTAACCAGGTCATTAAAGTGATCTTAATCTTTGAGTGACAACATTCATCAGATACGAGCATACCTACAAAGCGGAATAACATCCTCTTCTATCTCACGAGTCCAAAGAGAATACTCCATTTGCACACAAGTGATGGGATGAACAGCATGTGCCCTCTTAATTGTGTCAACGCTGGCTTCAGATAAGCCAATGTACCTAATTTTTCCCTCCTCCACAAGCTTCTTCAGTTCTCCCATCTTTTGTCTCGTGAAATTGATTCAAGAAAATCAAGTTTCTGTACAACATGTTTATCACCATAGGCAAGAACATGGATAAAATTGGATACTTACAGTTTCCTCTATAGGCACAGATGTGTCTGTCCGGTGCTGATAATATAAATCGATGTAGTCCACGTCAAGACGCTTGAGACTTTCTTCACAGCATTGCCGCACATATTGTGGAGTGCCTTTGACTTGACAGTGTAAGCCATCTAAGTCCTCGGAAAATATACACCCAAATTTGGTTGCCAGTTGGACTTGCTCACGAGGAAGCTGCTTCAATACCTGGTTATCTCAAAATGACAATTTAGAAAACAAAAACATTACTTACATGATAGTTTTAAAAAGGTATAGGTATCAGCAACATCGAGTGATTATATGGTTCTAAATCTTCAAACAGAAGACGATGAATTGATCAACACAAAAATATTGAATAGTACACTGACCAATTAAGCATATACCTTTCCCACCATTATCTCATTGTGACCCTCATGCCCGTATACGTTCGCTGTGTCAAAGAAGGTGATGCCTTTGCTGAATGCTTCCTTTAAGATTGCACACCCAGCTTCATGTGACAGAGGATCATTTAAAAAGCCAGAAAGTCCTCCACAACCAAAGCCGAGTTTCGAGACCTGGCAAAAAGATTAACTAATGATTTAAAAGTTTCCAGCATACAAGAAAACTCTGCCTTTTCTTCTTTTAAGCAAAAATGTTTTTCAGAGGTCCCATATCTCGGAACCATCGCGAACCTAAAGCCCTTCTTTTCAAGAGCAGAACTAAGGGTGTCAAAAAGTATTCATGATCTGATCAATGGGTTGGAGTCTCTCGATTAAGTGAAATGTTGGAGGCTGATAATGGATAATCAAGGAACATAATAGTGAGATAATTGGACATACACAAAATAACTATAACCATATCAAAGGCGGAGCCACATGCAAAGGAGGGGATTCAATTTATCAAAAAGTTATACTGCACAAATAGGCAAAAAATTAACCTTTTTGAGCATATACATGGAAATTTTGAATCCCTTAACATAAGAAAATAACATGTTCAAATCCCAGTTGAGGCATTTTCCATTTTCTTTTGAATCCCTTCCATAGAAATCCCGGCTCCGCTACTGCATAGGTGGTAGAGTACTCAAGGGACTAATCATTATTACAGAAATAAAATGAAGGAGCAACAATGAACGCTGCCTCGGTAAAAGCATCAAACCTTAATCAAAGGGTAATAATGAAATAAAAACTCATACAAGGAAATTACTGAAAAATATGAAGGATAAAATTCAGAATTTGACAGTACAATCAATTTTAGCAAAAATAACGGTAGTATAATCTTTTCGTCCTCTTATGGGAACATTGAGCCCGTGACGAAGCCATAATTTTGAGAAGCTAAAAAGTGTCAATATGTAATAGATATACATACATAAAATATTGTTATCTAGCTATACAATGTAATTTTCCTAGACAAAGGGGTATGGAAAGGGGTTCAAGTCATGGAAGCAGCCACATTAAGGTAGATTGTCTACATCACACCCTTGGTGCGACCCTTCCCTGGACCATACTAGCTTGGGATGCTTTGTGCCTAGGGCTGCCTTTCTAAAATCTTTTCCTCCTCTAAAACAATAGACCTAAACATCTATTGCTATTACACAAAGATTATGCTAAAATTTCAAGACTCCAACTTTTAAATTCAAAATAGTTAGAATGAAAAATATATGTACAATTAAGTTAATTGAGCTTTAATTTGTATCCAGCAAAGCTAAAACTGATAAATTCAACAAATTCAACACAAATCAATTGACTGTCACAAAGTACTAGTACTTTTTTCTTTTCCCCTCTCACTTCAGTGATCAATAATTTTCAGATAAATTACCAAACTACAGTATAAAAGAATTGAAAACCTAAATGGAAATTGAAATCAAAGTTAAAATATTTGTAATTTACCTCAAGACCCTGGGTACCCAATTTGACTCTTGGAATTTGGATTTGTGTGTTGTGCTCCATTTTTTTTGTGCAGACTGCTAAATTACAGTACCAAATGCTTAAAAAGAGTTGCTCAAGAAAAGAAGGAAAAAAAAAAAGTTGAAAAAGCTACTAATTTGTCATACTTGGACATGAATATATGCTTTATTAAGAGATATAAGTGGGGACAAAAATTCCATTTAGAGTTGAGTAGTCATTTTCTTACTAGTGAAGTGGTGATTGATTCCATTTGGACTATTCCTCTTACCATTCACACTTGATTATTATTTGGTTGCAGGTTAGAAAGTGAATAATATATTAAAATTAGTATAATTAATATTTTTCATTGCGTGGATCATTTTATTTTGGGTTATTTAGGTAGTTAGATTTTTGAAATTTTATGTCGCATAGCTACTATTTTTCTAAATGTTTAAAATTTTCATATATAATATTATATATTTGATATACACCAATATAAATAACTTTCACAAACTTTTTTAACCATGGTTAAAATTTGATAAGTAATATAATACTAAATTATAAGAAATGCATATACACCATATATAATATTCTACGATATTATATACTATTATACAAAAAACTGAATTCTTCATCTTCTTTAGATCCAAAGACCAAATCTATGCAAGACATCTGAAAAATCACACCAAATCACCCTAAATTTCATTTTCAATAAGTTTTTACAATTGATTTTAAACTATTGTTTTAAGCCATATGGTTTTAGCATCTTTTGTAACAAAATAAAAAATGATTTCTTTCCCCAAATTAAACACTCACAAATCTTTAAAAATATAGGAGTAAAAACTATAATCACTTTTTTTATATAAAAGAAATTCCAAAACAAAATTTTGAGAAACCTCAAACCTATTGATGGGAGGTGGAATCTTATGTCAAACTATGAATACTTTTATTTTTGTCAATAGAAAATGCATATAATTTCTAATTTTAAATTAAAAAGTAAGGAATCAAACAACAAACTATGTCCAGACAAAATAAAGCCGAAACTCAATCATTTACATATAATTTCTAATTTTGAATTAAAAAGTATGGAATCGAACAACAAACTATGTCCAGACAAAATAAAGCTGAAGCTCAATCATTTTTAAAAAATTCATGATTCTCTTTCTCAGATATTGCTCAACAGCTGTTGCAGCCCTAATGAGTTCTAATGAGTTCGTGAAAGTTCTTAGAACATCGAGTTTCACGAAAGTTGCTCCCTAAAATTTAACTATAAATAGTGCTTGAGTCATTCATTATATAAATAGACCAATGCTCCTAAAATAAAACCATAGATAATAAACTATCTTTAGTCAAATATTCAAAACATCATACGACATTATGACTTCTATTATCTCAAAAACAAACAACTAATGTGAAATTGCAAATTGTTCAATAAACTAAAAACCATTTTACTCTAACATAATGATCCTAATTAAAGGTTCATGATGATCTAGCTAGCCTAATGGCGCTTCGTAACAACTTGTCTGGAATATTCCAATGATCTTCAAAGATAGATTTTGATGTACTCATATCTTTATCTTCGACATTTTCTCATCATCGATCTTAATAGGAATAGAATCAGTATCAAACACATGTTCTGGAAACTTTTCGCATCCTACACTATGCTTCAAAGTCTCAACAAACTCTTGTGCTTCATCACAAGAAGCTTGGAAGGATAACAAACTCTTTTGGAAACTTTCAAGAGATAGATCTACATCTTCTGGTTTTTCTCCACCATTAGTTTCTCTTGTCTCTAGCACAATGGCTAGTACCGTTAAAAGTTCATCATATTTCTTGTCCAATGTGTCCACAACGACATTCATTATCTCTCTGCAAAAAGTATGAACAGTGAATGAAAATATTTTATTTATAAACATACTCAAAAACTCTGAATCTATAAACTAGAACAAACAAATCTTAACTAGACATAATTAAATAAATACTAAAAATAACAAATCCTAAAAAAATTAAATTTTTCTACTCCAACTTTGAATTATTATCCCAACAAAAGGAGTAAGGATTATTAAGCAAACATATTATAAAAAGTGTAGTTAGTGTATAAAGAATCTCATATTTATATATGAGAAAGAACCACCCTACTTCAAGACCTATCCTCAACAGATATATCACTAAAATATAAATAACAATATAATGGCATGCCTCCTTCTTTTCCTTAGAAAAACATAAATTAGTCATGAACTTTGTGGCTAGATAGATTGTTACTAATATGTTGTTTTAATAAATCATTGCATTTTAATACATCATTGCTAATTCATTATTATTAATGAGGAGACAAAAAACTATATGTCACCAATCTATGTTCTTCTGGTAGTATTCCTAGCTAACACCAAAACAAGTATATTTAAAGAGGAATAAGTTGTATTTCTTTTTAATAATCGAGAAATCTTTGAGGGTAAGATAACACACAATCAAGAAATTAATGAGTAATGAACCATCTTTTGTTGTGGGTATGATATTTATAAAGTCAAAATTTTATACATATAATAATATTATTTATCCCAAAATCTTTTGAATGCTAAAGCGAAATATTATTCTATAAAACATACATACAACATAAAGTAACATGAAAGATCAGTTCAACACAAAACATGATTATTATATCTGATTGTATCTCAATTCATGTTCAAAAATTCGTGACTATTCTACCTTATTGAGCAAACAAAAATAATCAAAGCTATTTGGATCTTGTTTTCCTAAATCTAGGTATATAAAAAGATGATTGGCTCAAAATTTCAACCCTAATATTAAAACCTAGATCAAGATTATCTATAACACATTTCTTCATTAGGAAAGATTGACAAGAAAATTGATATATCGAATTCATGGATATGGACATGGACATGGGCATGTTTCATTAATTTAATAAAAAGGGGGAAAGAGATATTTTCCCCAAAACTTTTATTCAGTTTCAAAATTAAATTGAACATGATATATACTCGGAAATCAATTTCATATCACACAAATTACAAACCCTAAATATACATTCATCAATGAAGAATTCCAAGAATAAAAAATCAACAAAAAGAATCAAGTTTTACAAACAAAATCTCCTCTCTTTAATGAATGAACTGAAATTTCTAATCAAAACTATACAAATAATTAAATGTTTGTTGATAAAAAAATAAGAGGAAAAAAAAAACTTACGAGTCAAACGATGATACTGGAGGCTCCACAAGAAAAAGGTTAATAGTTTTTATTTTATTTGTTAAGAAATAAACGGATATAATTCTATTTATAGTGAATATTTATTATCAAATACATATTGGACTGTGTAAATACAAATCTAATCAGTAAATGCATTTAACTAAAATAATTTCCTTTTTTAATTTGCCATACATTACAAGAGCAAATGTTTAATTTGTCATATAATTTGTCAATTGATGATTTGTTATTTCCCTCAAATTTTCTCTATTTTATATTTAGTATTTCTTCATTTATTTACCTTTTTTATATTATGTATTTAAAAATTAACAAATGATACTATAAATTACAATATTTAGTATTTCTTCGTTTATTTCTTTTTAGTGTATTATATTTTTAAAAAATATGAAAAATAGTAATATAAATTACAATAGTCAATAACTTAAAATATTGATAATAGTTATAAAAAAAAAAATCAACTCTTGAAATTTCACCCGTGCCACATGAAAAGAAGAGTGAATGGAAGAGTGAAATTGATCAACTCTTGAAATTTCATTAATCGAAATGTTATATATTCTTAACAGTTGTATAGCAATGAAGCTCTCGAAGTATGCACTGGTCACACGGTCTAGTCGTAATGTATGAAAGTTACTGAATAGGAATAAGAGTTGGCCCACTATGCGTGAGTGAGAGATGAAAAAAATAGGATCGGGTCAACCCGGATCCATGTGAAAAGAAAACAAACATATATATAATTATGTATTATACATTAATTAATATAATGAAAAGACAACTATTTGAATAGTTGTAACCCTTCAGAAGAGACACAACCATTTGAATAGTTGTGTCCCTCTACAAGAGACACAACTATTTGAATAGTCGTGTCCCTTCAGAATTATAAAAAGGGTCTCACAAGAGATATCGAAAAAAATAGAAGAAAAACTTTTCATTCTCTACAATTTCAAAAAGAACAAACACTTTTGTGTTGTTTCTCCTTCGTCCTTCTCCAATTCTATTAAAGTTTGTGTGAAGATTCTTTGAAGGTTTTTTCTTCAAAAAGTATTGGAACGAACAACTTTTACAAGTACGATTTTAGACTATGGCTTTATATGGTATAGTTCGTGTTTATATACATGTGATTGCACTTTCTGACTAGTGAAACAATATTTAATGATCCTACAAACTAAGTGTTTGATTATATTCTTCAAGATCAAATTATCTCATAATTTCTTGCCCTTGCTGACCTCAACTCATAAAAAGGTTTTAGTTTCTTATTTTTTAGCTTTGTTGGCAAAATAGCCCATTTCTTACTAAAAGAAATTTACAATGCTATGTTTACTGTCATGACTCAAGGGTACCCCTAGACGTAACACGGCGTACTTGACCTCGAAAGGGACGCATACAAGCCCCTAGCATATCATAAACATAAAGTCATAGAATGATGCGAAATTAAAATTTTTATTTATAATCGAAGTCTTTCATAAAAGAGAATGAGAGTCTAGACATTGTCTCATTTAGCCATCTAATACAATCAAAGTCTCAACTAGGGACACAACCCTTATAATAGTTCTCAAATGAAATACTAAAAGAAACTACTAAGTAAAGATACTCGTCCTCGAATCTTGAGGACTCACCAACTAGCAAGGAGAATGGTCTATTCCAAGCTTGAACCAATAGAAGATCGCCTTAAGAATGAACCCTACACTTATAGCAAATGTAGAAATATGGGTTAGTACAAAAATGCATTAAGTATGGAAGCTATGCATAAAAACCTTTAAAACATGCCAAAAGGGACATTTTTGTTGAAACCATGCTATATGCCAATTTCGAACATCATCTTTGAAATAGTTGGAGAACGTACTCATAAAACAACTCCCATATAGTTCATCATAGCATAAAGGACAACAACATAAACATAAGCATAGTCTCCAATCATAGACATAATGCAAACATCAACCATCATAAGACATAGTGTACATACATAGTTAAATACTAAGACCATCTTATCATAATAGAACCATCACATGAGTAACCCTAAGTTATACTTGTGCCATGTACGAATGACATCCCATAATACCACTCATACTAAGTATCCCTTTAAGTCACCATGCTCAAGCTCATAATACCTTGATCTCATCCAAAGTCAATACTCAAAGACAAGGAAACATTTAAGGAAAGCCAATTATAGCAACAATCCATATAAAATATGCATAAATTCATAAATCATCATAAGTAAGAGAAACACATCATGGCCACTCTCAAAGCCTACTTGTGCCATGTATGAATGAAGTCACATACCCCCACTCACACTAAGTAGAACCTCTTGAGGAACCATAGAACATAACTCATGTTCCTGTTCATAATTCATGTTTTCTTCATTGGAGGGAATATAGCCTTAACCGACATATACCATGTGAGTTACATGGAATCCGGTGTAGTATAACACCACACCGAAAGAAGGTGTCCTACTTGCCTAAGGTAGAACTAAAATGTATTAGCTTTTAGGTGGATTCACTAGCTAAAGACCTATGTGGGCACATAGTTACGGAATAGGGAGTTTGCTTCTAGAAACCCGACCTATTGTATTGACGGAGGAGCTTCCATCTCTTGAGAATATTTTAGATGACCCGACCTTTTGAATTGATGGGATGACCTCTACTTCACTTTCCATATCCACTCGGTGCTAAGCATTTCTTCCCTTTAATTTCATGTTTAGTCTTGAATTGGATTTACATGTTTGAAGGAGTATATTACCCTTCGTTCAACCCAACTCATAAAATAGCTCATAGATTCAAGTAGGTGAGAATGGACTTTCAACCTTAGAATCTTCATTAATATGTGAGGAAAACTTTCACATTATGATCATGTGTTTTATGAGAATAGACTTTCAATCAACACAAGAAGATCATCATAGTCATGAACATATCATGCATAGAAATATGTAAAGGTGCATATGAGAACTAGACTTTCAATTAACACCATATATACATCATAATCATGTTCATGCATGGGGTGTGTGTGTGATTGTCCTTTCAATGACACAACAACAACATTATCATCTAAGACACTTCACTCTCAAAGTGTTCAAAAGGTATGTACATAATATCACAACCATGCATAGTTCTCATATCTTGCACACAAGTATCATAGACCATAACAAATCAACACATCTATCATTCATCATCTTAGACATGTACATAATTGTAATTCAAGTAGTTCATTTATTGCATGCATAAGCTCATGTAATAATATTGTAGGTCATGTGGGTAAAGTCCTTCCACAATAATATCATATACAATTCCACATGCATCATAGCTTCCTTCGTTAAAGCCTCGCCATTGATAGCTCATTCATTTTAGCTATCACCCTTAAGGCCCTAGAAGTCATCTTCATATTACAAGCTTTACTCTCAAGCATTACCTCACATGGTCATCATTTAAACCTAACTCTCAAGGTAAGCTAACCACATGCTTCATTCTTGATCAATTATAGTCATTTAGTATCATATAAAGTCAATCTCAATACTACTCAACCATGATTCATCATATAAGCCCTAATCAAGTTCATTCATGTCTACAAGCTTCACTTATAAGCAATTCATGTCTAAGTCATCTAATCTAAGGTAATTCATAAAGAAGTTCATCAATCTTAGAAGATCATATCTAACTCCTCAATTTGCCTCTTTCATGGCATAACATTAGGCTATATCAATTTTACCCTAGAATCTTAGGTTAATCAAGAATACATGTATATTCATACTAAAATCATGTAATTACATCATAATCAACCCACATCCACTCAATTGAAACAATTACCACATACATGACTCTATCACATTCTACTAGTATCAACCAATACCCATACTTGAGATCCAATATGGGAAAAAGGGGAATCCATGGATTCTTGGGTAATTCATCAATTTGATCATAATATAAATCAATTAAGTCATTAAAATCATTTTTAAAAAGGAATCCATGGCTTAGAGTGAAAATCCAACTTTTGGGAATTTGAAAGGTTTGAAATCAAGTTTTAGAAGGGCTCTATGGGTGAAGACTACCCATAGATGAAAAGCCACCATACCTTGCTTAAGAATATTCAAAGAATTTGAGGAAGAAGCCTTGAATTCTCCAAACCCTAGCTCCAATTCTACTCTTCTTCTTCTTGGAGTTTTAGAGAGAGAAATATTGTGAGGAAGAAGAACTTTTTGATTTGATTTGGGTCTTGGGGGTTAATGAAGTAAATGAGGTGGTTTAAGACTTAAAATACTTTATATATGTGTATAAAGTCCATATAAACGACCCCCATTTAAAACCAACTAATAAAGGAATTTACCAAAAGACCCCTCTTGGGCAGCCCACTCCCAGGCACCACGGCAGGGCTCACGAGCCATGGTCCTGCCCGTGGTCCTTGGGCAGTGGCTAAGCTTTGGTGCCTTGACCTCCATTATGCTAAGGCATGACCATGAGCCTTCCCACGAGCCGTGGTCATGACCACTAGCCGTGAAGTAGCTCGTGGTCCTTAAAAAGTGGCTTGGCCTCAAGGTCTTGTCTTCCACAATTCTAAGGGAGCTTCACGAGACCCTTCACGAACCGTGGTCAAGACCACTAGTCGTAAAGGTGGTCGTGAACATGGGGCAAAACTTGGCTTAAGTGTCTTTGCTTATTCCCTCATTTTAAGGCATCTTCACAAGCCTTCCCACGAACCGCGTGGTCAAGACCACTGGTCGTGAAGTGGCTCGTGAAGGTAAGCCACTTTGAGGCAGCCCTTAGGGAGCTACTTCCTTGGCCTTACGAACCATACCACGAGCCTGGTCCATACCACTGGCCGTGGTGGTGGTCGTGGACTTGAGGCAGTGTGCTCCAAGCTTGGGGCGGCCTTGGCCTTTGGCTTAGGCTTTGCCCCTTTGCCTTGGCACTTGCCCTTGCAATCTTCAACCAAACCTTAGAAGGTCTTCTAAACAACGGGGTCTAACACGTACCTTGACGTTTAACCACTAAACTCCTCATTCTAAGCATGGAAAGTCTTATTTACGACTCTAACCCTCAACATCAAACTCTAGCACCCTAGCTTAAGGCTCTAGTTTAGTCTACTAGTTTTCTGGAGTGTTACATTTACACTCCATTTCTCTAAACTCAACTGTATAATAACTTAACAACACAAAGAATGATCTCAAATCTAGATTATTGTCATCCGTTTATGTTAATTACTTTATACGGTTCATATTTGTGCACCCTCTTCACTTAATTAAATGATATGTACTCTGTAAATACTATTCTATTATTTGAGTTGCTTACTGTCACATTACTAAAATAATATTTCATTTCCATTTCACATTTTATTTTCTAGAAAGGTTTTGCAGTAACTTAAACCTCGACTTGCTATCTTTTTGGCCATGCACGACCTTTTATGAAAAGCTGAAATAATGTTGAACAAAAAGGTCCTGCATGACGCTCGATGCTTTAACAAGGTACGTCAGAATCAACCATACTCCCTTCTTACTATGTTGCACATCCAAAACTTAAAAATACTTTACCACCACAATCTATTTTGCTACTTTTATATAAATATGTAAACATAAATTGCGTAAACGCCCACAAGCAGTGCAATGTATAAACAACATATGTGTGTAAATATTACCAACCTTTTCCCAGTTTTTTACCACAAATTATTAACGCTCACAAATCTTTCAAATGAGCAAAAAAAAAAAAAAAAATACACAGTCACTTTGTTGTATTAAAAATTTTCAAATACAAAATTTGGAAAAATCTCAATAACCCTAGGTGGAATCTTATGTCAAACTACGCATGCTTTTATTTTTGTCAATAAAAAATATATAATTTCCAAGGTTAAAGAACATAGATCATTGAATTTTCGAAATAATCGAATCGATTCTAACTAATTAAGAATTAAGGCGGGTTAGATGTTGTTGTAGTAATAGCATTAATTTAACATGCTTGAAAAGTTTTCCATTGAAATAAATGTCTCCAAACATGAAAAAGTTACTACTAATCCTATTTAGCAACGAAATGTTGAGTAACAATATTCTAGCAACGGATCTATAACTAATTCTATTTACCATTTGATCATAAAATGAAAAGAAAAGAGAGCATTATGTTATAGACAAATGCTGCTAAAATAAAATCACAGATAATAAACTATCTTTAGTCAAATATTCAAAAACATCATATGACATCATCGACTTAATTCTAATATATCAAAAACAAACAAGTAATGTGAAATCGCAAATTGTTCAATAAACTAGAAGTCACTTTGCTCTAACATAATGACCCTAAAAGGTCCATTATGATCTAGCTAGCCTAATGACGCTTCATAACAACTTGTCCAGAATATTCCAATGATCTTCAGTGATTTTGATGTACTCATATCTTTGTCTTCGACGTTTTCTCATCATCGGTCTTAATAGGAATAAAATCACTATCAAACACCTGTTCGGGAAACTTTTCACATCCTACACTATGCTTCAAAGTCTCAACAAACTCTTGTGCTTCCTCACAAGAAGCTTGGAAGGATAACAAACTCTTTTGAAAACTTTCAAGATGTGGATCTATGCCTTCTGGTTTTTCTCCACCATTAGTCTCTCTTGTCTCTAGCACAATGGCTAGTGCTGTTAAAAGTTCATCATATTTCTTGTCCAATGTGTCCACAATGGCATCCATTATATCTCTGCAAAAAGTATGAACAGTGAATGAAAATATTTTATCTATAAACTCAAAAACTCTGAATCTTAATGCAAGTTTTCTTTATTTCTCTATAAATGTTATTTATAATAGTAATAAGTAAATAAAACTAGGACTAGAAACATATTACTATATGAATTAGGACGAGCAAATATTAACTAGGCATAATTAAATAAATACCAAAAATAACAAATTCTAAATAATTTAAGATTCTTACTCCAACTTTGAATTATTATCCCAACAAAAAGAGTATGGAATATTAAGCAAACATATTATAAAAAGGGTATTTAGTGATATGAGAAAGAACCCTACTTCAAGACCTATATATATCTCTAAAATATAAATAACAATATAATAGCATGCCTCCCTTTTCTTAGAAAAACATGAATTAATTATGAATTTTGTCGCTAGATAGATTGTTACTAATATATTGTTTTAAAAAATCATTGCTAATTCATTATTAAAGAGGAGACAAAAATTATATGTCACCAATCTGTGTTCTTCTGGTAGTATTCCTAGCTAACACCAAAATAAGTATCTTTAAAGAGGAATTATGAGCTACAATTCTTTTTAATAATCGAGAAATCCTTAAGGAGATAACATATATTTAGGAAATTAATGAATAATGAGTCATCTCTCTAGGTATGAATTATGATATTTATAAAGTCAATTTTTTCTATATATAACAATATCATTTATCTCAGTATCTTTTAAATGCTAAAGCGAAATATTATTATATAGAACATACTTATTTTATAACATAACATGAAAGATCAGTTCAACAGAATTGTATCTCAATTCATGTTCAAAATTCATGACTATCTAATTTATTGAGCATACAAGAATAATCAAAGCTATTTTGGATCTTGCTTCCTATTCGTATAATCTAGGTCTATAAAAAGATTATTGAATCAAAATTACAAGTTGGTTCAACCCTAATATAAAACCTAGGTCAAGATTATCTATAACACATTTCTTCACTAAGAAAGATTGACTAGAAAATTGATATATCGAATTCATGGACATGGACATGTTTCATAAATTTTATAAAAAGGAAAAAAAATATTTTCCCCAAAACTTTAATTCAATTTCAAAATTAAATTGAACATGATATATACATTGAAACCAATTTCATATCACGCAAATTACAAACCCTAAATATACATTCATCAATGAAGAATTCCAAGAATAAAAAATCGACAAAAAGAATCAAGTTACAAACAAAATCCCCTCTCTTTAATGAATGAACTGAAATTTCTAATCAAAATTATACAAATAATTAAATGTTTGTTGATAAAAAAAAAAGAAGAGGAAAAAAAAACTTACGGGTCAAACGATGATACTGTACTGGAGGCTCCACAAGAAAAGGTTAATAGTTTTTATTTTATTTGTTAAGAAATAGAAGGATATAATTCCATTTATAGTGAATATTTATTATCAAATACATATTGGACTGTGTCAATACAAATCTAATCAGTAAATGCACTTAATTAATTAATTTCCTTTTTTAATTTGTCATATACTACAAGAGCAAATGTTTGAGAAGCATAAAGTCAGTGGTCAACTGATATTTGTCCTCTCCTCAAATTTTCTCTAATTTATATTTAGTATTTCTTCATTTATTTTCCTTTTTAGTATATTATGTGTTTAAAAATTAACAAAAAATGGTACTATAAATTGCAATATTTAGTATTTCTTTGTTTATTTTCCTTTTTAGTATATTATGTATTTAAAAAATATGAAAAATAGTACTATAAATTACAATAGTCAATAACTTAAAATATTTAAAATAATTATAAAAAAATTGATTAACTCTCGAAATTTCACTCGTGCCACATAAATAGAAGAGTGAATGGAGAAGGTTAGGTCAATTGGTTAATTGGTCGATTTGCCGTTTTCCTCCAATTTTCTCTTTTTATATTTAGTGTTTATTTTATTTCAATTTATTTGCCTTTGTCTTCCTTATTATTACCCATGCATAATAAACGAGAATCACTGCATAGATGAAAAACACGATTATTTTTCACTCTTTTATAGTTGCACTTTATTTTTAGGGAAAAGGGTCTGAAAAATACTTCAATTTTGGCCGAAATTGCTGTTACGATACCAAACTTTATGGAGGACCTTTTACCCCTGCACTATTTAATAGTGTATTTTAAAGGTATATTTGTGTCCACGTGGACACATTACTATTTATAACGATGCAATATTTATTATGTCCACGTGGGCACATATATGCCTTTAAAATACACTATTAAATAGTGTAGAGCTGTAAAAGATCCTTTCCAAAGTTCGGTATCGTAACAATAATTTCAGTCAAAGTTCGAATATATTTCAGACATTTTTCCCTTATTTTTATAATATGCACCGCAATCTTTTTTGTATGGGGTAAAAATCGAACTTAAGATTTGGGTGAATTTGTACAGGTAATAATTAATTAATTTTATTCATTCACTCACTAAGCAATATATTGCTACTTTCAAGTGATCTTAGGCACTTAAGCTCTTAGGTTTTGTTATTCATTTTCTCGTTTCATACCAATAACATCAGGCTTGTCTGATGACCTTACCAATTTTTGGCACCAAATCTCAAATTGTTTCCATTTCTTTACTGTTTGATATCACTTTATTTCATACTCATTGTTAATCTTGTTTACATTAATTAAAGCAAGTTATACTATCTAAATTGCATATTATTAATTAGTTACCTCAAATTTCTTGCACGTCTAAAAGTTCAATTTAGGGCTAAATAGTATTCTTAACGAAGACATGATTTCGGATAGAAAGATATTGTAACATCCGACAATTTGAAATAGCTATGAAGAAGCTTGAAATTGGAAGTAGCCATTTTTGGAAAAAAATACAGAATCTGGAAAATTTGGCTAAGTGTGGAAATCAGTGATTTTTGGCCAACTTTGAGCAGTCGTAACTCCTAGATCAGGATGAGTTAGGAGTAGTTCCAGTTATGGTTGCGAAGCTTGTGGAATGATCTTTCCCACGCCACTGAGATTGCTCGATTTCGAGTTCGTATGAGCGAGTTATGGCCATTGAAAGTTGGGCAGTTGGCAGGGAATCCGTCCGGAAATTTTAAGGGCATTTCGGTCTTTTCCCTAGCCATTTCTTTTGAGGTTATATGTGTGTGTTAGGCTGATTTTGGATCATTTTATCCTATTTTAAAAGAGAAAGAGTTAGGGTTCTTGAGAGAAGAAGAAGAGAAGAAGAAGAGAAGAAGAGGAGAAGAAGAGGAGAAAGGAGATCAACAAGTTTTGGATTTTCGTCGGGGGTGATCCCTATCAAGGTATGTGAGTTCTTTGTGTGGTTTGATCCTTTCCCCCACACATCAAGCTCATTTCTTTTATGATTTGAGAAAAGATTGGATTTGTGTTGAAGTTGTTGAAGTTGTTAGTTGTTGTTGATGTTGTTAGTTGTGTTGTTGAAGTTATTGTTGGTTGTAGGACATGATTGGGTTGTGTATTTGAGTTGTAATTTATTGTATGTTGAGAGATTGAGGATCCTTAGTGTTTGGGGTTAAATCCATTGAAATAAGGGTGGTTTAGAGTTGAAGAAAAGAGGGAGAAAAGTCGGGTTTTTTCGGGAAAAGGCAGTGCCCACCGTTTGAAGTTGATGGCTGGCTCCCCGCGACTCTTAGAGCGCCAAGGACGCCAATCCTTCCCGTTACCTTAATTCCCCATTTTATTTTATTCTTGTTCCTAGGTATTATACCTATGTTTCCTAGTTGTTTCCAACACTCCAAGGTTAAAGTCAAGAACTCATCCGTAATATGTGAGCAAACACCTTGAATCCAAATTCCAATTCAAGGAGAGTTAGTTAGAAGTCAAGTGAAGTTAGAAATTAAGAGTTAAGCTTAGAAGTTAAGCAAGTCAAGCTAGTTGTAAAGTTGTTCAAGAGTCTTTATTGAACGTTTTAACTTTATTTTTAGACTCAAGTGTCAAGTCAAGCAAAGAGCTTAGAGTTTCAAGCTAAGTAAAGAGTCTCAAGTTTCAAGTTGAGTTCATTTTCTCAAAGTTATTAGGGAACTATGTATTCCCAAAGAAGTTTTAAAGAAATGTCTTTACATTTAAACAAGGTTAATTTCAAGAGCCGGGATAGTTTTTTGAGTAATTATCTCATGTGAAGAAATGTGTTTTAAAAACATAAGAGCCATTTTGGGAGTAGTATCGGGGTAGAAAAGGATCATACTCTTTAGATGAATCCTTTTCATATTAGACTAGTGGATCCATTAGGCGCTCAGTCTTATACCTTTGGCGGGTATAGGATGCTCGCGTGAGGTTGATCGTATCATCACTTTAGCTCTTATGTGATGGTTGTAGAAACTATTATTGTATTTTTATACACGGAAATTATTGTATTTTATATACATCAGTTCAATTGTATTTCTATATACATCTCGGGCTTATTGTATCCTTGTATACACACGAGTTTATAGCATGTTTTGTTCTTTATATCACACTTGTTTTAAATTGCCTTAAATTGAAAGAAGTCGATCGGGTTGAGTTGAGTTGAACTAGGTAAACTTTTGATTTCTTCCAAATTTCCTTAGCCTATGTTGCTTAGTTTTCCGATGCGATTAATCTTATGATCGTTGATCGGTGAGCACTAGCCTCGAGGACTCAATTATTTTGTGTTCTTAGTTTTGTTTTATTAGGATGTTCAACATCCATCTCGTATTTAGAGGCTTTTGGAGTCTCATATATTTAAATATCCTATTTTGAGACTCGAGATGCCTTGTTGGCAAATTACTTTCATTGAGTTGTTTTATAACCTTTCATTGCATTGAGTTATCTGTTGAGTTAAGTTTGAGTTAAGAAAGCGTCCGGTGTAGGCTCGGGGCGTGACAGATATAAAGGTTGAGGATTAAGGTAGAAGGTTAGTAAGTTGTTAACCATTATATCTTGATTACCCATCAAGGTAAAGCGTAATTAAGGTTGCGTATGTTGGGTTCATTGTATAATGTGTGTGAATGGATAATGATACATAAATAAAGATTGGTGAATTAAAAATGTGAAAGTGCTGCAAGTATGAATGGAGTTATTCCATTCATGAATACTCATGACAAATGAATGCAACCTTTCGTATTTTTAGGTTACCTTTTCACATATCATACACGAATCATTGTGCTCACCTATAGGCTATAAATATCTGATTCTTTCTCAGATATTAAACAAGTTTTGAAATAAGTTTACAAGAATAATTTCCTAAAGGAAACTCTGTGAATTCAGAGAACTTGACTCTTCTTCCTTTCATCTTGTTATTATATGATAATTTTGCTTCCAAAATTTATTTAACTTCATATTGTATATTTCATTATTTCTATGAAATTTGTTTGAAGTTATTTTGTTGGAAAAACAAATTTTGCAGTACGAAATTTAACAATCTTAAGGAAACTACGATTATCTTATTGTGTAATTGTTTATTGGAACTTTAATGTTTTAAATCTGAAAAAATATATAACAATACCTTATTTATAATTGGTTTATGGAGATTAAAACCTTTGTGGTTTTATGCTCTGTTTGAACTTGATACTGACTTGGTGAACCTAAAAATTTCGTCAGAAAATCAAAGTTCATTTGGTTAACGATTGGAATTTTATAAACTTCATCGCTAAACTAGAAACAAACTGGAAATAAAGATGAAGTCTTTATTTGAAGAAACTAAGTGTGCTTGTCTTTTTTGACAGCAAGATGACTAATGAAATTGAAGTCATGGTTGATACGACATCGAAAATTGGTGCAATGAATATTGCTTCGTCGAGTCATACAAGCATTGCACTTGCTATAGCATCGACTGAAAAATGTGAAAAATTCACAGGCATGGATTTCAAGAGGTGGCAGCAAAAGATGTTATTTTATTTAACTACTTTGAGTCTACAAAGATTCATCAAAGAAAGTGTTCATGAGTTAGCAGATTCAACTCCAAAAGGTAAACACATTATGGTTATTGAAGCTTCAAAGCATTTTGATTTCTTATGCAAGAACTATATACTGAATGGGCTTCATGATGACTTGTATAATGTGTACAGTAATATGAAAACTTTCAAAGATATCTGAGATATTTAGAAAAGAAGTATAAGACGGAGGATGCCGGATTGAAGAAATTTATCGTGGCAAAGTTTCTGGACTTCAAGATGGTAGATAAAAAATTTGTTGTTACTCAAGTTCAGAAATTGCAATTGATTATCAATGATCTCCTTGAGAAGATCTAGTGATTAATGAGGCCTTCCAAGTAGCTGCTATGATTGAGAAGTTACCTCCTCTGTGGAAGGACTTCAAAAATTACTTAAAGCATAAGAGAAAGAAGATGTCCCTTGAAGATCTCATTGTAAGATTGAAAATTGAAGAGGACAATAAGGTTGCGGAAAAGAGATCTCGTGGAAATTCAACAATATTAGGAGCCAATATTGTTGAAGATGGAAGGTCTAAAAAAAAAAGGCAAACTCTACACAGCAAAGTAGTCAACCTAAGAAGAAATTCAAAGGTAGTTGCTTTAATTGTGGCAAAAATGGTCATAGGACTGCAGATTGTAAGGCTCCCAAGAAAGTAAAGAAGAAAGATTAAGCAAATGTTGCTGAATTTGAAGATGATGATCTATGTGTTATGCTTTCTGAATGCAATCTTGTTGGCAATCCAAGAGAGTGGGAGATAAATTCTGGTGCCACCCGCCATGTATGCGCCAACGAAGAACTTTTTACATCATACGAGCCTACTCAATGTGATGACATGATTTACATGGCAAACTCGGCAACTGCAAGGTTGAAGAAACGGGCAAAATTCTCTTGAAGATGACATCTGGCAAGGTGGTGACTCTCAAGAATGTGCTACATGTTCCAGAATTAAGAAAGAACATGATTTCTACTCCACTTCTTATTAAAAATGGATTCAAATGTGTATTTGTTTCTGACAAAGTTGTAATTAGTAAAAATGAAGTGTATGTTGGAAATGGCTACTTTTGCGAGGGCTTGTTTAAGGTCAATGTAATAGTTATTGCTAATAATAAAAGTTCTTGTTTTGTTTACTTGCTTGAGTCGAGTGGTTTATGGCATGAACGTTTGAGACATGTTAATTATAAGACCTTGCGAAAACTGATTAGTTTGGAAGTATTGCCTAATTTTGAGTGAAATAAACACAATGTCAAATATGTGTGGAAGCTAAGTTTGCTAAACATCCTTATAAATCTGTTGAAAGGAATTCCAATCTTTTAGATTTGATTCACACAGACATTTCTGATATGAAATCAACACCAACGCGTGGTGGGAAAAAGTATTTCATAACTTTTATTGATGATTGCACTAGATATTGTTATGTTTATTTGCTATCAAGTAAGCATGAATCAATTGAAGCATTTAGGCAATACAAAACTGAAGTTGAAAATCATTTGGATAAAAAGATAAAAATGATAAGAAGTGATAAGGGTGGAGAATATGAATCTCCATTTGTGGAAATATGTTAAGACAATGAAATTATCCATCAAACGACTGCCCCTTATTCACCACAATCCAATGGGATTGCATAAAGAAAAAATCGAACTTTGAAAGAAATGATGAATGTCTTACTTATAAGTTCAGGTTTACCACAAAACTTATGGGGGAAAGCTATCCGTATAGCAAATCGAATACTCAATAGAGTGCCCCATAGCAAGACACAATATATTCCGTATGAAAAATGAAAAGGAAAGAAACCCAACTTGAAATATTTCAAAGTGTGGGGGTGTCTAGCAAAAGTCCAAGTTCTTATACCCAAAAGGTTGAAAATAGGACCAAAGACTGTGGACTGTGTGTTTATTGGTTATGTTGTAAATAGCAAGGTATGTCAATTTTTGGTTCATAAATCTGAACATCCAGATATTCATGACAATACGGTAATTGAATAAGATAATGTTGAATTCATTGAACACATTTACTCATATAAAGCTAGATATGAAAAGTCTAGTCGGGGGTCTAAGCGACCTCAAGATGAACCAAAGGGTAATATACAAAATGAAGAAAATCCAAGGCGTAGAAAGCGTCAAAGGACTGCTACTTCATTCGGATCATATTTTGTAACAGTTCTCATTGATAATTAGCCTCAAACCTTCCAAAAAGCAATGTCCTCTGTGGATTTATTTTTTCTGGAAGGAAGCTATCAATGGTGAGATTGAATCAATCTTGAATAACCATACTTGGGAGTTGGTTGATCTTCCTTCGGGAAATAAGCCTTTAGGATCAAAATGGATCTTTAAAAGGAAAATGAAGGCTAATGGTACTATTGACAAGTACAAGGCAATACTTGTAGTCAAAGGCTTCAAACAAAAGGAAGGTCTTAATTACTTTGATACATACTCGCCAGTGACAAGGATTATATCTATTCGGATGTTGGTTGCACTAGCAACAGTATATGATCTTGAAATTCATCAAATGGATGTAAAAACAGCTTTTTTAAATGGAGAGTTAGAGGAAGAAATTTACATGGAACAACTCGAGGGGCTTGTAGTTCCTGATAAAGAAAGAAAAGTGTGCAAACTTGTGAAGTCACTTTATGGACTGAAACAAACACCCAAACAGTGGCATGCAAAGTTTGACCAAACAATGTTGGCAAACGGATTTAAGATTAATGAGTGTGACACATGTGTTTACATTAAAGACACTCCAAATCATAAGGTCATTATTTGTTTGTATGTGGATGATATGTTAATCATCAGTAGAGACTTAGCTGACATAAATGCTACTAAGCAAATGCTTACTAGTAGATTTGAAATGAAAGATCTTAAAGTGGCATATGTTATATGTCGAACTTCACAAGGTTTGGCTTTGTCACAGTCTCATTATATTGAAAAGGTACTTGACAAGTTCAAGTATTTGGATTTCAATATTGTGAAGACTCCAATAAAGTGAACTTTGCACTTCAAAAGAATAAAGGTGAAAGTGACTCACAATTGGACTATGCGAGAGCGTTGGGAAGTTTGATGTATATCATGAACTGTACACGACCAGATATAGCAAGTGCTACTAGTAAGTTGAGTCGGTACACGAGCAATCCTAATCAAACTCACTAGATGACAATGAAGAGAGGTTTAGGGTATTTAAAACATACTCAAAACTATTATTTGCATTATGACAAATATCCAACAGTAATTAAAGGATATATTGATGTAAATTGGATCACCGGATCAGATAAAGTAAAATCCACAAGTGGATATGTATTTACCCTTGGTGGTGGAGCAGTCTCTTGAAAATCATCCAAAGAGACATGTATTTCTCGCTCCACTATGGAATCTGAATTTATCGTTTTAGATGAAACCGGTAAAGAAGCTGAATGGCTCCGGAATTTCTTGAAAGATATTTCGTTGGCCTAAACCATTGGCACATGTATGCATACATTGTGATAGTCAGGCTTCAATAGGTAGGGCAGATAGCATGATGTATAATGGTAAATCTCGTCACATAAAACGGAAACATAATACCGTTAGAGAACTACTCTCTAGTGGAATTATCACAATTGACTTTGTAAGGTCAAAATATAATGTATCGGTTCCACTTACAAAAGGCCTAACTAGAGAGGGAGTTGAAAGGTCATCTAAGATGATGGGTTTAAGGCCTAAGACAAGTCAAGCATGATGGTAACTCTACCGAGCAGACTGGAGATCCCAAGAGCTAGGTTCAAAGAGATTAAACAAAGTTGTGTTTAACGGTCCAACATTGTCAAACAACCTAACCCATTCTCACGATGAAGACAATGTTTAGTAACCAAGGATAAAACTTGTATTGAAGCTTTTTAATGGTTTCTAAGTTTGGCAAGGCATGACCAAATAGTTTTTCTACGGGAGTAAACATTTAGGAATCACCTATGTGGAAGTGAAGTGGAAGCCTCTTCAAGGAGAATGTTAGTAAAGGACGATTCTCTAAGCTCTCATGAAATCAGGAAGTGTTCATGACTGAAACGAACAAAATCGTGAGAACCATAGATGGCAAAAAAGGCTGGTTGTGTGACTTATATTGTCTAGGTGTACATTCAAGTTCGACGGTTCAAAGATATCGCATATACCGATTGATCGAGTGCATCCGATATAAATTCACTACGAAAAGTTCAAAGGGAAACCCACTTATCCAGATGCAACTAGTCTTTGTTTGTAATTACACACTAGCTCGTGTATATCTATCTTTCATTGTATAGCCATTCCCATTCATGTGGGGGGGGTTGTTGGGTTCATTGTATAATGTGTGTGGATGGATAATGGTACATAGAATAAAGATTGGTGAATTAAAATTGTGAAAGTGCTGCAAGTATGAAAGGAGTTATTCCATTCATGAATACTCATGACAGATGAATGCAACCTTTCGTATTTCTAGGTTACTTTTTCACATATCATGCATGAATCATTGTACTCACCTATAGGCTATAAATATTTGATTCTTTCTCAGATATTAAACAAGTTTTGAAATAAGTTTACAAGAAGAAAAACACTACATAGTAAGAAAAAAGTTTTTGCTTTTCCAAAAAAAAAAAAAAACTTCAAGTGTGATTACAAGCCATTGAGTGGTTCGCTGGACAACAAATTTGAGGTACCACTATTTGTTTGTCGTGAGTCATTTTATCTTGAGAGGATATATTCCATAACCTTGGATACTTGAGGGGAATAATTTCCTTAAGGAAACTCTGTGAATTCAGAGGACTTGACTCTTCTTCCTTTCATCTTGTTATTATATGATATTTTTTATTCCAAAATTTATTTAACTTCATATTGTATATTTCATTATTTTTATGAAATTTGTTTGAAGTTATTTTGTTGGAAAAACATATTTTGCAGTACGAAATTTAACAGCGTGCACATCACTTTCAGTAGATACACTTAAATGATCACATTGTGTATGTGATTGTTGTACTAACTACTATCCTATTATCTTATTCTTCATTTTTTTGTTACTTGTTGTTTTTATTACATCTTGCTTTATTTATCATATTATTTGTTATTGTTACTGTTCTTTTCTCCATGATTTTCAATATGGCTTATTTGCTATTGTATTTTCTTGAGAAAAGACATAAAGTGACACCTGAAGTTAGTCTGAATTTTTGAAAAGACATATTAACTATGCAGACGAGTTATTACCCCCTTAAACAATTTTAAAGTGAAATTATTACATCATTTTTCGGTCAATCTCATATTTTAAAAAGCAAGTGTTATCACACACCAATCATTATGTGACACGTGTTAATTTAATTTTTAAAAAAATCATTTTAAATTTTTCTTTACCTTTTTTCTCTCTCTCTTACTTTTGTTTATTTTATTTTAATTTCATCTTACATTGCACTTCACCTTCCATCCCCCCCCCCCCCCCCTTTTTCAAGTTGACCTCTTTCATCCATTTTCTTTCTTCTTCTTTATCTTTCACTTTCATCCTTCCCCACCCTCGTCAAGTTGTGTCCTCTTCCATTCTCTTTTTTTTTTTTCTTCTTCTTCTTCCGTCAAATTCCATTCTTCCAGTGATTTTTTTCTTATACATTATTTTCTATACTTTGTTGAGTTAGTGATAACAAAACTAATTATTTTTCTAAGGAAATTTAAAATTTTGAAAGTAGCATCAATTAATTTATCTTCTTTTCATATAACTTTAAAATTAAAAAATATTAATTTTGAAAGAATAAATGAATTTCCCAAAATTGAAAGAGCTTGATAAAATACGGATAATAAAGTTAAATAATGCCTCCTAATCATTTTGAAATCTAATGGGTTCATCAAATTGTTCGAAATTCTAAAAAAAATAAATAGATAAAGGTTTAAAATTGAAGAGACTTAAACTAATAATAGTAAAAAAAAAAGAAAAAAAAAAAAGAGGCGGAATTGTGGTAAAAATTGGCATTGAAAGTGGAGAGTTTTAATGGAGATGACAATGAATTTTTGAAGAAGAAAGAAAGAGGAAAAATAACAAAGAAAAAAAGGTAAAATAATAAGACAAACAAGAAATTATATTTTATAACAAAATACCTATAAAAATAAAGTTATATCATTATTTTATATTGCTCACACTCTTTAAAGAGAGTGCATACACTCTCTATGCCAAGTGGACGAAAAATGATGTAATAATATGAGTTCAAGATTGTTTAGGGGGTAATAGGACGTCCACATAGTTAAGGTACCTTTTTGAAAATTTGGGACAACCTCAGGTGTCACTTTATGTCTTTTCTCTATTTTCTTTTCATATTGTTCTTTATATGCATTACTTGGGTTGAGGGTCCATATGAAACAACATTTCTACCTTCACAAGGTGATAGGGGTAAGGCTGCGTACACACACCACTTTTGGTCAGTGACAGAGCCAAAATTTTTACTAACAGAGTACAAATTAAAATATCAAAAGTAAACATATGGAGAAGTCAAATAGGCTCAACATCTACTATATATACATTAAAAAAATTATTACCTTGTATAAGTAATGTAATATTTAGTCGAAGAGGATTCAAATGAACCTAGCTGGCTCCGGGTCTACTTGTGGGGTTACACTGAGTACATTGTTGTTGTTGCACCACAATCTCTCCGTTTTCTTACAAAATTCCTATTTTTAAAAGTATTTTATAAATGAAATTAAAAAATAAAAATAAAAGGGCGGGGGATTGTCGAGGGGAGGAGGGGGCATAGGGAGGAGGTGGTGGAGTGGGGTACGAAAAATAATTTAAATTTTATTCTTAACAAAATTATTTTTTGGGGATAGTAATACTTTAATCTTTAATTTTTAATTAATATTAATAGTTTATTATTTAATTTTTACTATGTGGAAATATTTTTTCTATGTGGAATGTCATGTGTCAGGGTTTTTTCAAATAAAATAGAGAGTGGATTACACACACCACTGAAGTGTGTTTCTCAAACTAATAAGTGGTAGTTTAGGTATGAAATTCACACTCTCAATAGTTTAGGTATGAAACTCAAATAAAAGGGAATAGTTAGGTGTATTTTTACACTTATCTCATTATTAAATAATAAGTACAGACAAGATGAGAAGAAAATATTAAGATAATACCGTGATCACACTAATAATAAATTTAAACGATACGATATAATAAAATTTAAGCAACATTCAAAACAAATATTATATCTAAACAAATTAAACAATATAAGAGGTAACCATCGAAACAAGGTGTAAGTTACTCACTAGAGTTATCAAGAAAAAATAAATGAGACTTCTATGATACTCATGAAGCCATTATTTTCACTTTATACCCTACACAGACTAGACTATAGTTAAAAGGAAAAGAGGTGGAAGACATTACATCAAAAATGATCTTTAGCGGTAATTAATTAATGATAATAGCTTAATTGTCGTTAAATATGTACTTTTAGTGGCAATTAACACTCTTTATGAATGTCCCTAAAGCCTATAACGACATTGAATCTAATACAATTAACTAATGTTGATAAAGACTTTATCATTCTTTTGTTAACTTATTGCCGCTAAAGAAGGTAGTGAGAATAAGTAACCTTTGCTAAATCACTATGTAATAATGCAAATATAATTTGTACTTTTTGTTGTGCTTATATCATGAAATTCAGTAGAAACTGCAAGGTGGTTTCCTCAAAATTTGGACTCATTTGCTGGCTATGATGACTTCTGTTACACCTGTGAGTTCTTGAACTTCATATATATATATATATATATATATAAACTTTGTGAATTTGGGAATGGGCATCTGTCTTTGCCTTCAGTCAGGTACTAGTTGGTTAATTTGCTGCTGTGATATTTGTATATGCAATTTTTAGAAGTTAAAACTTGATAGTATTAAATTTTAGTTGTTGTGTTACACTTGCCTCGAGCCGAGGGTCTTTTGGAAATAACCTCTCAACGTTGTGTTACACTTGCCTCGAGCCGAGGGTCTTTTGGAAATAACCTCTCAACCTCCACGAGTATGTTGTTGTTGTGTTACACTTGCATCCGGTATTTGTCATAACTCCTTTATATCTAATTAGTCATATTCTGGAAAGAAATTGACCTGAATAGAGTAGAATGGATAAAAAAGAATAATATAGTCGACCCCAACTAATTCGAGATTGATGTCTATTTGGTAGATGGATAGTATTAGAAGTTAGCTTTTATTATACTTTAAGACCTTTGACATGCATTTTGATTGAAATGAACCAGATGGACTTATTTGTTGAAGGGTAAATTACAGATTTTATCTTCTTTCTAATTGTTTTTCTATGTGAAACCAGAGAGCTAGGTTGTGAACAGAATGGGGATCAAAGTTCTTCTTGCAGCTATTCTGATATGGGATTTAACCTGCGGTTTAGGCTTCAACGTATACGCTGATGATAATATGGTTAGGATTGAGCTAAAAAAGCAATCTCTGGACCTTAATAATATAAGGGGTGCAAGAATCTATGTTAAAGGTTTGAGGGGTTCCAATAGAAACTCGGCTTCTTCCGATGAGCAGATAGTTTACATAAAAAATTATCGAGATGTTCAGTACTTCGCGGAGATTGGTATTGGTTCACCACCTCAACACTTCACTGTTGTGTTTGATACTGGAAGTTCCAATCTTTGGGTTCCATCCTCGAAATGCTTCTTCTCGGTTAGTCTTGTGAAGTAGTTGTGGATTTACACATTTCACAACATGAAGCTACCTTTTCGAATGATCAATTTTCTATGCAGATTGCATGTTATCTTCGTTCCACATACAAATCAAGACTATCAAATACGTATACGAAAAATGGTAGCTACTCAATGGACCACAAACTTTTCATTTTGGTTAAATGTCTCATTGATTTAATAGCTCAAGGGAAATCCTGAACGCGTTTACATGTGCTTTTTGTGACAGGGAATTCTTGCAAAATCCCTTTTGGCACTGGATCAGTGCATGGATTCTTCAGCCAAGACGATACGAAAATTGGAAGTGCTGTAGTAAAGCAGCAGGTGCCATCTTGTTTCTTTGCAGCTAAATTTCTAGATATGTTTTCAAGTTACACATTGAATAAAATCTATCAAGCAGGTCTTCACTGAGGTAACTAAGGAGGGATATTTCACATTCTTGAGAGCACGATTCGATGGAGTACTAGGACTTGGATTCCAGGGCGAGGATTCAAGGAATGTCACACCAGTTTGGTAAGTTATATATTGTTCATAGTATAATTTTTGGGCATAGTAGCTTATACTTTCCGACAGTAACTTAGCACGACAATTTCAGGAATAACATGGTGCTTCAGAAAATAGTTTCAAAGTCAATCTTCTCATTCTGGCTAAATCGAGATCCCACGTCTAGGATGGCTGGTGAAATTCTCTTTGGAGGCATGGATTGGACTCATTTCAGGGGTCTACATACATATGTCCCGGTTTCTAAAAATGGTTATTGGGAGGTAATTAACCTCAGGCCAGTATTATTGTTTGTGTTTTACAGAACTTCATTTGTATCATGATATCGGCTGCTTTGTTCCTGAACAAACTGACCTTTTTCGAACGTTCCAGATTGAGATAGGGGATCTTTTTATAGGAAACAATTCAACAGGTAATGTCACTTACAATTTACATATAATGCATCTTATACATCTCTAGTGTAAATTTCTTCTGTTCGCTCGCAGGCCTTTGTGAGGATGGCTGTCCAGCTATTGTGGATACTGGAACAGCTTTTATTTCTGGTCCAACTGTATGTATTTAGACCACTCTTGATTTTAGTTCCTGTTTTCAAGAATCTGTTTCTGCTCAACCGTCGCCATTCAACCTCATTTCAGACCATTTTAACTCAAATAAATCATGCTATTGGAGCGGAAGGAGTTGTTAGTTCGCAATGCAAAACTGTTGTCTTGGATTATGGCAAAGCGATTTGGGAACGATTGCTTTCAGGGGTAAGTTCTTTCATCATTTTGCAATATGGTATATTAGGTGTCTCTTCTTTTGATCTCATCCCTTTTCTCTCTTGCAGTTACATCCTGATAAAGTTTGCCATGGTATCTGTACAAATAATCAGACATTAGGTGTAAGGTTAGAATTTTCAGATTCTTTTCTTTCATTTCGACTGCTGTCTGATCAACAACGATGATCTATAACGTTAAATCAAATTCTGTTTCAGTCATGAACCCCGAATGAGAATTCGAAATTCAAAGTCCCAGAGGCTAGAAAAGGATATTTTATGCAATTTTTGTGAGATGGTAGCATTCTGGATACAAGTAGAGATTAGAAAAGAGAGATCAAAAGATTTGGCATTTCAATATGCTAATCAGGTAAGGTTTTTCTTTAGCAGTGTGACAGTTTCTGTTATTTTCGAATTCTTCATAGTTAGCTGATGTTTTCACTAATACATCTAATTTGTGATGAAGCTATGTGAGAAGCTACCAAATCCTGGGGGAAAATCATATATCAATTGTGATGTCTTTTCCCTGCCACATATAACATTTACCATTGGAAACAAGTCTTTCCCCCTTTCTCCGGATCAGGTTCGTTGATATTCGAAACGGTTCCTTCCTTATTAAGATGTTTTTACAACATAAAGCAGTTAAAGGCATACTTCTGTGCTATTTCACTTTAATGTATTATGTTGTGTTAGTTTTAGGATGTATCAAAAGTTGTGATGATGGCATAATTAGGTGATAGTAGACAACTAGACATATAAAGATGATACTTAATCTAATTGTCACCAAAAAGAGAAAAAAGATATCTGAGGTGCACAAAGCATCTCGTGTTCATGCAGGGTTAGGGGAAGGGCCATAGCCCAAAGTGGTGTGCCTGATGCAAACATAAGTGGCTGAATCTATGACTCGAACCCTTGACTTATAGGCCACATGGAGACAATTATATCGTTGCTCTAAGGCTCCCTTTCTGATTGATTCTGCAGATGTTAAAAGAACAAAAACAATACCAAGTTCAACTGCAGTAATAAGTTTCTAACGTAACTTTCTGCTTCTTTTTATTTTCCTGTCGACGGATAATAGTTGATAAATGGTGTCCCTTTTAAAGGATACAAGAACGAGATTCAAGTGCTTCTCTTTGCGTTAAAACTTGATTCAACAACTTGAACTAATTGTCCAGTACAGTCCATAGTATCAGATTTTTAGGCCATATATTAACATATTGTGGTTTTGAGGGTCATCAATTACTTCTTCGTAGACTATTATGAGTTCAAGACAGTCTGCTTCGATGAAATTGGTACACTAAATGGATTTTTTTAAATGAATTCATCTAATCGCCACTTTGAATATGGAATTATTTCTCTGTTATTTGGGTGAGATATGGAACACCACAAGGGATTGATGCTAAAACATAAAAGCCAACCAAATGACTTTCTTTTTTAGAACTTAACTTGATACTCACTTTTTTCCTTTCACTTACTATTTTCCTCTGTGAATTTCTATAACAGTATGTTATCAGAGTTGATGATCACCAAGGTGTTCATTGTCTCAGTGGATTTACAGCTTTAAATGTGCATCCGCAACGTCCCCTCTGGTAAGATTATTGTTAGTTTTCACAAGTTAGTATCTGCTTTCCTTAAGCCGAGGGTCTATTGGAAACAACATCTCTACCTCCCAAGATAGGGGTAAGGTCTGTGTACACTCTATGTTCTCCAGACCTCACTCGTGGGATTGTCATATACCTTGACAAATAACATCAATATGTATGATATGTTCAAAATTCTACTTTTGCAGGGTTCTTGGAGATGCATTCTTGAGAGCATACCACACAGTTTTCGATTTTGATAATTTACAAATTGGATTTGCAGAAAGTGCTTAGATTGGTTTCAAGAGTTGTGAGAAAATAACTCAAAATTTGTTTGGTTTTGCAACTTGTTTTTTCTTTTGAGGGCAGATGAAAGTCTAGTGTTGTGAATAAAACTGCTGCTCTATATTTCCACCCTTTGCCCTTTTCCTAAACACAGCTCGTAGCGGGCTGTCATTAAGTCATTTTTCAATTTATCTTTTCTAATTCAATGTCACCTTCATGTTGATGAACACTGGACAATGCAAATTTGTTTTGGTAATATGTAATTCAAATATCACGATTTACTTTTTTAATTGAAGTGATCGAAATTTTTCTTACACAAGCACTTTAGTGCATCAAGCTGGCTTTTATTTATTCTTTGGCATGACCAAGACACATAACACCGCACGTAACAATATCTTAATTATTGATAGATGTCCTCAAAACTTTGTAATAAGTTAGTAAAAGTAAAGGACACATCTCACACTATAAATATCAAGGACAAGATAAAATTGTATTGTTCTCTTCAATCTTACCTATATTTTAATAAATATAATTAGGATGGGGCATGATACGCTAGATAACGAATTATCATAATAAATATAATTTTTTATATCATAGTTTCAATAATATAGTATTTGGTTTGGTATCTGATGTACCCATTTTTTGGTATTTTATACTATATTTGATTTTTATAAATAAAATATTTAGTACCGTACTACGTATATAGTTACAACTTACATATATAATCCATATATATTATTATTGTATTAACAGATATTATGTTGATTGAGATGTCTTTAATTTGTTTAATTGATTAGCAAAGGAGTTGTTCGTATTTTTTTTTTAATATATGATTTTACTCGTGTAAGAGGTTAATATGATATAATTGAGACAATTTTCTTAAAAGCCGACATCATAAGTCTCTATTATAAGAGCATATGTATGTCGAAGTCGAACAAACTATGATTATCGATTTATCACACCGCATAATGTCGTCAAACTTAAAAATATTGAACCTTCATTTGATACGGTAGTGGAATAATATTTTTATAAATTGAAAAATCATAATTAGTGAATGAAGTTTTAAATACCGTATCATACCAAATCACACCCACCCAAAATATGATGAGAGTAAGATGTGATCATAGTAATAACTAATAAATTGAGAAAATAAATAAAGGAAAACTACCAAATTAGGCAAACATATCTACCATATATCTACTAAATCTCATTATACTTTAAAATAATTACATAATCTCTAGCTCACTCTCCTCCGCTTTCTTTCGCTCGCTCTCTCCCCTCTTTCCCTCGTCTCTCCCACTTTCTCATTTTCTCTCCCCTTTTTTCTGCTCAATAGTGATGACACATATAAGCAATACATGTATTTATGCACATATATACTTATTAATGTCTCAATGTATATTTTGATATCAAATACATATAATTATGAAATTCAGATACATTATGAAATACAGAGATATTATGAAACATAAATACAGAGAAATAAAGAAACGAGAAAGAGAGGCGAGCGATAAAGGTGAAAAACATTCGCTAGATATAAAAAGATAACTCGATCAGACAAATTATGTAATTATTAAAACTATCAATATGTTGATTAATTCATACATATACTAGTGTGTTTTACGAAAGTTGCTCGAAAACAAATAAGGATAATTTAATTTATTACTACTAATACAATACTATTGTTGTAAGGAATGATGCACAAGACATACGAACCAATCGAGACAAGAGGAAACAACAAATCCAGCAAAAACGACGTCGATTTGCATGATAGAGATTAGAGAAAAACTAGGCACAACACGTCACCTACACCTACCTACCCCATTCCCACCCACCCTACCGGCTCTCTCTTACAAAATCTGCCCCAAAATCTCCGAAAACGAATTTTCACAATTTCTCACTGAAGTATAAGAAGAAATTAAAACTCATCGTCGGAGCCGGAGATGGGAACGAGAACCGGAGACGGAATCAGACGGTCAAAGGTATTCGCTTTGGTAGCGATTTTGTTATTCAGTTTCGTGAACGACATATCGGCGTTATCGGTAACAGTGAACGACGAGGAATGCGTATACGAATACGTTCTCTATGAAAACGACACGATTTCTGGAAACTTTGTCGTCGTCGATCATGACATCTTCTGGAGTTCGGATCATCCAGGCATCGATTTCACTGTATGTAAAGTTTTTCTTCTATGCTTGATTGTGCAATTTTTCAGTATCGGTTTACGCATTACCTGTGAGCAATTTCGTCGATCCACTTTTTGAATTTGCTTTAGATGTGCGTTTTTTTTCCTCGTCTCTCTTTAAGATTTTGCTCTGTGGAATTTTGTATAGATTTGATAGATAATAATGATAAGAACTATTGAATGGATAATTCTTCATAGAACACGTTTATACTTTATACTGTCCCTCTTGATAAATGAAATGTGTTCGTCTAAAATTAATTGCTCTTAAAATTCAGACAGAGTGTAAAGGTTTCCTCCTCATTTTAAAATGTAAATTAAGGTAAAAAAATTATTAATTGAACATCCGAAAGAGAACAGTTTTGTACAAAAACTACTTTCAGTATTCAGGTGTTTAGTTTTCTTAAATTCTCAAAGCATATAGGAGGGATTAGGATTTACTCTAAAGGAAGTAAAGTAGTGTATTCCTGCCTTCTTAGAGCCCGTTTGGATTGGCTTTTGTCTTATTTTCATTATTTTAGCTTAAACTTAAGTGCTTAAAAGTACTTTTTTAGTTGCCCAAACACTACATAAGTGCTTAAAAGATATGTTATCCTAAACGCATTTAAAATAAGCCAATTCAAATAGGCTCTAGTTTGATGTTATACAATCCTTGAGATGCCCTGAATAGTGTGCTTCAATGACTGGATTTTTCGCTATGTACAATCACTTGTTTTTTTAGAATTAGCCACTTTTCTGCTGCTCATTATTTACACTCGCTAATCATCCCACAGTACAAGAATATGCCTTTCAACTATTTCAACCTAAGTTGCGCAGACTCTTCACTTTCGATGCCGCACCCATGTAAAAATATACTACTTTTGGAGAATCCAACAAGCACCCATTGACATTTTTGAAGAATCCAAGCAACATAGATTTTAACTTAGACGAAATAGTGAAAATTCAATCAATCAACCACGCCTCAATTCCAATTCCACAGAGGATTGGCTATATGATCTTGTATATGATTTCACTTTATGGGTTTGATGTCGCTCCAATACTAAATGATTTTCCTTTTAAGGCAAATAGTGAAAAACACTGAGGAAATTGTTTTCCCTCATTAAAGTTTCATGGTTTCCAAATTTCTCCTCTCATAGCTATGTTCTTAACTCCGACTAGCTTGATTGCACTTTTGGATGACCAATGGGATGCCTGATTATGAGTCCTATATGTTCTTAACTCCGACTAGCTTGATTGCACTTTTGGCTGACCAATGGGATGCCTGATTACGTGTCCTAAATTTATCATAGAGCTATCTTGTTTGGTACCAGAAGTCGAACAAAATTAAGCTTCAGAGAATTAGCCAAGTGCTTGGATTAGCTCTTTCAATCTGTATATAATCTTTTCTGAATGAACCAGTCATTGCCTTCTGACTCTATCAAGTAACAGAATTGACCCTCCTGCCCTAGCTGGTGTAGACATTTCTCATCTTACATGCATCATATATATATTGGAGCTACCATTGCTGAACCTATATTGAGCCATTTTACTCCACGGACTTGGTTTTGCTCAACTCGGGGTTTGAGTAGTCCATGTAGTTTCCTTGTTTAATTTCGCCAACAGCTTGCTACAGAGCACCATGCTCCTCTGTCATCTTCAATGGCTGAACCTCATTGGACTTTGAGACTTCTTATTCTCTATCATAAGAGTTAACTTCTTTTGTTCCGGTGCTTCCTGATTATTGTCATAATAAAAATCGCATTTATAAACATAAAATCTCTGTTTCAAATACCACAGACCGGCATTCATACTTCTGAAACTATCCTCCAATTATACAACCCTTGGATCCTTCTACATGACCTTTGTTTCATAAGGAGAAATCTTATTCATAAACCTCAAATCTCTGTTTCAAATACCACAGGCCGCCACTCATAACTTCTGAAACTATCATTCAATTATACAACCCTTGAATCCTTCTACCTGACCTTTATATCATAATGAGAAATTTTATTCATAAACCTAAAATCTCTGTTTCAAAAGGCACAGGCTTCCATCATAACTTCTGAAACTATCCTCCAATTATACAGCCCTTGCATCCTTCTACCTGACTTTTTTCCCCCTCTTTTCTCTTTCATCCATTTTAACATGCTTTAATAACCATTAGCCCTTCTCTTTGCAAACTCACGTCTAGTCACCCATTCCACTCAATCAGCCCTATCACTGAAGCAGTATTGTCAAAGGCTTGCTTAAGGCACATTTAAGCTTGAAGCAAGGTGCAAAATACACTATGTGCCTCATCTCACTTAGGTGGTGCATCAGTGCCGGCTTCAAGCCACTAAGCTGTGCGCCTTATCCCGATGGGGTAAATCTAGAAGTGTGTCAGTAAACAATAAATGTTTATTCTATTTATGATTTTTTTTTTTCATTTTTTATGTAATTACTGTCTGGGTTTTAAGTTATATTTTTGAACTACATATTTAATTTTTATATTTTCCTCCATTTGCGCCCCTGGGTAAAGTATAAGAGAGATGCTCCATCACCAGAAATTTTGGTCTTTGTTTGGTGGTGATGATGATGAGTCACGGGAATGCAGCACATCTTAATGTCAAAAACTTTTTACTGTACAATAAACAGACTGCTTCCACCTATTTGCCACGTCCGCCATTGACGTGACTACTAATGGGATTTTATTGAGTAAAGAAGATGTAACTTGTTGTTAGTATGTTCTCATTTGCTTACTTTCTCTGTCTCTGCAACCTCTTAATGAAATAGAAATTGAATCTTTCTTATCAAGTCTTGTTACTCCCATGCAGGTGACAGCACCTGGAGAAAATGTTGTACACACAATGAAGGGAACATCTGGGAATAAATTTGAGTTCAAGGCCCCTCGAAGTGGGATGTACAAGTTCTGTTTTAAGAATCCTTATTCAACACCAGAAACCGTCTCTTTCTACATACATATTGGACACATTCCCAATGAGCATGACCTTGCCAAAGATGGTTAGTCTTATTTGCCGTATTATTGTTTTATCAATTAAGATTTTAGACATATTAATTATTGTTTTTTACATAAATTTGGTTCCATGAGTAAGATGACATATATTCCTTATATATACCTGTAGCTGCGGAGGATGTTATGCATTATGTTAGTTGTCTGATATGTTCTTATATGTAATGGTGGGATAGTGGGATATTATGTATTATGTTTCTTGACTGATAGGTTCTTTATGTATTGCTAGGATTAGCTGCAGATTATTATATTTCCTGCTCGTCCCTTCTCTTTTTTCATTTAACATTTTCTAACCTTTGCACAGAACATTTGGACCCCATTAATGTCAAAATTGCTGAACTAAGAGAGGCATTGGAATCAGTTACTTCAGAGCAGAAGTACCTAAGAGCACGTGATGCCCGTCATCGTCATAGTAAGACTCCATTCTTGTCGCTCAATAAGAACTATATGCTCTCTTTTTAGAAATGGATATAACTGGAATGGTTTTCCTTTCTCCTATGATGCTGAACATCAATTATGCGGTTAATGCTTTGCTGGCATTGAGACCAGCTAGCTTATAAAACCTGGATTGGTGGATTTACTTTTAAATGAGTTTACTGTCAGTAGTAGGCAACCCTCTATTTTACATTTGAACCAACAAATGCTAATTTTGAAGATGGTTGCTGCAAAAGATGGACCTTGGGGTGACTTAACAACAATGGATTTCTTAGTGAAGCATATCATAACCCAATATTAGACATCAAATCGATTTGAGCTTATTATAGGCTTCATTAAAATATTGCAATGTGTTAATTCGTGGAGACTTTTAGATATAATTGTGGTATTTAGCCAGGTGTAGCTTTAAAATGCTACTGCAAGTAAGGTAAAGTTTCTGCTCTCTAGGAGTTCTTTATCTAATGCCAAAGTATTTTACTAAATACGTTGTCTGGAAATAGTTGAGTTGAGTGAGATTATCTTATTATACAAACGTACCGAAATTTTCCATTGGTGGGTACTCAATGTATCTGCTTTCTTCTGAACCTTACAAATGTTTTCGGGGCTATATTCACCTCCTCATTACAATCTTTCTGTTTACATTTTAGTCATTGCCTACCGAATTTTGAATAAATAGAATCGTTCACTCGCCATGCCATCTACTGCTTATCTGATGTGTGTTAATCTGGTGCAGCTAACGAGAGCACACGGAATCGTGTTATATTTTACACAATTGGAGAGTATTTGCTGCTTATATTGGCAAGCGGACTTCAGGTTGTGTATATTAGACGTCTGTTCAGCAAGTCAGTTGGCTATAACCGGGTTTGACAAATTCAGGAACCAGCTACTGTTTTTTTTTTTTGGCCTATGTTATACTGGAACTTAGAGTTATTTTGATTAGCTGTTGAAATTTAGAAAAAAAACATATCCTTCTGTAGCATGTGATTCTAAATTATTTGAAAGGATTTTCTCCATTCTCAAAAGTTGGTTTAATTTTCAGAGATTGATGCATGAAAATGGATTGTTTTCTATTTCGTGCTCCATATTTTTTGGATATAAATCCTATCTGCAAATAATGAAATATTATTTAGAAATCAATTCGAAAATACTCTTTTTTTCAATTTCAATTGTCCGTACTCTTTTAACTTTTCAACCACCCAAATATTGTCATACGGTGCCCAGGAGCTAATGATTTATTGTTCGGTACCATATTAGAACCTAACAAAATTTAGATTCGGATAGAAAGGCTCACATTGAGGATAAAATGTTTCCTAACAAAAGCGATTATGTATTCAAAGGGACTTGAATCCAAAATCTCTAGGCTCTGATTAAGGATAAATAAATACTTATCACTTTATCACGTAGCTAATGAATTATTCAATGGATAGGGGTGGATGGTTTTTTTTTTTTTTTTTTTCCTATTGTTTTGTTTAGGTGAGAAGTAATCGATTGTTGCTGAAAACCGTCTGTACAATCCCAAAAAGTTTATATTACACGTTATGCTTGATTTGTCGTGCATATTACAAACTCTTTTGTGGATTATGTTGACTTCATTTAGTTTAGTAGAAAAGCAAAAATAGTGAAATCACATTCTACCTTTCCATTGCTATTTTATATTCGTATATTATTATCGGAAAAGGGTCTTGAAAAGGGTTATATTTGCCCTTCGTTATACTTTTTTGATATATTTGCCCTTGCCATCCAACTTAAGGTACATATTTACACTTAGACTGTTAAGCTCATATCTCCACTTTTATCATTCTATATGGCATCTACATGGCACCTACGCAGATATTTATATTTATTCTACATTATTTTTTTTATAAAATTTAATTATTATATCCAACTCAATATTATAATCAACCATTTAACCCATTAATCCCAACTCCTAATATTTATTTTACTGTCACTTTCGCACAAAAAAAAATAACAATTAGATTTGCTTAATTGAACAATATTTCATTAAACCCAACCGATGAAATCAGAGTCAATAAAATATATCTCAGAAAGGATTCAATGTTATGCTTTTCTATTTTATATGTACTTCTTCTTCAAGCATGTGAAAATGGTTATTATCAAACTGAAAATGTCCCTGTAATAGTTGTTTCTTTACAGTTCTAATGTCCATTTTCAATTTGGTAATAATTTTTCATTGTGTTTTTTCATTCTTGCATTTAATAGACTTATAGTTGTTTCTTTATAGTTCTAATGTCTGCATCTATGAACGGTAAGCCACATAGTGGTCTAAATCTTGTTTTAACAATGAAAGGATTCTTCGTAGCTGAGTAATAGATGAATTTTTAAATCTGCTGTATGTATTTTTGCATCATCTTCTTGAGCTTTGTTAGTGCAATTAATTTTGCATTATCTAAAAAAGATTAAACAACAAAATGAAAAGAAATGCTAATATTTTCAGGTGGGTTTAATGAAATCTTGTTCAACTAAGCAGATCTATTTGTTGTTTTCTTGTGTGAAGGTGGTGACAATGAGAGTTGGGTTTAAAGGATGAGTATAATATAGAATTGAATATAATAATTAAATTAATTTTTTTTAAGTGGAATACATATAAATATCTATGTAGGCATGCCATGTAGGCGCCATGTAGATGTCACATGGAATGATAAAAGTGGAGATATGAAACTTAACGGTTCAAGGAGAAATATGTGTCTTAAGTTGGATGACAAGGATAAATACATTAAAAAATTATAATGAAGATAAATATAACCCTTTTTTGAGAGTATAAGGACAAATATGACCCTTTTTTGTAGTATTACATCATAAAATTTCACGAGTTATATTGGAACATAATTTTAATTTTACATTATCTGTTTGTATAACTATGAATGTTTGACGCCTCTAACAACCCAACACCCCTTTCTAGAATGGTCGTCCACTTCTTCCTTTTCAATTGTATATATAATATAAGTGGACCCACCAACTAATTGTAGCTCTTTCTCAATAATTTTGGACTCCACTTAGGTAGAGACATTTCCCTACCTTTTTTTTTTCTCTTTTTGTGCACGGAATAAGCATCTTGTCCATATAATTCTCGCAATCTAGCAGTTTGATCAGCTGGTCGATACTAATGAAAAATATTCTAAAAAAAATAAATGAACTTCTTACTAAGAAGTCGTTTAGAAGTTGATTTGGAGATGAGTTTTATATATATATATATATATATATATATATATTAAATTTTGTATAAATTATACTACATTTCATAGTTTATCAGGAGATGAACTATTTATATATAAAATTAGAGAATATGATGTATGACTCTAACCAACTACTAAATAAATTCTTTTTTTGTGCATGTGGTATGTTATCAAAAATTACCGATCTAAAAATATTATATATAATCTAGATAAGAATTATAAAAGATGGGGTATAAGTGTAAGGATCGGACTTTAAAACAAGAGTAAAGATGAATTATTGGAAGATAAAGAGTACATAATGATAACTATAGATCTTGTTTTCTCTACTACAACTAAAATGATCATTTTTTTTCTGTTTTTATAAAAAAAAAAAATCTAAACTTTTAATCAAATATACATAAGAAAAAATGAAAACCTTTTTTTTAAACAAAATAATTTCCCCACACCTCTCTCAAGAAAAATGGCTCCACATATTAGTTGCCACGTCACACACACCTTGGTTCCCGTAAATTATCCTTTAAAAAATGAGTAATTAATATAATCCAAAATTAACATAAATATAGTATTACTAAGATATTAATATTTTGTCAGAAATTGTCTCATGTCCACGTAATTTTTGGATAAGCTCCTCCATCTTTATAAACTTTGAAGTTACGAATATACCCCTACAATATTTTTGGATATTTAACGTTTACTAGTCATAGTCACATTTTCAACTTGCTCATGAGTAGGACATTTGTTTAAAAAATATTCCCACTTTGGGAATTAACTATTATTTTTATAGTGTTTTAAGGATCTCCACTAAGAAAAAAAATAACAAAATTATCACCGACACTAATTTTGCTGGATCTTCAACATAGTCAAAGAATAATATTCAAATTTAGGATATTTTTTTTAAAAAAAAATTCAATAATTATAATTTATAATTATCGATCCCTTCGGGACATCTGATGAAAAAATAATTATAATTATCAAATTTTGGTTCGAGATTAATAAATATCTAATTATTTGAAAATTAAGTTAACTAAAATTATTTAATTTAATTGTTTTGTAATTATCGATTAAACCAATTCAAATTAAAATTCGATTTCATAGTAAATTTTAACTTATTATATACTTTTACATCCCAGAAAAACAAAAAGGATAAGTGTTAATTAAGTTGACCATATATATCAAGCTAATGAATTAAGGGTGAATAAATAGTTTCAAAATGAAGAAAAAGTGACACAAGTTTTAATTATTGAATAGAGGTGACAATTTTAAGATTAGTGCTAATGACACTAATTTTAAAATCCTCAAATTTTATTATTTATATAAAAGTCTCATTTTCCCCCGGGTGTCCACACCCTTCCTTCTCTCTATCATTCTGCCACTGCCATCCCCTCCCTTCTGCCATTGTAACCGTCGCCGTCACCACTTCCTCCTCTACCACAACCATCAGTTCTTCCTCCATTGCCACCACTCTCGTATTCTTCCCTTTTTACCACCATTGTTGTCACCTCCTTCTTCTCTACCTCTGCCTCCACAACAACCATCACCTCCATCTTCGTTGTTATCACGAACATCTCATTTGCCACTCTACCATCCTCTCTTTTACCTCACTTGCTACAACAATTATTGTAGTTGTTGTAGCAACTTGAACAGTTGCTGAAAAAACTTCAATAGTTGCTACAATAATTTCAACAGTTGCTGAGCAAACTTTAGCCATTGCTGAAAAAACTTCAATCGTTGTTACAATAACCGTTGCTTGATTTTCTACAAAAAAATAATTCATTGACTTCAACTTCAAAATTTTTAAAATTAAAGCAAATTAGTTTGTGAAATAGGATCAACAAGAGAAAAAGAAAAAATGTGATAAAAAAATAATGAACGACAACGATAATGATAGCAACAACAAAGAAGAACAAGTAAATGGAAGAAGACAAAGAGAAATGACGAAGAAGAAGAGGAGGGAAGAAGAAATCTGGAAAGAGAAATAAAAAAAGAAGAAGAGGGAAAAAGAAATCTTGAAAGAGATTTTTAATTTTGAAATTTAAGAAGAGAGGGAAAACTTTTCAAATATTTTGAAATTAGAAATTAGGTTTATTTTGAATATTTTTAAAAGTTTAGAAGTTTTAAATATTACATTTTAGATCCCAATTATCTTAATCACTAATTAAAAAAAGTTTGACTTGATCAATCATTTTTTGTCACCAATTTTAATTTCAACACTTTTTTGTCACCTCCTCCTCAATTTACTCCCGTTACCACTAGTGACATGAAGCAAAAACATTTATTAAGGTATGAAGGTAAACATTCGGAGAAGATGATTTAATATCTACTATATATATACAAATAAAAAATAACTTTAGTTATGTATAAATATTCAGAAACAGACTCTCTGCCTTTACAAGGTGATGATAAGGTTTGTATATATTGTATATTTTATTCTCTTCAGACCTCACTTAGTGTGATTTCACTTGTATGTTGTTGTATAAATTGTGTACTCGACTCCATCCTTCTAAACCACTAAAAAATATGATGCAACGGACAATACAACTCCTCCCTTATCAAAGTCTTAATTTCGAGATCTTAAATAAAAAAATCCTTAGTAGAAAGTGCTATCCTTGAATGGACCGCGATAATTTTTTTTTGTCGACGATAGAAAACCATATAAATTCCATTTTTTTCTTGTCAAATTTAAAAAAGAAATAGAGGATTCTCCTTCAAATTTACGACTATCTAGATTATTCAATATTATTTCTTTTGTCATTTTGTGAAGAAAGGGCATTTATGTCATTTCGTAAAAGCAAAGAAGAAATGACCATCTCCCTGCAAACTATTTCAACCCCATTTTGATCAACATTTTTCATAACCATTTTCTCATTTCTCACATACCATAAAATCTCTGAAATTTTTCGATCATCCAAGAATGCTGGCAGTTTTTGACAAATCTGTGGCTAAAAGCCCAGAAGCCCTTCAAAGTCCTAACAATGATGGTGCAGTTTCAGCACTGAAAGATGGTTTTTTGGCACATCATTTCTCCTCTGCCCATTCTGGTTCAGTTACCATCAACCTTGGTTCTTCTGGATTCTTGGCTTACTCATCTGAACGACAAAACCCTCTTCTTCCCAGGTTCTAATTTTGTCAAATCTAAGTTACCCCATTTTTTCATTGATCTGAAATTTTTGTGAATTTTGAAATGATTCTTGTTGTAACATTTTGTTACTGCAGTAGGAAAACAAGATCTTTAGTTTGCCATTGAAGTTTTTAGTTCATTGTTTGATTGATTCACAATGTTGACTTTGTGTTTAAATTTCTACCCATTTTCTGGAATCTGCTTTTGTCTAACCCCATTTTCTATTCTTTTGGGAAAACTATAATCTGTTTTTTTTTTAATGGTCAAAAGTTGATTTTGTTTTCTTGTGTTGCTCTGATATCTGCTAGTTATGCATACTGGATTTGTGATATGTGTTTTTTTGTAAGTTTTGGTTTGGATCTAACAATGGTGTTTTCTGGGGTTTAGTTTTTAGGAGAGAACCAAGACTTGCTTGTATGACAGGACCAAAAATTTGTGTTGTTTAATCCTTTTTCTTTTTTATTTCATCATCACTGTCATAAACATCATTCAAACTGTTTGGAAAGCTTTATTTAAGCGAGTGTATGTCGGAAACAACCTCTCTATGTTTACGAGGTAGGGGTAAGGTGTGTGTGCACCAGTCTCTACCCTCCCAAACTCCACTTGTGGGATTACACTAATATGTTGTTGTTGATGATGTTGTTATAATCATCATTGAGTTGCAGGTTTAGTATGCTTACTAATTTGTGTAAAATCTCTTCGGATTATGTCATGTTAGAGGAATCTAGTAATTTCGTTTGTAGATTCATTTTCACCATTCTAGACGCCATGACCTATAATTTCTAGCTAAGAGTAGGAGCCAAATCTAATAGATTAAAGTTCTTTTTTTGACTTTTCATCTTAAGGAATTTGGATTTATCTACTCTATCCAAAACACATTTTCTAGATACTCCTTAAGCCTCAGAATAATGTCATTCTAGTTGACCATCAAACTTCTTTTTGGTAGTAATGTTATCCAACCAATCTGTATATAAACTTCGCAAGTGCGATTTTGAAATTCGTTTAGTGCTGAAGTTGGGATTGCTGTTTCTAGAAGTGGAAGAAAAGCCACAACTAAAGATTGTTGAGGCTGGTGTTGGGCCTCAGGCATATGAATGACTTTGCTTGTACTTCACTGTCTTGGTTCTGTTGTATTGTCAAGTCAGAATAATCGCCTTCATTTTTGGCAGAAACCTTGAGCAGCTTAACTTAAACACAATGTGGAAACATTCTAGTCAAGATGCATATTTCCTTATGCCTTATTTCATTTTTGGGAGATAAGGAAGCGGGAACATTCTTGGGACCTAAAACAGTGCTAAAGTGTTTTTGCTTGACATTTGAATTTGTAAAACGGATAAATTAATTGGATGATTGCACACTGATATTACTGCTCTGTTCTTGTAGGTTGTTTGCTGTTGTGGATGACATTTTCTGCATGTTTCAAGGCCACATCGAGAATGTAGCACATCTTAAGCAACAGTATGGGTTAAACAAGACTGCAAATGAAGTGATCATTGTTATTGAGGCTTACAGGACTTTGAGGGATAGAGGTCCTTATCCTCCAGATCAGGTTGTGAAGGATATTCATGGAAAGTTTGCATTCGTTCTTTTTGATAGCGCTTCAAAGAGTACCTTTCTAGCTTCTGTAAGTTTTCTTTATCACCTTATCTTGATCTTGACTTTATCTTTGATATTCTTGGTCTTGGATTTAATGTATGAGTTTCGGTGTTATAGGATGTTGATGGCAGTGTGCCCTTCTTCTGGGGTACTGATTCTGAAGGCCACCTAATTCTCTCAGATGATGCTGACATTGTGAAACAAGGCTGTGGGAAATCGTTCGCACCATTTCCCAAAGGTAATGCCAATGAACTTCTAGCTTTGAAGGGAAAGGATTGTACGTAGTGTAATCAGTAAGAGAACTTCTATTGACAAGGAAAAACAAGGAGGCAGCTCATCTATAGGGTGATTGAAATTGAAAAACATGCTCTTTGCAGACCAAGCCCCATATTGAAATTGAACGATTTGATGTTTGTCAGATTCACCGAGACTACTTCTATTTGTGCAAATAACTATCATTTCCTTTTCTATGGGTGACAAAGAGGAGGGTAAGTTAGGGAAAGCTAGTTGGGTTCATTTGGCAAGACTGAAATATGCTAATTCATAAATCTCAATCAAATGGGATATGGGATTCATAAACTCAGGTTGACACATGAGATATACAGCCTCTGTTTTGGTTCCGTGTCATATGCTTCTCATACTCTTACCACCTTCTCGGAATTGGTTTCTCCCTCTGTTTTATATTAATTGTTTTGTTTCTTTTTTATGATCCTTGATGCCCATTGATTTACTTTTAATTCTTTTACAGAATTCCTAATGTCGTATTGTCTTGGTTGCTACTTCAGGGTGCTTTTTCACATCTTCTGGTGGCTTGAGGAGTTATGAGCACCCACGCAATGAGTTGAAACCAGTACCTAGGGTGGACAGCTCGGGTGAGGTGTGTGGTGCAAATTTTAAGGTGGACGCAGAGTCTAAGAAAGTGGATTCAGGCATGCCCAGAGTGGGTAGTGCTGCTAACTGGTCGCAACACTACTAAGCTGACTGCTGTTCTCATCACCATGAAGGCTTCGTTATTTGTTGGCCTTCTATCTGTTATTGCCAACTCTTTATGTTATCAACTTCTCTATTGCAATGAGCTTTATTGTTTGTAGAGAAATGTTAAAAAGTGAGGAAAGATATTTTATGACTTTCCAATGCATGTGAATCTCTATGTGTCGTACACTGAAGTAAGCCATTTTCTTGGCTGGAAGACGCTCTAAATAAGTCTTTGATACAGGGGCTTTGCTCATCTTGTATATGCGTATTTGGTGCTTCCATTTTCCTGTTACCCTTGAATTTTTTCCCATGTTTTCAAATGGTTTTTAGCTGATCTTGGCATGTTACACATACATGCTGGCAGGCAAATGTTTCTTGCTGATAAGAAATATCGGCAGACAGGTATCAGAAGACAGCTGCGATTTGTGAACATAGATGATTGGATCAAGTATCAGGATTAAAAATTGCATGCTAACAAGACTGCCAACATAAGCATACTTCTGTTATTGCTATTGCATGTCAATATTTTGTGAAACGTCTGTGATAATACAAGCTCTTAATATTGTCATCTTCTAAAAGTAAGAAACTAATTATATTAGTGATAACAGAGAACACAGCACCCAAACCAAGATAAGTGTTAGAAAGCATTGACTTACAAACTTGTTTATGCTAAACTGATGTATTTATAGCTAACATCAAAAAGTAAGCATCAAAATAGGAAAGTAGATAACATAAGCAGCTCTCTGTCGCAAGTCCTAGCTAGTTTTCAGTCTTTAGCATCAGCAATTCCTCCTGCTGTTATCTGGAAAACGTGTTTTTCGTCAAGGAACTTAAATAACTGAACCATCTAGTTTAACACTGCACTAATCTCGACTCAGTGGAAAGAAGAGATGCAGCAATCACAGATATATAGGGTGGAGTTTCTTCTTGTCTCTGTACATTATAATCACAGTAAGATGAGATAGAAAACTAATATAATAAGAAAAGGATATCGCTTCAGACTCTGGAAGATTTGGTGCATCGAACACCTTGCAGACACGCTGTTCTCCTTTGCCCTTCCTGAACATTAGTCTTATGGTTGCTGCGTGAGCAAGGACATGACCTCCTGCTGGTTTCTTTGGATCTGATATGAACACACCACCACCTGGATCAGCTATAACTGCATTCACCAATACAGGTGCTTGTGTTAGCATGGATGGAGTTCCAATGTCGAGAAAGGCAATCAATATACAGTAACACAAAAAGAATGTCTCTTTAGCTGAGTGCCATGCAAGTATTACATAGGAAGTTTTGGAGTCAAATCCATTTGCATTGACACTTAAGAAGTAGCAGTGTATCTATACACTTGTTCTTTCTGCGTTAACTCTAAACCAATCAACATTTTGTACAACTAAGCAAGGTTGGATTGCATACCTTGATTGGTCATGTAAACAGCAACATTAAATTCCTCAGCTATCTTTATCAATCGGGACAGCATCTGAGCCAACTTTTGCTGGAAATGGCAAGAAGGCGTAAGCATTCAGAAAAAGTGTATCAGAACAGGTGATTGCAGGCTCTTCTTAACACAGATAAATATCAAGAGATAGGAACTTAATAAATCAAATATTATGCTCTGTATTTAGTTATACCTGACGGTCTGCAAGTTCTCCTCTTCCAGTGAAATCCACTCGAAATAAAGCAATCACAGAATCAACAATCTGCAAGTAAAATTTCAGTATCTGAGACAACTGCCATCAGTAATGGTCTTATTCAGGATAAAGTAGATGTTGTGGCTTTCACCAGAAGTCTGAAAGGCTCTTCAGCCATTTTTGCAGCCAGACCAAGAAGCAGGTTGTATTGATGTTCATATGTGTATGCGCGAGCATAAATGATCTGATCGCATAACAAGGAAAGGAAGGATAAGAAAATCAGTACACTAAACAAAGAGCAGTAGATGATTAAATGTGGGTGTAAAAGATACTTTACATTGTCAAGAACTGCTCCAGCGTCCATTCCAAATCTTTCAGCAATGGGCACAACACGATCTGGCCGACTGTAGTACACTAGGTTGAGGAAAAAAGATAAAATGGAAGGGAAGCATTCGCTTAAGTTTCTGCAGCTGCAACTTAATGAAGAGACTAATAGGTGCTTAGTTTGAATTTTCATGCTATACGAGTAGCGAAATATTAGCAAGGATACAATGTTCCCTCAGTGTCAATGTAAGCCACCTTTCCATTCCCTCCTTTCATACTAGTAGGAAGCTGCAATAAATCAGACAAATCAATTGGCAATCTTGTCAAATTCTGGATGATACCACGATTCAGCATAAAGCATACAAAGGATCAGGAGTAATCTAGACGATAAAGATGTTTCATTGCTTCTGACTAAGATCAGAGGTAAACCTGAGTAGAGACACAGAGAGTATGAGCAAGTTGTGTCTTTCCAGATCTGAATACATTGTTCATTCAGCAAAGTTAGATGAAATATTCTACTAATGCTTCTACGGCAAGGCAAATACATTAGTTAATTGATTCTTACCGGAATTCCCCAAAAGCTTCAGTTATTGCTGAAGTTTCTATTCCTCCTTCAAAAGTTCACACGAAAAAAGAAAAAAAGAAACAAGAATCAGGAGCCTTTTCTGTACAAACAAAAAAGCATTCAGAATTCATCATATAGGAGCAAAAAGTTTACCTCCTAAGAGTTCATCCAATGCCTGGCTTCCAGTTGTGATGCGAACTACTGCCTTCCTCTGTAACAAACATGTAGTTATTTCAGTCTTCTGTTCTTAGTTATCTAAGGCACAAATAGGACTTTGCTCTTTCTTATGCCACACAAGCAGAAGAATGGAAGTGGACAGCAAGAAAAACAAAAACAGTGATTTTATTCCATATTAATGTGATCCTGTTTAATTATTCAGTGACATCGATATATTAGTAATGTAAAATGGAATCAGTACAACAAACTCCAGTAAGTTCATGCATAAACGGAAAGAGAGAAGAAAATGTATACTTTGAGCAGAGCCTCACTCCCAGTAATGTAGCCGAAGTTCTGCAAGGATTACGAAAAGAGACAGCAAGTAGCAGAAAAAACAGATGATGGTATAATCAACAGGAATATGACTATCAGAATATAAATCAATATAAATCATCAACCACTATCTTCTCAGCTGCTTCACAGATCTTTTCAACTTTTGCCTCGGATAACCCTTTGATCCCAGTCAAATTCTGGAAACAGGAAAGTTGGATACTTATTAGATGGAAGAGTGACGAATGGAACTATAAAGCAGCACTTAGTGGATAATAACACGAGTTGCTTTTTCCTTTCACCTTCTTTGTGTGCATCATCAAGCCATTGCACGTGTAGATACCAGCGTCTTGCAGCTTCTTCACGTCCCCAGCATTGATTCCATGAGTGATCACTGCATAAATGACCAGTCATTTTAAACAAACTTGCTGATTTGACTTTTAATCCTTAGAGAAGTTCATCAGGATTACAAGAATTTATATTTGATATTGAAACAGAGAATGTAGCTTCATCCTTCCAGTTTAAGATCTGCTATGTATTTTACATTCAATTGTAAAGTTCAAGGAGATAGCCATCTATTAAAGACTACTGCATGACATACCTTACCTGTAGATATCAAGAGGAGCATACTACTACAAATTTGAGTTTGTACTCTCCTAAAACACAGTTATTGAGATATCCATTACATTCATAACATTCAAAAGGACCGTGATACATATGATCAACAATGAAAACATCATAAACAGAAGAGAAACCCGAAACTGTGCAAATTATGCTGCAATGATGAGATCAAAACACACAGACACATTGATGGAAAAATAGGATAAACAGTAAAATAATGAGCATAAAAACAGTTGCTAAAATATATGGACATAGTGTAATCAACTGATTTGGAGCCAGAATTGTATGAGTTAACGAAGAGAAATACAGAGAGCAATGAATTTACTAAAATTAAACAAAGTTCCTTGAATCGACTATAAAAGAAGAATTGAAACCGAAACCGTGATAATTCTCCACAAACATAAGATCAATTAACACACACAAACACAGCTAGCATTGATAGAATATTTGAACAAGTAGCTTGAACGATGAGGAAAGAGCGATTATACACATAAACGATTTGTACTAAACTACTCCAGAGTAAAACATAATGTATCACAGAAAACCTAATCAGATCCAGATCTACAGTAAACTAAAATGAATTCCGAATCTAAACAAAGTTGATGTTGATTTTCTCAGGTGAACTTTACATATTGTACTCCACAACACAGTGTATTGAGTCAAACTGAAAAACAGAGCCAGAATTTTCATTAACTAACAAGCAAAAATCAAGCAGCACTGAATAATGAATATTTGAAGTTAAACAACGCTTCTGTTGAATTTTGAAGAAAAACGAGAATACATTGTTTACTGACAGAGCTGAAAAAGGATAATTATAAGAATTTCGCAACGGAATAGGAAAATGATATTACGCTTATCAATAGCTTCAAACAAGTCTTCTTCATCGTCGATCTCTTCTCTTTCAACTAGCTGTAACTGATCTTCAGGCCTGACACAATCAATCAACACATCAGAATATACATCATTATCAGAACGATAAGAAAATTGTAAACAGAGAGAGATAAAGGAACTGGAGATTACTTGAATGCAAGCATTTTCAGAGTGATTGAGAGAATAACGGTGATTGGAAATTTGAAAATTTGCTGAAAGGAAATAGAAATGGTGGTGTTTAGCGTGAGTTTGAAAATATGAATTCTCTCTGAGAGTTGTTGAGAGTTTATATACACAAGCGGAACCCGCGAAGTTCTATGGATTTGAATTTATTTTCGTGTTTGGGTTCCGATTGCATGTGGTCACGTACAGTTTACTCTGGTGGAGCCTTTATCTTAATTCCTTTGAAATTTTAGAGATGTAATTGTTTGTAAATGGAAATCACACATGCTAAGGAACGATATTATTTTAACTGTTGAGAAATGCAAGTTATATGCAAAAATGGTTTAATATTTTAAGAAGTAGTAGTAGTAATTTATGGTTAGTTTAACACTCAGTCTTGATTAATTAGAGCGTGAATAACATAATATGAGAGACTCAATATTAAGTAAGTTTAGGATAAAATCAACAATTCTACATCTGCTACCATGTCAAATATCATTCCATGTGCAAATAATTGAAACTTACTTATCTAAGTTTTGCTTGTGATTTAATGATATTCTGTAAAGTTGATATTGTTATGTGTCGAGAGTTGTGGAGATTGGAGGCCCTTTCACACTTCAGCAATACGTCAAGTTTGATTGCTAAGTATATGGAGAAGTCTACATTCTTGGCTCAGATAGATAAAAATTCATTACACTGATGATGTATATAACTTAAATTCATAAATAAACATAGAATAAAAAGAAGTATGCAAACAACCAAGGCAGCACTTGTGGAACTATTGAATCGGGGGAGCAGCTAAAAGGTCTTGACACAAATAATAAAAGAAGAATAATATCTTGCTAGTGCTCCTCTTTTTTTCCTTTGGGAAACTAAAGACGTTTTAAATACTAGCAGCTCCTCCTAAAGCAATTCCAATAGCTCCTTGCACCTATTAATTTTGCTCTTGGAAAAGACATCACTTGTACTGAATTGTTCTGCTAGTGATTATTTTGTGTTACTAGTGAAATTCCTCCAATTTCATTATATAGATACTCTCTCTCTATATGAAGATTTGTCATTGCCTAGTTATTGAAAAATGCCTAGTAGAAAACACTATATAGACATTAACAAAATTACTACTAGTTACCACTCTGTCAGTTTATTATTACTTTTCACTTTTTATTATTGAGAGTCAAACTGTATAAACTTTGATCAATATTTAAGATGTAGTTTTTTCATCATTCTGATATGAGAAGTATAGTTAGTATTTTTCGTATAGTTTTCGAAAATCCAAATTTAAAATGTTGAATTAATTCAATTCGATTTAGCTTCGAAGATTAGTTAAATCGGCTCTCGTAAAGCTAAATGTGACAAGTAAAAATAAACAGAAGAAGTAATGGGGCCACAGATTCACAATTCTAATTATTAATTTACGTGAACTCATATAATCATTTGATGTTGTTGTAGGAACTTATAAATTCAAATCCTAACTTAACGTTACTGTGGAAACTCATAAACTTCAAATCCTAATTTAACATCCTTATATAAAAACACATAAATTTCAAATTATAGATCCACCTCCGCTTGAAATATAAGTTGAGAAATGACTACTTAGAAAAATGAGGAAACAAGAAAAGTGAAGAAATCATTTCATTCATAGCCCAAAATTTAATTCTGAAAAGGAAAATAATCATTGTCTTTTCTTTCACAAAAAAAGCCAAACAGATAAAATAAAGTGATTTTCCCTCGCCTCCCCCCACACCCCGCCCCTCGCATGTCTCTTTATTTTTCCATTATCTTTCATCATTTCGAAACCAAAAAGATATTTCTATTATTGATATCAATAAATTTGAAAATATATCTTAATATTGAAGAACAAACTCGTCATTAATCAGTAACAAATATTATCCACATTAATTAATTTTGTCATAATTGTCGGCTGTCGCATATATATGTTAGATTTACGTGATGTGAAGCATATCTAAAGTATAACGAAAATAGAAATTGACATATTTTCAGCCATTATTAAATTTTTGATATTAATATTTTAATTTGCAAGGTCTTTCTAAGCACTAAAAAATGTCATGTTAGATGATATGGAGTTCAAATGAGTAATTTTTATGTTTAGGATCGTTGAATCAAATCAGTGTTTTGGAGTTGATATATTTATTCTTGATTCCATATACTTGTTCAAGATTACAACAATAATAAATTCAACATAATCTCATAAGTAGAGTGAGTAAAAAGTAAAATATATGCCGACCAACAACTTCTTAAAATCAAAATATCAGAAGTCTCCGTCATCCTTAACCAAGAGGTTTCGTGTTCGAGCCCTCTTGAGACGGAAATGCTTTGTTGGGAAACGCTTACCCCAATATGAGACTTTTCACGAATTCAAATTTAATGTCGAACATGTGATGCGATCATCGGATGGAAAACCAAAAAAATTAATATGAGAAATTGATTTAAAGTACTTCAAAACTAAGTTTCTAGGAGAATAATTTGTATCCGAAGCTAGTATCCACTATTCATTTGTAGTATTGATACAAACTGTAATATTTTTAGCAACAAGAATTGTGCTGAATTTTTTTTATATTTATAGTTTAATATAAAATATAATATAATATAATATAATATAATAACAATACAAGCTTTGTGAATTCGAGTAAGTATTAACTATATTTGTTGTAAATATATCAAGCATATGATACACGAGTTATATGCAAAAATCGAATTATTATATTTTTTTTGTCAAAGCATATGATATTGTAATGAAATAAATTCAACTGAAATTTAGTACAAAGAGTGTGACACAACTTTAATTTCAAATTAAATTTGAGTGAACGTGGCATTGCTTTAAAGTTTGAAAAACTCGTTTAGAGAATTTTAGTCAAAATTTTAACTAGAACCGTTTTTTCTTAACATTTGGTTAGGAACCCCCCCCCCCCCCCGCCCCCCCGCCACCACAATCTGTTGTCCTAAACATAGATGTTAATAATTTAATTTTAAAAAGTTAAGAAATCTATATCATTCTTATTATTAAATATTATTCTCTCTCAATATATTTTCAAAATTTTGAAATTTATTTTTTTAAAAGATTGCTATAGTAAATTTATGATTTTATTAATTAATTTTTTTAAAAAATATTAAGAATTGTCTTCCTACTTTTCTAAGATAGTACACATCATTTTTTTTTTGTAAAATTATATAAGTTATATTATTTTTGTTTGTGTTAAATTATAATGGACATATAAAAATAAACAAGCGCAAAGTATTTGCAACTTTTTAATATTCGACACTTATCTTCAAAACTTCGAAGCAAGTGCTCACCTTACCTACTTGGAAAAAAATAAAAAAATCAGAGTATTAATTTGTATTACCCTTAAATTTAGGGGGTCCAAATAGTCAATTTAAAAACCTCTTAGCGTCAAAGAGAGCGCATGATTTTTGAATTTACAGTCAAAGCCCACTTTAATAATTTACACTTCTTTAGTCCCTTTTCTTCTTCAAGAATTTAGGGTTTCTCTTCTCCACCGACGGGAGGCGTTCTTTTCTTCCTCTTCTTCACAATTCTTCTCGAATTTCTTTCTATATATAAGTGGGGTTCTCGTTCTTGATCCTTTTGATTTCTTATTCAAGCTGTTCGTATGGGTGAAAACGATTCAGAAAGCTCTGAAAGTGCCAAACCCAAGAATGTATCTGAAAATTCCGACGGAGGTGATGAATTGACGGGTTTAGAGGAGGATTCGAGCAAGATGGTTTCTGGGTTTGATTCAAGTTTTGATATTTCGGGGAAAAGCTTGGATTTTCCATTGTTGGAAGGTGTAGAAGGTGGGGTTGAGAGTTTGTATATGTATAAGAATGTATTTAATTTGATTCCTAAGGCAATTGGTGCACTTGGAAAGGTTAAGATACTTAAATTTTTTGGGAATGAGGTTAATTTGTTTCCAACTGGAGAGTTGAGGAATTTGGTTGAACTGGAGAGTTTGCAAGTGAAGGTATCATTTCCTGGGATGAGTGGATTGGATTTGCAGAAGTTAAAAAATTTGAAAGAATTGGAGCTATGTAAAGTTCCCTCTAGACCTTCAGCTTTCCCACTTTTAAGAGATATTGCTGGTCTTAAGCGCCTGACTAAGCTCTCTGTCTGTCATTTTTCTATCAGGTTAGATCTGTTTCTTCTTGCAGTTATTCTATCAAAGTTTATTTACACTAAACTCATGTTTACTATAGACAAATTACCTGTAGTTGGCTGTCAGTTAACTTGATAACATAAAATTTCTGACTTTGTCAATGTATAAATAGTAAACCAATTCGATGATGTTTCTCTGTGAACTTGTCTATATTGTTGCACTAAATTCATGTGCAGGTTGCAGCTCAATATGCTTTTGGTGTTATTGGAAGATTAGGTTGCATCTGCACTTTTTCGCTTTTGCTGCATTCCTTAAAGTAGTTTGAATTTAATAGAACAAGTTTATTGCTAAACTAGAGTTTTTACAAGTGCTAGCTACTGCAACTATAAGCCCCAAGTTAAATAGTATTAAGCAGGGTACATGATCACACAAACTTCCATTAATACAAGGGAAGCCAGGTAGGCAGAGCATCCTATCAGGATGTTTTTTGTGGCCTCTTTTCTGAGGTAAAGACAGGGAAAAAGTAATTGAAGCAAAAAATGGTTAGTTTCAGTTTTCGGGTACAAAATTTTCCTGTTAGTTCAAACTTGTTTTGTAGATTTACATAACCAAGCAAAACAATTTTATGTATGATTAGTAAAAGTTTAAAAAAAACAACAGATTTTCTCAAAGAAATTTTGGATGTGGTTACACAGCTGGAGCATAAAAGAAAATAAAGACTTGTTTTTTCTGCTTAGATGCTTCATGAGATTGAAGTTGGTTAATTAGGACTAAAAGATATGCACAAAATTTTGTAAGTTGTTTATCGGAAGTTTAGACTTTAGCACTCTTCAAAGGGTATCAGTTTCTACTCTAGGACCATACTAAGTTTAACCAGGATATGATACGATATTAGGATTAGTCGATAGTACATAGCATAACTAGCCCTTGGTTAAGGGTTGTTAAGAGTGTTGTTTTTTAACTATTTATTTGTGTTTCCTTTAATTGAAATTTTTATTTTTTGTTTATGGGATTTCTTATCCTATAGTGCATCTTAGTTAGGTTAAAATCATCTTATTATTTTACCTCATGTAATTTGACAGCTGAAGAGGTTATATGGTTTGCCTTTATAATAGATAAATTTATTATTTTGAGGTTGGCATTATGCAGCCACCAGAAGACTTTTCCCTTTATCTCCGTCTTGTTGTTCCTTGCAACTACAACGAGCTAAAGATTTTGAGACATTAAAAACTGGCTGGTTAATCAATTTGCTGCATATTGGTTGCTGTTGTCTCCTGGCAATTATACCCTCTCAAGGTCCACATTTTGTTTGAGAATTATCTTTTGGTCCCTGAAGACATCATTCTATTTTTGATTAGCAGGTGTTATGAAAAGCCTATGCATGAGTACATCACATCATTTTAAAGTTATAGACGTCTTAAATCTCACAGATCTCCAATAGGAAAAAAAGAAAAGGGAAGTATATGAAGTGACTTTGTTCTCTTGGAGTGTGGAATGTAGAATGCGCTGCCTCAAGGGGTTTGAGGTGCAAAAGGTGTCCACACACTTCACACTTCAGAATTGCGAGCCTGTTGCTTTCACATATTTCCATCACAGTAGTATGTACTATAGCTAACAGCAGATTAAGTGAACTTTTGCTTAGCATGCGTAATTTATCAGTTGTATATCATCGCTTAATGTTGGTAGCACTGGAAATTAGTCGTTTTTGCAGTTGGAAGGAGGATTCAAATTGGAAATAGGTGTTAGGATTTGTATTTTATAGTGTTCCTTTTATTGGGTGCAGTTACGCCAGAATCTCGACTCTTCAGATAAAAGTCATATTTAAGTTGTTTGACACTTGATACATTTTATTAAATGAGGTCTGATATCTAAAGATATCTGTACATCACATTTTATTGTTTATATCTGAAAGGCTAAAACTTCATTCTGCTACTCTTTTGGCAAGCAGTGCTTTACTTTTGGTTGCTAGAGGTTGAAAGTTGTGAACCATAAACTTGTAGATTCAGTTCATAGCTATAAACCATTTTATCTTTTTTATCATTGTACTCCATTATAATGCCATTGTTCCTTGCTGTTCTTGCAGATATTTACCTCCTGAAATAGCCTGCCTCACTAAATTGGAGTGCCTTGATCTTTCATTCAATAAAATGAAGAATTTACCTGTTGAGATAACTCATCTTAACTCCTTACTGTCACTGAAGGTTGCTAATAATAAACTGATTGAAGTACCGCCGGGGTTGTCTTCTCTGCAAAGATTAGAGAGTTTGGACTTTTCTAACAATAGATTAACATCCTTGGAGAATCTTGATCTCCTTTCAATGTATAATCTGCAGAGTCTCAATCTTCAGGTATGTGTTACTGAAATTACAGTTTCTTTTCAGTCTTGTTGCTTTTAGGATTTTTCTCTAGTTTCTTTTCCTTCTCCGATAAATCTTTATAACATGAGAGGCATCTACTCTTAATGTGGATGAAATTCTTGCATCCCACTGGAAAAAAACCCGAAATGTATTTGTCTCAATTGTCTAGTCAAGTAAGTTGATATATTATAATTTCCTTATCCTGACCCATATATCTTCATTGAAATTTGCTGAAGCACAATAAGCTTCTTAGGTGTTGTTCGATTCCTTCATGGGTATGCTGCAATTTGGAGGGGAATTTCATAGATTTGTCCAAGGATGACACCATCAGTTCGTCTTCAGAAATGGACGTGCTTGAAAGTTATGAACAGGAAACTTCTGAGAATACCCAAAATGGTGAGTTCCTCGGAATCTCGTCTCCCCTCCTTATATCGATTGCTCTTTCTGCACATTCTGGTTCCTTTGGATCTTGTTTGTTGGCCTTCTAAGAAGTATTGTTCGGAAGGGTAGTACCTTTGAGAAGTCTGATGTGTGAACTTTTAATTGTGTAGGAGTTTCTATCAAATTGTCGGGTCATTTATGTGGCTCATCACCCAGTCATCGATGTTTTCGGCCTCGAAAATCCAAGAAATGGAAGCGGCAGTATTATATGCAACAGAGGGCTCGTCAAGAGCGATTAAACAACAGCAGGAAATGTGTTGCCTGCAAACATTCTAAGCTAATTGATGATTCTCTGGTGGAGGCCTCATCAAGCATAGTGGATGATGATACACATGATAAAGAACTGATTACTGAAGAAGCTGAGTGCAAAGGCTCTTCAGCTAGTGGTGTTGATGAACATATCAGATTAAAGGATGACAATTATATAGGAAGATCTTCATGTGTTGCTTCTGACTCCATTGAAACATGCATAGATATTCAGAATTGTAAAACATGTGATGCTTCAGTAAGTTCTGTTTCTGATGCTGCTGATGTGGTTGAGGAAAGTTCGTCTTCTGAGGAGTCTAATAGTCCTCCAAAATCGAAAAGGCACCTGGATGGGGTCATTGATAATCCAAAACCATGCAAAACCCGCAAACCAACAGATCATTCAGAGGTATCCTGCAAATACAGCATGATGTCTTTCTGTGGTATTGATGATTATTTACCAGATGGCTTTTATGATGCTGGGCGAGATCGGCCATATATGTCGCTGAGGAGTTATGAGCAGAATTTGCATCTTGATTCACGGGAAGTCATTTTAGTTGATAGGTAACTTCCATGTTTGCATGCCATTAATAGACTAATAGTTATGGACTTCAACAACTAACTTCAGGGAATGCTTTGCCTCTCTACTCATTTTGATTACTTATTTAATCTGTTCAGGCAAAGAGATGAAATGCTGGATGCCATTGCTCTACGTGCTCAAGCTCTAATCTTTCATTTTAATCAGATAGATGGTCTGTTTAAAGATAGAGAACATGTTGCTGTAGACAACTTGCAAATTGCATCACTGCTTGCACTTTTAGTGTCGGATCATTTTGGTGGAAGTGACAAAAGTAATATTGTACAGAAGGCAAGGAAAGATGTATCTGGATCGAACTATAGCAAGCCTTTTGTCTGCACATGCCCTACTGGAAATGATGACACTACCAGCATGGTCACAAAAGAGAGTCCTAGCATCTTAGAAGATATACTTTTCCTTAATCTTTGTGAGAAAGCACTTCACTCAATAAAATCAAGGCAAAATTCTATTGTTGTTCCTATTGGGAGTTTGCAGTTTGGTGTATGTAGGCATAGGGCATTGCTTATGAAGGTATTTTGTCATCAGACATGTTTCTAATTAGATATGGTGGTTCTGAATTTAGTTTATTGTTATGAACTGATAAATTTCATTCGTCTTCTGCAGTACCTGTGTGACAGAATAGAACCTCGAATATCTTGTGAGCTTGTTAGGGGTTATTTGGATTTTTCACCGCATGCGTGGAATGTGATCGTGGTAAAGAGGGGTGAATCATGGGTTCGAATGATAGTTGATGCGTGTCATCCCCTTGATATCAGAGAAGAGACAGATCCAGAATACTTTTGCAGGTCAATGATTTTCCAATTCTGTGTTACTTTCTTCATGACTAATTTCTGGTACTACAAGCATTTATATAAATACATGTGTATGACGATATTGCATTTTCAATTTAGCCAGTGTGATTGTTGGTTATTTTGGGATGAAATGGCCAGCTTCTTGAGTAGTTTCTTAGTTACTAAAAATCTGTAGTTTACCTGAGTTATTTCGGAATGAAAATGGCCAGATCACTGAGCTTGCTGTTTCTTTCAGGTATATTCCACTGAACCGGATAAATGTTCCTGTTGTGCCAGATGCTAGTCCTGGTCAAGTTAGTTCTTTTCCTTCTCTATCCGGTGCTGATAAAATTCATAAAGCTCCCTCCTCAACCCTCGTCCAGTGTAAATTGGGATCCCTTGAGACTCTGGCAAAGGTGTGGTTCCTGATTGCTTTTAACTTCTCCAGTTATTATTATGCAAATATACTTAAGTTCTTATTCCAAACTTCAATGACTTGAATTAAATATGTTTTATTCTTGGAGTGACTGAACTCTAGCATGTATATGTGTTAACCCACAACAATTAGAAAATGATTTTTCTGGCTTTATTGTACTTCCCATTATTGACTGGAATTTACCAGTCTATCTGGTCTTGTGCTTTTGATTTGTTTTGGAAAATCTGAAATAGATAAGAAGCAAAACAATCCTTTTTGACTTATTCTGTTATTCAGCTGGAATCCATTATATTGCAGGCTTGTGCTTTTCATTTTGCAAATTCTTCATTTATCTGCTGATAAAACTTGATTAGTGACATGTATTATACCAATAGCTGTGGGATTTTTTCTCGGCTAGCATCTTTAATGATGAGGCATAGTTGATTTTTTAAAAAATTTATTCTGCTCAATTAACCTGAATTGAGTGGAATGAATATAAAAGAGTTCAGGATTGAGGTTTAGATGATTGAATGAACATTTTTGCCACTGCAGGTGCGAACTCTAGAGATGTCCAAGTCCACGGCGGATGAGATTAAGAATTTTGAGTTTAACTGTATTGGAGAAGTTAGGGTGTTGGGTGTCTTAAACAGTTCGTGCATTGTCAAATATTTTGGTCATCAAATATCTTCAAGATGGGTTCCTTCATCAGATGGCAGTTCAGAGAGTCGTACTTTGCAGTCTGCCATTTTGATGGAGCATATTAAAGGGGGTTCACTAAAGGTATATGTTTCCTAGAACTCTTCTCGAACCTGACTTTCCTCTCCTTTATTTCCCTTCCCTTTTGGGGTGGGAAGGGTATAAATAACACCTGATTGCCTTTTGTATTCAGCTCATTTTGCTTTCTTGTCCTTAACTGGCAGAAACATGTAGATAAGCTATCTAATGCTGGTGAGAAGCGTCTTCCCGTTGAGCTGTCGGTATTTATTGCCCGAGATGTAGCAAGTGCATTGACAGAGCTGCATTCTAGGCATATCATACATCGTGATATAAAAAGTGAAAACATCCTGATAGATCTGGATAAGAAGAGAGCTGATGGTACCCCTACAGTAAAGCTATGCGACTTCGATATGGCAATTCCCCTTCGTTCATACTTGCATACTTGCTGCATTGCCCATGCTGGAATTCCTCCACCAGATGTTTGTGTTGGTACACCTCGTTGGATGGCTCCTGAGGTCTTTCAGGCGATGAATAAGCGCAATATCTATGGGTTGGTAAGTCACCAATCCTTGAAGTTAGAATCCTAACCATTGAATTCTCTACTAACAAGTACCAATTAAATGCCACTGGGTGCGTTGATCTGCTAAAACAATGTGGTTCTTTCTGATTTGCCAATTTGTCACCCTGGGGTAAAATCAATTCAACACAATCAAGAACTTACCACCTTCAAAAGACACACATTTTCTACTAAAAACTGATATATCACTCATTCCTCTATTAGAATTCAGCTTTATCTTGTCATTATTAACTTCAAATCGTTTTAAGCTAGCAAAGAAAGCATATTTTGTCTGATCTATTGCTGCACTGCTACAGATTAAAGAACTATAATATGTACTCATTGACAAATTCAAATTTTCACCTTACTTTCTTGGTAATTTGTTTGTTTAAATTTCCTCATTTTTTATGCTTGAATCTATTTTGGAGATGAGGATTTTTTTTTTGAGACTATTTTTATATGACGGCTAATCTCAGAGGATGTATCCTGTGGCAAAAGGGGTTGGGGAATATTATGTCTTACTTCTTTGAAGTTGAAAAGGTCTTCAACTCTGGGTTATAGATGAGTTGCTTCAAGGTAAAAAGGTTTTTCTTGCTTTGACTTTGCAGGTTCCCCTTTTCAATAGGTAGATGAAAGAAGCTAATAGGACCTAAAATAAGTCCACTATGGCCAAAAAATATCAGGGGGGGGGGGGGGATTATTTCACCCTTAACCCAAATTCAATAGATGGGTAAATTGGCTAGAATGGATTTTTGCACAACAAAAAAGTGTTTATAGGTGCTAATTTCCTGTATTATCTTTTTCCTTTTGAAGATGAACAAATGAGTTTAATTGCTTTGAGTTGGTGACTGGAAAGATGAAGTGAGTTTTTGTCATGTCTAAACTGCAATTCTAGCTTAATGTATTCAAAGGTTTTCCGAACTAGGTTTTTACTTGTCTTTCTTTGGATGTAGGGTGCTGATATTTGGTCGTTTGGGTGCGTCCTTCTGGAATTGTTAACACTGCAACTTCCTTACTCAGAGTCATCCGAGTTAGATATCCACCATTCTCTTCAGGTATTTCTTGATCTCTAACCTTTGATATATTAATGCTCTAAATACCATGATGAGTACCTAGTGTGCTTGAAATATCATTGTGTGATGAGGACTTCAGAAGTTCCAAAGTCCCCTGTTGGACAATCTTTATTATGGCTGCCCTTGGTTGCTAAAACTCAAAGGCTAATGGTTCTAGCATCTTGGTCGTTGGATATTCCGGAGCTCTCATGGTTTTCTTCCTTATATATTGCTTTCGATCATAAGAACTGCCTGCAGAAGTACACTTGTCGCATGCACAAGTTTTTGTTTGAATTGCTTTAAATGGTAGAAAACAATGTAATTCATGTTTAACACATGCAGGCGGGTAAACGGCCACAATTAACCGAAGAACTAGAGGCGATGGCTGCGTCCAAAGCAGAGCTAGAGGATCTAGCACAGTCTTGTTCTAGCTCGGACCTTGACAATAAACAATCTGAATCTCGTATCCTGAGATTTCTCGTTTCTATTTATCGTTGGTGTACTGAGAAGGATCCAAACGACCGTCCCACAGCAGAGAACCTCTACAACCTCTTACTTACCTGTGCTAATTCCCTCTCTTCACAACAAAGTCAAGAAGATTCTTGATCTTCCTCAAATTTTGGTAGCCTTAGGATGTTGTAGATTAGCATTAGATTATTCAGCAGGAGTTACAGACCCAATACTTGGGTCTGTTGACCCCTCATTGAGCAATGTAACATGTTCTTAGTCTTATTTGAAATGGAAAACCATACGGACGTATTCGCGTCCATAGGACATTTATGATGGTCTTGTTGTGTGTGTGTGTGTTGTGTATTATTTTCTTTAGTCCTTTTCCAGCTTGTAGTTGTATACATTTGTACCCATCTAATGTATTCATCTTCACAAATTCCAATTGATATTAATTATGAATGTATTCTGAGTTTCTAAGCCTTGTTGGATTGTGCTATTGACATTTCTGGATGTAAATCTTGTTAGTACTTAGTTGTTAACTCTTTTCTTGTTCTTCTTTGAAGGCCTCTAATTCTACTCCTTATATCAAATGGGATTATAAGTCTTTATGATTGTGTTTATTATTCTTCTGGATATCTATGTTGCTCGGCCTTTTAAAAATGCCGATGTGCGAGTATAACTGAATATTGTCTATTTGAGAATTAGAGTTGTATATTTTCTATATCCTTAAAGGTGTCGTTTCATAGTTAGTTAGAAAATAAGTTATTGTTGTGTAATTTCGTAATTCGTATAACTAATATCTGTATAATTAATATTTGTATAACTAATAACTTAATTACAAATATACCTTCATAATTCCTAACAAAATACTGAACAACTCCTAAAGTTTTTCCCTTCAAATTTCTTTTGGAAATCCTAATAAAGTCATAAATCTTTGAGAAAATTTCAGAAATAACAAACATAAGAAGGCTCTATAGCTATAATTACGATAATGGCGTTCTATAGCTATAGTTTCGTTTGCTATGGAGGTTGCAGTTTGTTATTTTGCTTGCCGTTTGTATACTTTGCTTGCGAATATACAAATAGGGTAAGTATATACAAATTTTGTATTTATACATTTAGGAATTTTTCAGAACTCCATTTGTATATTTCACTTGCTAATATTCAAACATGGTAATTTATTGTGAATTTTTCATAAATCGTATACAAGTAGCTAGGATAAGCATATACAAATTCTGGGTTTATACAATCAGGAATCGAATTATACAAAATTTTGATTTATACAACCAGGCGAATTATACAAATTAAACGAATAGCAAGATTTGAAAAAACTATGATTGCGAATCACAATCTTCCAAAACAGTAGCCATAACATTTAATATTGTTTAAATATTTGCTATTCTGCACAATTTTCCCTAAAACTTTTGGTAGAAAATTCCACCAATGATTTTGTGATGTTGAAGCCCATTAGTCATTTCCATTCCATCATTTGCCTTTAAAAAGTTATAGTAGTTGCCTCGTGCTTATTCTTTTTAACTTTACTTTTTTTCTTTTCCACATTTGTTAAGTAATTGTTTGCTTGGGTAAAAAATTAGTTGCATTTTTTTATTTTATCGTTGTACCATATAATAGTGAAAAAATGTATGTTCTAAACAAAATAATAAAAAAAGTTAAACATCATATGTACTATTATAAGTAAATTTAGTCACATAGAAGCAAAAAGCCTCCAAAGTAAAAGATAATCACCTTTTTTTTTGAGCATGCATGGACGTAATAATAACCCTTTCTTCTAGGCTTTGCCAAAAGAGAAATATATATTATATAAAAAATGGTTGAAAATACTTTTCTTGATTTTTAAACTTAAAAATGTTTTCACTGTTGGAGAAAAGGAAAGGCATAAATAAAGCAAATAAATAAATAAAAATGACGAGGAGCATTTTGTCAAATTGTTTGTTCCACTAAATATCGGTATAAAATTAGACGGTTCAAAATCAAATCAAAAAAATACTATTTGTTTATTGGTATGGATTATTCGTCTAATGATTTGGTAACAATGTAGTTTTTTTTTTCTTAATAGATAAACCGATAACTCAATAATAACTGAGGGTGTGGTATGTTAAGTAATCCCTTAACGAAGCTAATGCGACAATACATTATTAGGAATATACAATAGAGGCTAATCTTCCAAGTGCATAATATTGTGTTATTATAAAATGAAAAAAATCAACTATTATATAGTCTAATATGAGCATTAAGGTTCTTTTGATTGAGAAATATTGGTGTTATTTAGCTTTATTAGGTTCCACTAAATGTTTTAATAAAACTTTCTTAGTGTGACTTCCTTTTAATTTAGATTTTTACTAACGATTAAAATGATAATCGAATCATTAATAATCAATAACCGATTGATTATTAATATCTTAAATAATTCTATAATGATTTAGCAATCGGACTACGCTCGATAAGCACCTTAAACTGAAGTCTTGCAAGATTTGATGCCCCTTTTGCTAGAAAAACTCAGTCCTTTAATTGAAGAGAAACAACATTTAACATCAAACTTAAACAAATTCATGGAGAATCGTGTTTTCATAAGCTAATTTTATCGCCCTTAATTACAAAAGCAAAACTTAATATCCAAATGTAGACGAATGAAAAAAATAGATATATATCAAGTTTTGAATCGTGCGCCATCGATTTTAAAAAAAGTTTTGTAAGAAAAATAAGAATGTGGCTAAACAACAAACAAAATATTTACAATTTGAAAAGCAGAAAGCAACTGAGATTTTGATTAAATAAGTTCAAATATGAGCTATCTTTAATTTGTCCGACTTTTCTTTTAATAGCAACAAAAAAAGACTGATAAATGAGTATTGCCCCTCGGCAAATGCTAATTTTTTTTTCCTTCAATTTATTTTGTCACCCTTTCTCATGACTGCCATTTATTTACTCAAAATGGATAATACATCTGTCCCTTGACAATGAAATGTTTCTTGCACCAACCAAAAAAATAAAATAAATTTGTATACCCTCATCGTCTTAAAATATTTGTCGTGTTTCCATCTATATGCTTCGTATTTGACTATTTAGCTTTTATTTGTGTCTGAAGATGTAATATTTACTTTATTTATGTGTCACAATTGACGTATTTGTAGTATTCAAGAACAATTACACTATAACAAAAACAATTTTTAGCAGCAGTAAATATGCACATTAACAAAGAGTACTAAAGCCTTTACCAACATTATCATTGGATCCAATATCGCTATAGGCTTTAGCTAGAGACGTTTATAAAGAGTGCTAATTACCTCTAAAAATATATATTTAGCGGTAATTAAATTATAACTATCGATTAATTACTGCTCAAGATCATTTTTGGTGTAGTGTTACTACTAAGGATTTTGTCTTTAAAATATGATGAGTATATTTTTAATAAAGACGATACGTAATTTGAGTCGGAGGGAATATTGATTTGTATCCTATGGCTGACTGCATACGTTTAGTGAAGATTTTCTGTCTCCATCATATATTACTATCAGCCACTATATTATGTGGTCATCAAGTTCATCTGTCATATATCGATTTTTTCCCTTAATATTTGCGTTGATATATTGCAAGAACTCTCGATCACATGAATAGTTCAATATGTTTATTGGTACGTGATCCTAAGATGACGTTTATATATCAACATGGCGTACTCCTCCTGTTCGTAATGAACATAACTACTGTCCACTAGCTATGTAAGACTTTAAACTGATGTTTAAATGAAAAGCATTTCATCCTTATATAATGGTGTATTTTTTGCCTGCATTTTAGCTGCTATTTATTGGGTTATAGCTGTGATTTTTGGATTTAAATTCTGCATTTTAATTAGCTGTTGTTTTTTGAATTTCAAGCATTCATTTTACTTGTTTGTTTGTTGGGTTGAAAGTTTTTATTTTGAGCCTTAAGATTTACATTTTATCGGTTTTGCTGAGTTAAAATGCTGCAGTTTGGCTGTTATTTTTTTTATTGAAAACTATTAAACATCTACCATTTATAAAGAAAAAACAGAGGAAGAAAGAACAGAGAAAAGGCTTCAATCATCAGTGAAATGGGTCTGGGTATTTGGTTGGGTCGGATCTTTTAATTGGGTAAAAAAATTTATGTGGACCAATATAAAATGACCACTTGTTAAGTTAAATTTCATGTCATATTTCTGTTAATTAATGGGCATTTTTGAACCTAGAGAAAATGTTAAAGGGCATTTTTAAACCAATAGGTGGAAGAAGGACATTTTAAAACTATTTCTAATAGGTTAAGGACATTTTTGAGTCTTTTTCCTATACTCTTTGTAACAACATCTTGCTACAACAACCAAATAACATTTGTTATAGACAAGTTTGGCTATATTTACATTAACTAAAAATAGTTATATCTACCATGGTTTAAAATGAATATCCATCTTTAAACACATGATTTTTTTTTTGGAACCCCAGGCTGCCCTTCAGGTAAGCACTCTGTGGTGAGTACTTTGTGCGCACTGGGTAAATTTCCCACTGTGTAATAGCCTACAAACCACACAAGGGATGTAAACCGCACTAGGCAAACCCTATGCGACAGGCTCGACGCAGAAGGCATTGAGGAGGGATCGATTCTGAGTCATTCGTGTGGATAACCACCCTCCAACCCAACTGAGCCATCCCGAAGGACATTTAAACACATGATTGATAGTGTGTGTATATATATATTTGCAATAGTAACATTTTTTAAAATTTTTTTGAATCCTCTTATTAAAATTTCAAACATCACCATCCACCAGAGGGGTGGAGGGGTAGAAGAATAATATATTTTTATTTACATAGAAGGAAGAACCGTTATAAGAGGACCACCCTACTAGTATCAGTCTACTCCTAGTCTAATATATATATATATATATATATATATATATATATATATATATATATATATATATATATATATATAAACCAATCTTTCTGTTGTGCCAGCCATTTTGTTATCAGTTTAGGACCACCCATATATTGCCTGGCTCCTTCGTGTGTACTCACTTGATACACACATATATATATACATATATATACTATAATTATATTCATGTTTATGTTAATTTTTTTATGTGTGTATGTATAGCTAGGGTTTTAGGGGTCTTAGCCTTTTAGGTGCTAATGGAGACACCAATGCTTTTGGTGTTAATTAACTTTAGTGGATTTATACAACCAAAAGTTATGTGGGGCGGTATGTATTTCGAAATTCAGATTCAATCAATTCGGAGTTGAGTATTGGAAATAAAGTTGCCTTTGATAAGGAGATGCTTTATTTACCAGAGAGTCTTGTCGACACGCAAATTTAAATTAGTTAGTCAGGTAAAAAAACAAAATAAAAATAAAAATTTAGGTCTAGGGCTTTGCTTTTAAGTCAAACCATAAATAATTTTTTTAAAAGTATGGCTAGTTGTTCTTTATTTAATTTTGCTTATTAGTTGGTGATTCTTTTACAGCTCAAACTGATGTTTTTCTAAGGGTTGTTTAAATGTTAGCAAATGACAATATATATTACAAATAAATAAACGATAATCCCTTTTCGATCAAGAAAGTTTATTAATTCAGTGATCAATAATTTAATAGTACACAAATTAGTAACTTGTTAACTTATCGAGAAATGTTATTTTAATTTAATATTTGCTAAAACAAAGTTATAGCCTTAGTGATTGACGATTTGAACTTCTATCTTGTTGGTGAGGGGTCGATGCCCCACGTTGTAATCCCCTCCCGTACCACCAATTTTATTTATTTTTTAAAAAGGGAGTCATTTTACAAAGGGCTCTGAATTGGATCATCTATATAATTGATTGGTTAGGGGTATGGGGTGGTGGGGATAGAGGCTACGAGAGTGAAGTGAAGATGAGGTATGTTGGAAGACTGAGAAAATACAATCAATGCGCAATACAACTCGGTGGAACTTGCTTTCCCAACTTCCACGTCTTCAAATGATAAAAATATTATCTTGCTTGATTGAATTTTGGGATCAAGCTTATTGAATATGAATTATGATGATGCTAGTTTCTTTTGAAGATAGTTAGGCAAATAGCACGTTATAATTATGGATATACCATTTTGATGAGATTTCAGGTCTTGTTGTTTTTGTTTTTTAGGTGATCACGTCTTAATCTCGTAAAAAAGGAAATTAGCTAGTTGCTTTTAAAATTAGTTCTTTTTTTTCTTTAATACTTTGATTATACGAAACTATATGAAAATCTGACGATACTTCATATAATCCAAGGCACTATATCTATCAATATTCGGCCCCTCCCAAGTCCCAACCATATTCTCTTTACAATTTTGGGTTTGAAATATAATTTTAAAAAGATTAATGGTGAATCTAAAATAAAAAGCGATTCATATAGATTTTTTTTTTGCCTTTTCCCTTCTTTATGTTCTTTATTCTTTATGTGAAAAATAAAGATGATTTTTTGGAGGTACAAAAAATATCTTAGATATTTAGTAGAACTTTCTAAAATTTTGTAGAGTAAATATTTTTGATATTTATACTTAGAAAAAATTTAGATGTTCTAGAGTAGTAGATATTTATAGTGAATTATAAAAAAATCTAGATTCTTGTTAGATAGTTAGAAGATAAGGTCATCTAGATTTTTCTTGTAAATCTATCTAGAATAATTTCTAGAAGCATCCCTACTCTAGTATAAATAGGGGTTGTCATAATCATTTGTAAACAACCCAAGAACAATCCATATCCAAGTTCTCCTTTCTAACTTCCTCTTCTTTAGTTGAATCTTCCGATCTTAGTTAACGATCTTGGACTAGCAGAAGGGTTCTCCGATTATACTTTTCTTCTCTTATTCTCTTATTCTCTACACTTTATTTATCATCTCAAAATTATTGGATTTCATAGAGTCCAATCATGTTTAGCCATTTATATTCTCTCTTTATTGTGACCCCTTGGTGTTAATTTCCCCATCTTTTCTATATATTATAGTATCTTTATAAGATGCAAGAATTATATTCGCAAGTGCTAATTATGTTTTATTAGAGCCTTTAGTTAGTGTTAGATTCCTAAGCATAACTAATGTTGGATTTTGTGAACAAAGTCCCACATTAATGGTTGAAAAAAATTCAAGTTATTTAGCAAATATTTGATAATATTCTTAATGGTGTAAGGTCTTTAGAGAAAATTATACGGATCTGATTCAAAACGGACAATATCATATCATGTTAAAAGTATATTTGGTTGTTTAATCTAATAACAGATATCAAAGTTAATAGTTCAAAGATATGAGTATGGAAATGTCAAAGTGATGAAAGACCGGCACACACAACATAGGGGTTTTACCCTTATTTAATTATGGACAGATTTAATTTGTTACATTCACACATAGTTTTAAGGCCGCGCATACATAAAAAAGATCGAATCGGTGCGCTTTGGTGGACATAAATACTTAATTGATGTAGGTGGCACAGTAATAGTTACACATTAATAGTTGATAAGATAGGTTTGAATATTCTTAATAGTGTAAGTTTTTGTTTTTGGAGAAAATTATACCAATAATATCACATCATATTAAAAAGTAGTTTTTAACGGTTAAACATCTAATTAATTGATCATCTTATACTATCTGCTCCCTTGAAAATTCACCAAAAAATCATAGTTTTTTCTCCTTAAGATAAAGTTTAATTTCAAATATTGGTTAAACCAATAATGCATGTACACACATCTCCTAGGGGATGATAGAATATAATCAATTAATCATTGAATCAATTAGTTTAATTGACACATTAAATTAATTAACCTCCTTTAATTTCTTGAGTGTCTACATGTCATTGGATTTTAACATACTAAAATTAGATACTGGGAACATAACACACTACAAGCAAAGTGTGAATTACATAGGGATTTTCCTGGAAATTAGTATGAAAATCCATAGGTAACTTATTTTCCTGCAAATTTTCATACTAATCCCCAGGAAAATCCCCATGCAATTCACACGTTTCCTGTAGTGACAACCATTTGGAATATGTTCCAGCAATTTTTTTTTTTTTAAAAAAAAACTATAGAAAAAAATGTGAAAGAGAAAAGAAAGATAAAATAAAGAAAAAATTATTTTGTCGTAAAAAAGATTTTCCATCTGGAAGCTTTTAGCATCATCAACACATAAATCTTGAAAGTTTTTTAGAGGAATAATCCTACAATACCTCTCTCTTAATTATATTTTCGTCGCAACAATTAAAGAGTTTAAGATTTATGTAGTAATATTTACATAATCGATCACTTATTAGAATAACTATAGGTAAACTCAAACTTTAATTAATAATGACTAAATAAATATTATAATCTAAAAAAATTGTTATACTTTCTGTGTATATAAGTTAAATTCTAATTTTAGTGAGTGGCCATAGTGGCTTTTGGCATATATCTTCATAATTTTTTTTATCGCTAGGCTTTATACTATTTTTTTCTAGCTAGGTTCTATTCAAAGAACAAAATAACATTAAAGAACAATTAGTTAATTAATTAAAAGATCAATTGCTTAGGAAGATCAACTTTTATTATCTATTTTATTTATTCAGCTATTGTTTATAGGAAGAATTAAAAGTTCTTTATCTACTTTTACAGTTTAATTAGTAACACAAGTCATTTTCTTGATTGTCTGCATCAAGTCATAGGTATTTTTATTAATTAGAAAAAGTCATAAATTAAACCAGCTGTCACCAATGTATAACGATCTATATATCTATATATATGATGAGAATTAAGTATCCAACAAGTGGCAATTCTGGAGGAAAGTGCCAATGAAACTCAACAGAAGGAAAACAGCCAACGAGGAATGTCCCGGCGTTTAATTAAATTCATATTCGTGTATTGCAAAATTCATTTTTAGACACGACTTTTTCAATAGAATTTTTTTATATGGAGCGATCCCAATTACCATTCCACCATAATCTGCAAGGAATATCTTAAATACACATTACTTTTGATTAATTTTAATCTTGTCTGGTTAAAATGCTCCTTTCATTTCTTTCTTTTTATCTTAATCTTTTCCTTGATCATCAACACATGGAAAAGTATAATCCAATACGGAAAAATAAACTTATTTATACCGAGTATTTATATTAAGTCAATAATTGTATGATATGTAAACTTTATTTAAAAATTTCGTTTAACTATAATTAATTACAGTATAATATATATAATATTTTATATAAGATTATTTAATTATGATAAATTGATATGATTTACTGTAAATATCCGATGCGAATTCGTTAAGTTGATTTTTGCTATGACGTTTTTAATTACTAGTTGTTGTGTTTTAGTTAGTGCACAATCCGTTCATCCACATACGTGTTTATAAGGAGAAAAAATATTGTAAAATATTGGGTGGGGAGATGGAAGTTATTAGTTGAGTTAGTAATTCTGATTAAAAAAAATTCCCAAAATATAATGAAGTAATTATTATTTTTCCGATTAAGCTTTATTCAATAGTGTAAATTTTATTCCAACAAAAAGTTATAATGAAGAGAGTTAGATCTAATCTCGAAATACAATACTTGATTGGAAAATCACACCACAAAAAATAAAAGAATTTATTGTAGATTAAATTGAAATTTTGTGTGAAAATCTTTTGACAAAAGTGAGATTCAATTGAATCACCTTTCGATCATTTACCTCCATCCTTTGAAGGGAATTAGTGAAAGATGTAGAGGTTATACCGTAGACATATTGTATATATTTCATTCGATTTGAACTATATATATGTAAATGAAATATGTTTCAAATATATAGTGTATTTATTTTAAATATTTTAATTTTCTTTAAATGAGAAGGTCATACTCAAACAAAGTAAATAAAAAGTATTGAATTTGATTCACACCACCATATATTTTAGAAAGAAAAAGAAAATTATAGCTTTAACTCGATTTAAAAAAAAATAAAAAATCAGACGTGCATATGATTTTTCGCGGTGTGGATGAAAGGGTCCCCCACCTTCCAACCCTAAAGTTAATAAATGCTCTTACAAAATTTAGAACTCACACTAACCTATCTGCAATCTGCATGGTAGCTAGTCTTGGCGTGACAATATTCAATTTGTATCACTTGGCTTTGGGACCACCCTTTAACATCAAAATATAAATATATTGTTGCTCCTATTTTAAGTATATATATATATATATATATATATATATATACTTTCTCCTTTACATGTTCATTATATTAAAATATATATCTAACTTTAAATATTAAGAAATAATTTGTTATTCTATAAAAAAAAATTATCCTTATTATTAAGCATTATTTATTTCTCAATATTTAGATGACTCATAACTAATATGAGTGATATACACTATTAATAAAATCACTATCTTTTCATGAAGAATCCTTGGCTATTTCCAACGATATTTTGATTTTTGAATCGATGAGAAAAGAAGAACAGTAACGTTTTTATATGAAAAAATTAGAAATTTCCTACTATTTCAGTGAGAGTTTTTTCCCCACTTGTATTGTTTAGTGAGCGAAATGAGTTAGAGAAATCATATTCTATAGTACAAATTTTTTACTAATTTGCGATGGAAATAATACCCTTGCTTCTAGTAATAATGGTAAAATTATCATTCTTAAGGACTATAACAAATCAAATATGAACAAATAAAAATGGACGGATTTGGGGTGGAATATCATTTATTTTTTTGACACCCTTTTCCTGCACCAATATTTATTAATTTCTCTCATCTTTACTACATATCCCCACCAAAAAAAATATATATATATTTTAAGTGATAATTCCCCTTTATTTTTCTTCCTCACACCTATTTATACCCCTAGCCCTCTTTGTTGAGAAAGTCATATAAACTTAGGTCTCTTCTTTTTCTTCTTCAACAATATTAGGGTTTTATTATATTGATAGCGTAGACCACTATCAGTTGAAGCTGCCAGCATGATCTAAACTTACCTACGAATTTATATTGAGGCAAGATCAGATCATGTGGTTGCTTCACCCGTTAGTTCGTACTACGAAAAATAATCTTAACCCTATTTTTTTTTTTTTTTTTTGCAGTAGAGGAAGAAAGAAACTAAATTTAAGGATAATGTTATGTACTCACTACTTTCTTAAAATTGCTTTTTTATGAGTTTCATTTGAATTGGGATTTTTTCGATTCTTTCTTCACAACATATCCAATATAATCCCATCTAAAAAGGGAGGTGTGTAGTACCCTTGGCTCAAACTAATTTTCTATATACCTACTGATTCGACGTCTATCGATTGATGCAATTTTTCGTAGTATACCTAACAAATCAAGAGGTATTTGTCTTTTCTATCTTCTAATTGTGTTTTTGTGTTTTTGATTTTTGATTTTTGAGTCTTAACAAACTTATGATTATTTTGAAGATTTGTTAATATGCTTTGAGAAGTGAGCCATATCAATAAAACCAAGATTTTCTCAGAAAATGGACCAAATCTTGATAAGTTTACATTTATTTTATTTTCTGAGGTTGTCGTTGACCCTGTTTTTTTAAACCTAAGTTTGTTTCATTTGCTTTATTCACTATTGTTTTAAAGTAAAGAAAATTATGGATCTTTTTTTTGCTTCTAGTAATCATTAACATAAACACATTATAAGTGTTCTTCAAACATGTTAAAGTCAAGAATCCATCATTACGTTTTTCTCATTCCGTATTCACGCAAGGTCTGGAGAAGAATTAGAGCTAGCACACCTAAAGGGTGTCATATAGACAACCTATGAAAATGAGGATTTGGAGAAAGAGCTTACACACATATGCCAATGCAAATATTAGTGGGTAATAGTTGTTTTCACGATTTGAATTCATGACCTGACAAGTATTAGTGGGTTATAGTTATTTTCACGATTTAAATTCGTGACCTATTCATAGAGACAACCTCCAAAGTTCCCCTTCATGGTTTTTCTCAACTATGAAATGAAATCATTTTATTCTACATTCTTTATAATGTGGAAGAGACATAGAGACCTTTAATTATGATCAATTAGTTTGGTATAACATCACACAAAAGCCATTTAATGATCATGTAATCCTCTTTACGGTTTATTATTTCTTTAATTAGGACCACATGATGCTAATCCATTACAATGACCAAGTGCAATGGACACCTTAACTTAGAAGGAAGCAAAAACAAACAAAAAAACAAAATAAAGGAAAATAAATATATACTCCTATTAAACATTAATAATGTACTCATTTACTTAATACACTGAATTTTTTTTTTATCATATAGAAAATATAAAAGGATAGATATTGAGGAGAAATTTTGTTAATTCGTCCATCTAATGTAAGGTAGAAATTGTGTTTACGGACTACTTTGAAAAGTAGTGATTACGAATTTTGAAATTTTATGACAACGATTATTTTTCAATTACAGAAACTATAATAATAATAATTGTGGATCAGAAATATATATTTGTTTTTTCCAAAATTTCACTTCATCCCATGTGTTGTTACAAAGTATTTGTCTTATGTTACTACATTGTGAGATCATATAATATAATAATAAATAAACCAAAAAAAGGATGGACTATTTCATTAAACTCCCAGTGGATGTGGATCTGAGTGAGTACAAAAATGAAACAAACAGACTTTGTCTTACATAAAGATTCTATTGTCCTCTGCAATTTATCAATAAAGAACGATTGCCCCACATTTTTATGATACCAACTCTGTAATTTAATCGTTTCAAAATTAACTTCTGATACATGAATCTAAAGTTTGAAATTGAACTTTGTCAAACATAATCTAATTTTAAACTTGAGGTTTGAATTTGAAATAAAGTCTAATCAAAATCAAATCTCGGGTCGTCAGTTAAAGCTTAATTTTAGATTTGTATGCTCTAAAAGAAGAAGAATCGATCAACAACATGTTCAATATGAAGTTTGTCAAAATTGACTAACTATTTGTGTAAAATTAGTCAATTTAATTATTGTTAATTTTCAGTTTCATTTGATATAATATTTGATTTGGATGAGTCTAGATGGAGTCACATGTGAAGCTTCAAAGTTCAAACACTCAATCATGACTTGTTTAGAATTGATGTGTAGTTATCGTTTTTTGTGAAACTAACAAATCCCCTACCCCCACCCCACCCACATCCCTACATACACCATAAACTTTAGTTTAAATATTGTGTCTGGGATTTTCAGAACAAAGATTAATTAGCTAACTAGCTAGGTTATTCTGTTTGGTTAGATAGAGAAACATGAAATTATGTATGAAAAAAAAAGTTAATGATAAATAGCATATCTAAATTAATTATCATCTTTTTACAATTTTCATACCTCAACGAGCCATTGTTCTATTACTTATTCTCACTACATTAAAAATAATCTTTAGCAACAATTAATTGACGGCAATAGCTTAGTTGCTGCTAAATATATATTTTTAGCGGCAATTAGCACTCTTTGTATATGTCCCTAAAGCCTTTGGCGACACTGGATCTAATGGCACTTAACTAATGCCGATAAAGACTTTGACACTCTTTATTAATATGTCTATTTATTGCCGCTAAAAGTTATTTTTGTTGTAGTGTCATAATCATTTTCTCACAAGTTTCATATTTCAACTATATATCACTCTCATTGTATAAAAGCACATCTATGCTAAGTTGATCTATACACGCCTATTGTCGATTGGAAACATATATTTGATCAACTCAGCATCGAAGTGTGTTTTTAATACAAAAGAGAGAGATAAATAAGATAGATACATAAAACAATACTTGTGAATTAATAGTGATAATTTAGGTGTTTTTTTTATTACCATTAACTCAAAAAATAATGAAAAACACATAACAATTTTGCTACACAAGATGATCTATACATTTCCTTCAAGATCTTCTTTATGTGGAATCATAGTAGACAGCTTGGAATACATCATTTTTCCATTAAAAAACAGATGATGCATGTGACACCACAGAATATATACAACCCACAATTTTAATTTTTAATTTTTTTTCTAATATGATGTTGATATGAAACTGCTTTGTATACATATGCATATGCAAATTTCAGTTGAACATGACTTTTAATTTTGTCTTGTTTTTCTAGTTAGGAAGGTTCATATCTGGTGCAAGAATCTTGAGACTTTTCTTATACTTAGTATTAAAAAAAGATATGCATATAAAAGTTAATTGATTCTTTGCAATATTTTGTTCAAAGTGACTCATGATGTTTTGTTATTTATTTACTTTTCATGGAAATAAGAGGAAAATATCAGTTTACTTGTAGGAATTTGTTGTATTCTACAAATGGTTAATGGTCCCATGAAGTGATATCCAGCTAGGAATTTCAATTCTTCAAGAAATTTAGTGAAGAAAATGTTCATATTGTTGAGGCGAAAAAAAAGGGGGAATATTAAAGAACCATAATAAGAATATTACAAGAAAGGGTCTAATATACCCCTCAACTTTGCCATTTGAAGCTGATATGCCCCTCGTTATGAAAGTGGCTCATATATACCCTTACCGTTATACAAACGGCTCACATATCCTACCGTTATAAAATGAGCTCACATATATCCTTCATTTAACAGAAGTGAAAAAATTAGTTTTAAATTTATATTTTTAACTTTTAATTTTAAAAAAAAAATATTTAGGGGTATATATGATTTTTCTAGCAATTTCAAGGTATATTTTAATTTTTTCAGACATAATTTATTTTTTGACTTCTTGATTATCATTATTTGAGTTTCTTGTTCTTATTTTATTTTTTCTTTCATTCCGTAGTGTAAAGAAAAAAATTTAAAAACTATTTTTTGTGGCTATATTATAATTTAAAACTATTTTTTTTGGATATACTGTAATTTAGTTTTTGTATTTGAAGAAAAAAATTGGGTCATCTATAATAAATTTTACAAGAATATTAGCAAAACTTAAATAAATTTGACCATCAAAATAATAAACTAAATTAGTCATTGAAACAAAAAAAAGTTAAAAAAATAATAAATGTTTGAGGAGGATTAAATATACCCATATGGGATTATATTTTTTTTAAAATAATAATAAAAATTAAACTAAAATTAATTTTTTCACTTCCGTTAGAGGAAAAGGGTATATGTGAGCCATTTGTATAACAATAGGGATATATATATAAGCCACTTTTATAACGAGGGGCATATTAGCTCTAAATGACAAAGTTGAGGGGTATATTAGACCCTTTTCCCTAATTTTTATTCTAAGATGTTGAGTTATATTTGTTTATTGTTGAGAACACATGGATTTTAGGGTGGAAAATGTTTTTTATGGAAAATTATTTCTTTGAAAGTATTTTCTAGGAAAATGTAAGTAATTTTAATTCGTAGAGTAAATATTTTAAAAGGTCGGTGAACTATGAAAAATATGTATCAAAATAATTTAACTTTATTTTGTATTAGTAAATTACTCAACTTAAGGCTTTTTTTCATATGAGATCACTCAAAATCACTGAATGAGGTGTGTCGGAAGAAATGACATATTCGAATGTCATGTATGTTTTTCCTATTTTTATTAGAAAAATCAATTGTCTTATTTTTAAGAAACTTATTTTCGTAGAGAGAATAATTTTCAAAAAAAATGATCAATTAACATGAAAATATGTTTATTTGTACCGAACACATCCTTAATAGAACATGCAAAGGTCTATTTATTTGTTGTTTTCAATAGGGCTTCAAATGAAAAGATTTTAGATTTATAATAATGTGGATAATTAATATGGGACAGAGAGAGAATTAATTAGCCAATACTTGATTATTTTTAATTTTGTAAAAATAATAGAAAAATGATATAAATACACAACTTAAGATATCATAATTTATAGAATGTTCTATCATTTAAAAAAATTATAAAAATTTCCTCTCATGTACTATCTCTTCTAGAATACATCATCCATGTTCCCTCGGATATATCTCTCCCATTAAGTAATGTATCATTTGTAATGTATCGGACAACCAAGAAATATATAAAGCAATAAAAAAATCAGAAATTTTGTAATTAGAAAAACTTTTGGGATAGGATATAATTAACCCCCAAATATATGAAATTTCGGTAAGTTTCTCATAATAAATTGTCTATTTGATCTCAAGACTCATGTACATAAAGCCTAATATAAATCCGAAAGCATAATTTAATTCCCCTTTAACATTGTGTTCAGACAATATTTAGTCGCACTCGATATTAGTATGGAGTAAGTTTATCGCCTGAACCGTGATTCTTGTAGTTGAATTCAAATATCATCAATTTATTTTGGATAAATTACTTATATACACAAGTTTAATTTCCTTATTCTCTATTTTTCCCTACCTTTTTAAAATATTACTCAAATCCATTCTTTCTCCTAATTCTAAAAACTACCGGATACATAAAAGTCAACTGCCAAACCCATGTTCACCACTCCCTTTTTCATTCCTATTTTCTCTCCATAAATTCACACCAAATTCTTAACAGTCACAAAATCTATATCCAAATTTGATTTTCAAAAAGTTTAAACTAACAAAACATTTTAAAAAATTCAAAAAATTTAAATATTTTACGAAAAATGTTTTCCATAATACTAGACACATACCTCATTTCTTTTTCATATTTTGTCCATACTAATCACGTCCAATAATAGTAAAAATTGAATTAAAAGAGGAGTATTTCCTCTTTAATATAATCCTATACGGCTAAATGGGTTTGTTGAAAATACTTCCTTAATTAACTTTAGGTTGATTTTTGATTAGTTGCATATTACTTGGTAATAATTAATATAATATTTGTAAATTTTTCATAATTTGAGTTGGTTATGGACTCTAACAACTAATCATTCATTGAAACTGATTAGGATTCTTGTATTATTATTTAATCTTCTCATTGTCTCATAATAATATTAGTTTCAATTTCACCAAACTTTCATATAGTCTAATATTTTTCCTTTTTTTATGGTGTTTTTCATAATCAAATTTCTTTAATGGATTGTGTTTGTTCATGTATCTAATTGATAACTCAATTCTTATTTATTGTGATACATTTATAGATACACTTTGTTTCAGCTTATATACATCCTTCTTTCACAATCTTATTGTATCAGATACATTATTATCAACTACAAAATGATACATTATGTAAGTTATACATATCTTTCAAGGCAAACAATACAGTACTTATCAATGTAAACGAGATACATAAATAGTGATGTATCATGCACTAAACAAAATAAGATACATAAATAATAATGTATCATGCACTAATTTTTTAGTCATGATATGTAAATTCGAATTCATACTAAATGTATCCGATACATAATAATTACCAAACAATAATGTATCGATCTCAAAGCTAAAATCTTATGGGCAACACTTTCTTATTTAATGTATCTAATAGAAATACAACACTTATCAATTTAAATTGAAAGGATCTTCATGATGTATCTTCTCAAAATTTTCGATAATTTTGAATCAAAATTGAAAGGATCTTCAATGAACTAGGAGAATAATTTTGAATCAAAACTGAAAGGATCTTGAATGAGCTGAGAGAAGAATTTTGAAACTCAAAATTTTCAACAATTTTGAATCAAAACTGAAAGGATCTTAAATGAACTGGGAGAAGAATTTTGAATCTCAAAATTTTTGACAATTGATCTTCGATGAACTTGAAGATTCACAAAAGTAATCGTTTGTCCAACAACAATTCCATCACTTTTGTATCATTCATAACTCACCTCGCTTATCCAAAATTTCAACAAAAGTTTTTTTTCGATCTCAAAGGTTTCTTCGCTTATAGAGAGTAGCAAAAAAAATGATTGATTTTTTTTTCTTCTTTATTTTATCTTGTAGATATGAAAAAAAGAAAGAAAGAAGAAAGAAGAGAAAGAAATAATAATCATTATGTATTTTTATTAATTTATTTTTTGGATAATGAAAGAAACAATGAAGAAGAAGAAGAAGATTTTTTTTTTTATTTTTTTTTTTTTATTGATTATATTTGATTGAATTGATTAATTATGATATAAATGGAATAATTTTAATTATTTTTATTTTTTTTTTTTTTTTTTTTTTTTAATTAAATTAATGGATTGATACTATGAGATCTTTTTTTTTTTTTTTTTTTTTTTTTTTTTTTATTAATATGATATATTAAATATATATAATAATGTATAAATAATCTCATATATATCCCCAAAAAAAAAAAAAAAAAAAAAAAAAAATAATTAAAATAAAAAAAAAAAAAATAATTTTATATTTTTATTTATATTTTACATTTATATTATTTTATTTATTTATTTTTGATTTTTTTTTCTTTTTTATTTTATAAATTGAAAAAATTGAACTGAAGAATGAATTTGAATGAAAAGAATTTAATAATAACTATTTTTGCTGGAACTTTATTTGAATACAGTATTAGCTAGTTAACCTTTCAAAAAATAACTAGAATTTTTTTTCCTATATATAGCCTTATACTTTTCCTCTCATAACCGATAATCAAGCAAAGAGATGGACCTAGAATTTGAAGACACACTACCCAATTATCAAACATGAGCTGTCGTGAATTCATACTTCCGTGTTGCTGAATGGAAGTGTTTTTTAAATGTTGGGCCAGCCCAAATGAGAAAAAAGGGGAGATAACGAAATGGACAAATTAGTGTTGATCGAAGATATATAATTAATAATTTTATATTTTTTGTCAAACTTTTTTAAATACAGAAGTATTTATTCATCATATTAAGGGTGTGTTTTGAGAAGTTCAATAAAATCACCTGAGTAGGACTACGGCTACAACATAATCGACAAATTCAAGATGTACTCCTACAAGTAAAGAGAGTTCGAATAGAGATTGATCGTGCCCAAAAGGCTATAAATCGTTTTACAAGTCCAATGTCAATGGCTTGGTTTCTAGTGGCTTTCGTATGTATGTATGTATATCAACAGCTAATACACAGCCAAATAGTGTTTGACTACTTTAAAAAAAAAATCACCAAGCCAATCATTTGATGGTTAGTTTGATTTAATTTTAATATTTAAAGCCTAAATAAATTTGATCTTGATTTTAACCAAAAATCGAGTATTAATATTCAATCAAGAAGAGAAATAAGAAAATAGACAGTAGTACACTACTCTTTAGGATTAGGAAGAGTTATTTCTACTTGGATTTGATTAAACATTGGATTAATCTGGCTACATTGCTAAACTAATTACCATTAATTGAAAATAAAGCCGCTTTACATCATTAAAACTAACATGAAAATTAACCTAGGATAATCAACGTACATATACAAACAAAGATGCATATGGTCTGAACCCCTACTATTTGTTACATTTGCTACACTCCCTTGTTAATTCTTCTTCCTAACAATAAAACATTACTCTCTTCACATTTTCTTTAAGCGCGGGCAATGGCCTAACACCCGTCTCTCGTATAGCCTTGCCGCTGCCTTGATGAGGGCTGCCTGAATTATTTTCAGGCATGTCTGGTTCCATGTAGAATCTGGCTCGAAATGCAGCTAAATGTGCATAATATGCTGGAGGAACTGCAATAAAAACAATCTTTTTAGCTCATCTAAGTTCACAGACTTTGAAACATATTGGTTCAAAAACTCAAATTTTCATGTTTCATGTTTCAACTTCAAAATCTATGGACAGGCAGACGAGCTTAGACAATATCGTTTACATGAAAAATGCAAAAGCTTTACTTAAAGAGATTATCGTTTTCTTGAGGTTTATATTTCCTTAGTACTATAGCCCAACTTTATGTATACATTTTTCACTTACCCACAGAGACAGAACGCGTGCACCTTGCATATGTATAGCAGAGATTGTTAGTCAAGGACTGGATTCCGTCTGCTGTGAAATTGTTTTCATCCCACAGAACATGGTAATGTGCAGGCCGGCTTGTACCCTGCCAAGATGAACTAGTGCATTAATAATGTGTAATGCCTAATTTGTGATGGAACAAAAGTTCATGCTCTTAGCATTTGTAGACGATGATTCCAACAGAGGGAAAAGGTTGTTTCGGCTATATACCTGAATGCCAGCGTGGCTACAAAGATAGAAGTCGAATTCTGTTGGATGACAGATTTTTGTATCGACCACAGTACCTGACGAAGAAAAAGATGGTAAGCATTCATGATACTTGACCATATCTCTGAAGTGTATCTAAGACGAAGGATAGTTTACCAGGCAATATGTTTCCACTCCTATCAATGCTGCTCCTGTCCTTGTGATTATTAGCAAATAGTCGGGTGTGATGTCGTTTCTGTACCACGATAAAAGTTACTGGCGGTTGGTAATTAGGCTCTAGAGATGCACAAGCCTGCACGAAAGAACTTTTCGTCAGATTAAAATCATCATATATGGTGGAGTAGAAACCAGAGAACGAGGCGTTGACAGGATTTAGCACCAACCTTCCTAATTGCATCCAACTCGAAAAGCAGTACTTGGTAAAATTGCCCTTCACTCACTCCATCCCTGCACACAAAATGCACTAATAAGACTGGGGAAATTAAGCAAATCATACGAATTGACGAAAGAAGTCATTAATTACAATGCATGTCTCAAAATGCAAAAATCAAGAAATGTTTATGCTAGTCACTGTAGGGTCATCTATCAAAAGACTTAAGAGTGAGGGACTTGCCGATAAAAGATTATCCTTTGTGGCTTTTGGCCTGTGGCCTTTCTGAAGGATATAAGGAGATCCCTGCAAAATAGATACAGTAACACCAGCGTAAGCAATCTTTCATCAAACGACAATAAATACATTGAAAATTAAGAAACAGAACTCATAGAAAGAATACCTTATCATGCCACCACTAACTGTTCCACGTGCAGGATCATGCCATGTCTTGTACAAATCTTGTATAAGTTCTTGTCTATGAGCTTGAGCGCAAACAAGACCGGCGTATTTTGTCACCTCAGGCCAATCTTGAGAAGCTACTACCTGCAGTCAGATTAGGAAATTGAGGTTCCTGCTACACCGGAAAAGAGGAGATTAAGAAGCATGGCCTCAAACTTACAGCTGCAATTGAAGGGCTAGAGTCTTCTCCGTTTTCAGGGTGGGTCACATCTGCTCCAAATATGATGGTAGGTATATCACTTACCAATGGTATTCTACAGCTAATAGCATCCAACAGAACGGTATTTCGACCACCCATCTGCTACCACAGCAGAAAGTATTTGTAAGAATGCAATTCATTAAAGGATATCATGCATGTTATAAGTAGCTAATTTAGATGCACCTTGACGTTTATCTTTAAGGAGACATTTGCCAAGTATTGTTTGCTGATCTTGAATACATGCTTTGTCAGACAGCATTGGGTTATTAAACCAAGATCAGTCTCACATATCCGCTTTATGTCACCTACAAGAAAATGGTGTAAGAAATTTTGAGAAGGCGGCAATCTTCGAAGGTATCACAATTCAACAAATGGAAGTTATTTCACCATACCATAGAGGGATCCATTGTTATCTGGTAGAATGACCAATAAAAGTTCAAGTTCTTTTCCTTTTAGCTTGTTTACGCATGAATGATAAACATGCTTCAAAGCTATTTCAACTTGATCTGGCCTGGCCATGTATATTGGAATTATTGGTTCCGGATTGAACTCCTGCCAGCATAACGCACAGGAGCAAAGGTCAATCGTCTTCGTGTCTATTAACAAACATGGATGAAAGAGAAATGGACAAGGAACAAAGAGAAATAGCTTGCAAAACAACTACCATTCCAGATACTTGACACATCTGAGCCAGTTCGTTACAAAAGCCACGAGCAACACTCTCTTGGACACTTCGTGAAAAGTTGATGCATGCCCAACGGTTGACGGTCATCCCATTTATCATTTTCTGTGCACACATCAAGATTAGATATTAGCAAAATGCAAAGCCAAAATAGACAATACAACGTAACTGAGAAACCCCGGAGAAGAAGATTGTTACCATAATATGAAAAATAAGTAATACAAAGTAACAAAGAGTGAGATATTGGATCTTTTTCTTTTTGCCACCATGGAAAACAAAATTGAACTCATGATGTTGATGCATGAATAGTTTAACATAGAAGTAGCAAGTAAACTAATGATTTGCTTCTTGTAACAACAAAATAAAGAAAACAAGCGGAAAAAGGACCTTGTTCATCATATTCCACTGCCCAACTTGAGGTAAACAATCCTTCTCCTTCCCTGTCTCATGATATTTTAGCTGTGGAGAAATGAGAGAAGTAGATGTCAAAGAGAAAGCATTCAGGTTAAATAAGACTGAAGAATAAAAGCTCGTGTGTAGTGTTTTTACCCAAGGAGCAGGCAACACACGGGCTTCCACAGATGCTTGCTTTTCACTGATTTTAATTCCAAACTCCTTTGCATATGGGTCTTCATTATAATCATTGTGTTGAACAGTCTATATTTTACAAGACAGTCAAGTACCATTTGAAAGCAAATTAGCATAACAAGAACAAATAGACTCTAAACATAAAGGGTCTGTAACATTTGAAAAGCCAATAAGCTGGTTTTGACTGGTTCAAGCAGTAAAGGTATCATTGACAAGCTAAACATATTAAAATTCAGAAAGAAAGCATGAAGTACAAATCTAACAGCATACCTGCAAAATTGAGTTCTCACGATCTCTTGGTCTTTGGCATGTGACCTTCAAAAGAGAAGTAATTTGCTTCTCACTCAACCTTTTGGTGTATCGTTGTCCCTCAACAATTTTACATGCCTAGAAAACGATAACATTTCATATTCAGAACTACTGGAAAGAGACATGAAGGCTTCAAGCTATACTGCATATCAAGTAATATTCTCACCTCCATAGGTAAATAGTTGGCTTTCTTTTGGTTCCCTACTTGAAGGCATGGAAGATGCGTATTCTTTATAGTAAAGCCATACATTTCTTGGAAGTATTCAACAACCGACTTCATGGTTAAATTGTCATCAACAGGAAATCTGCGCAAAGAAACAATGAGCATTAGGTCAACCTAAGTTTTATCACTCTCAGAACGAATGTGTTGTATTAACAATGTTAAGAGTAACAAATGCAAAGGCATAAGACAAAAAGCTTACACTAGTTCTCTCGTGGGCTGAGTTGTTAGTCCTGAAACACGATACTTTCTCCGGACATTGCCCCTGTGTGTCACTTCAACTTTCACTCCTCTAAGAGCCTTCTTAATCTAGATGGCATTTGTAGGCAAAAGTAAAAGATTAATCTAAGTGTAAAATGTCCAAAGCATTTCATCTAAAAGCAATGCATCAAGCTTAACAGCATCAACTCGACAAGGGAATCATTCAAGTCCAGTTAGATGTTATTACCTTTACACGATCCGAGTCAGATAAGGGTCTTGACGACACATCTTTTCCAAGAAGCTGGGCTACAAACTCTATCACTGGTAGAGCTTCAATAAATGCAGCTGAAGCCATATCTGTTATTCAGGATCCAAAGATCCAATACAGTTAGGAATGATTAACTACATGAACAACAATCATATAATTCTTTAAAAATTTCACAACAGTCATATTGTATTTAATCTGAATATTGACAATAAAATCACCAATGTTAAGCGACAAGCCCATCTGGGTCGGTCTAATGCTCTGGTAGAATCCACACCATGCTTCTAGACCATCACCAAGCGGCTGAGGTTTCCGGATATCAGGCGAAAAGAAAGATCTTCCGACAGGACAATACCTATACAGAAATGTGCATTATCAGACAAAAATTCAACCTAAAAAAAATCACATGCAGGTCCAAAAACTGAAGCAGTGTCTACCTCTTGATCGAAAGCTCTCTCAAAACAATGTCCAGAATTTGAAGAGCTTCTTTTGGACCATCAGCTCGCTTACCAGCAAGAAATTCACTCAGATGATGTAGATTTGCTCTTGCAACAAACTTAATCACCACTTTATATTCTCTTTCTCTCCTAAAACATTTTACAATTCACAAGAGAGAACAAAGACAAATTATTTAGTACTGGAATGAAATAGGCCTAACCAGAGATGAATCCGTTTTAGATAATCGCATAGCCCGACGTCAACTACTTTGGGATTAAGGCACATTTTATTGAATGATTACACCAGAAAACAAAGAACATCTTTCTTAAGCTCCCGTTTGGCCATAGATTTTGGGAGTAGATTTTTAAAAATGATTGAAAAATATTGTTACAACATTGTTTGTTCATGAAAATTGGTCAGTTTTTGAAAATTTATCTTCAAAATTTCACTTCCATTCACAAAACTTCAATTTTTTTACAAGTAAAATGCATGTCCAAACGCAATTGAGAAAGTTCCAAGAACTGGTGTCCAGCACAACTTCAAAAATTATTATTTTTTCAAGTTTCAACTAAATCTATGGCCAAATGCCAGCTAATTGATCTAGACTGAACCAGATTAAAAAAGTACTTGAGATAATGACATCTTCTTATTTATTTATTCTTAGTAATATTTTGACAAGACTTCAGAAGCTTAGGAATAAAAGGATTTTCTACATTTAAAGCTATCTAGTGATAAATTCTAAATTGAAGTATGAAACAATCCAAAATGAAAGAGGACAAAAACAATAAAGTCTTACTTTGGACCATTGATCACATCATCTTCATCAATAAGCTTAATGGTAAACTCCTTCCACTTAAAAGGAAGTTCACCAGCAGTGTAAAGACTCTTCCTGCCATCATAAGCTGGTAATCTCATCCCTAGGTGGGATTCTTTGTACAGTTTCACAAGCTCTGCCATGATAGCTCTGTTTACAGTTCTTGATGACACTTCAGGGATTACAGTAACCTGCAAGCAGCAGTAAAAAGTTGGTATTCTAAAGGGGAATACATACAAAAAAAATACAAAGAGAATTATCACAACAGTTCTGACCAAAATTCAGAGAGTCATTAATGCCAAGGGAAAAAAAGCAAAGTAAAAACAAGTGAAATAACAAGGGTAAAAAAACTTCAAAGGGGATGTCAGATTAAGGGCCCCAAAAAGTAATACACAAAATTTACTATAGTTCTTCAAAGATGCTCAAAGAAACCATCAAAAAACGCAAATAGTCACTCTATTTCATCAATTTATTTGTCTTATTTTTCTTTTTTTAGTCTGTTTCAAAAACAATTTCAAGTCTAACCTTCAATGTGACATGTTTAAAATCACAAGATTAACAAACATTTTATTTTAGTACATTTAAGACCACAACCTTGAGACAGACAAATTGAAATAGAGAGAGTAGCAACTTACATCATACTGGTTCAACTCTTTGTCTGGTAAATCAGCCAAAAAATGGTTTGCTTTTACAATGCATTTTGTCCCAAGTTGCCCATAACCTGGTCTTGGGGCAAAACACAAAGACTTGCTTGAAGAAGGAAACCCTGAGCTACTTCCATTATTCTCAAGTCCTGACACATTTGTTGCTTCAACAGAAGGAGCTATAACTGGCTTACTTGCTGCTGTACAAGGCCTTGAACTAGGCCTCATAAAGGTCTCACCTTGATCTGACTTTCTGCCTCCTCTTCCCCTCCTTCTACCTCTATTTCTTGAAGGGGGTGAAGTCTGGTTATGGATTTTGTTGTTTTGGAGTTCTTGATTTGGTGGCCCTTTGCCATTTTGAGGAGACTTGGGGTTTTTCTGAACTGGATTCATGGTGTTTTGCAAATGGGGTTTGATCACAATGTGTTGTTCTAAACTTTCTTTCATCTGCCTTATAGGCATGATGACGCTATTTTATCTTTTTTTGCTTTTCTTGATAAGCACAAGAAAACTGTTCAAAAGTAATAATGTCCTTCACTAGATGGCACAGTCCAATATAGTTCTCAACACTCCAAATGGCCTCAAGATTTGAAGATTATTGTACTGAAAACACCAAAAACAGAAAGGGTAACACATGTCAGCAACATAATGAATTTGGCAGGAACCTAAGTGATGAAAAAAGCTTTGATCTTTCACACACAATGAAAATTATCTTGATTTTGCATATCCAAACATTATCACATTTCCTTCAACATATAAAACCAAAAACATTACACAACAGCAGCTAAACATTAATAAAGATTACACCTTTTGTATCAAAAAAATGAAATTTTGCAATTAAAAATTGTCACAGGTCTTGTCACTGCAGAAGGCAAGACTATCAAGCCAAAAAAAAATTAAAATGATGATAAACTGCAAAAGATAAAGAATGAATGGATATCTAACCACCTTAATATAAATGCATACACAGAAAAACAAGCATACAGGAGTACTGAAAAAATCTTTTAAGACTATTTCTCCTTCTGCATGAACATCAGTTATGTAAGAAAGAGCAGCAAAAACTAATTTTCAAGAAACAGTAAAAAAAAAAAAAAGCCAAAAAACAGAGTTAAAAACAAATCAAAAATTTCCTCAGAACCCAAAACCCTCTTAAGATGTTTCTATTTGAAACCCAATATCCATAAATCAAGGTAAAAAAAAAAAAAAGATCATTCTTTTTTACCAATTTGTGGAAAGCCAAAAACTTTGTACTAGAAAACCCACAGAGAAGGAAGAATGAATAATAAGTCCAAAGAAAATGAGACAAAGAAAGGCTTATATGACAATGTTACAAGCATTAGTAAAGGTCAAAAAAACCATATATGACTGCTCAAGAAGAGAGAATAAAAACACCTTGAAACAATCAAAAAGCAACCAAGTAAGTATATAATAATAAAAAATATTACTCAAAAACAAGAAAAAGGAATAAACTTTGAAACCCCAAATTTCATTTACACCCCCCAACCCCAAAACTCACTATCAACACAACAGAACAGCACAATAAAAATGAAATCTTTAAAGGGTGTCTAGAAAAATCAATCACCAAATGAATGAAACTATGAAAGACCAAGTCTTGCTTGATTCCAAGAATATTACAGACTTACAGCAACAACAGAGTCTTTAGTACTAATGTGAGCAAAGACTAAAAAGAGAGAGAAAAAGATGGGATTTCTATGAAGTTTTTCAAAACATATATATATATATATAACAGAGAGGAAAAAGTAAAAATAATGATGATGATGGTGATTTAATTTATTTTATTTTTTTGACATGGAAGCATGCGAAGTAATGTAGGTGTATGTGGTGTTTTTCTTTTATCACATGGAAAAGCATTTGTTAGAGACCTGCTTCTACACACCCTTTCTTTCTCTATCAAAACAACACTTTTGCTTTTTTCACAAACACATTATAGTGCTGCTGTGTCTAGCCACACTTTTTCTGTGTCCTCCTCCTCAGTCCTCACTCTCCTCAGTGCTCCCTCATCAGTCTTTCTTTAATTTCTCCAAGTGATTTGAGGATTATTTTGGATTAATAGTCTGTTTGGTTAAGTTTTCAAGAGGTTAAAAGTATTTATTTTTAAAAAGATAAGGTATTTAATATGATTTTGGGAATAAGCTGTTTTGATTGACTTAAATAAAAAATAGTTTTTTAGTCAAAAATTAAAAAAAATTAAATGACTTTTAAATAAAAAATTAAAAATAGAGCAGACTTATTTTTGATTTATTTTAAATCATTTTAAATTTATTTTAAGTTATTTTTAACCATGTCAATTATTTTCTAATTTACTTTAAGTTATTTTTGCATTTATCAAACATTTTTAAAAGTACTTAAAAGTAGGTAACTTTTTTAAGTCAATACAAACACCCTTTAAATATGTATTTTTTGAAGAAGCAGAAGTTATTTTTTTTAAAAAAAAAAAAAAGAATGTAGTTTTTGCTCTACTGTGGGATTATTATGTTACTGTTTTGTACTATTGAAAAATAATATATTTAAAAGTACTTTTAAAAGTTTTATGAGTGTTTAAAATTTATTGGTTAAACACAAAAAGCTTTTATTGTACCAAAGGATTTTTTTTTAAAGCATATTTGTAAAATATATTTTTCAAAACAAACTCATTTTAAAAGGTTGGCTAAATAGGCTACTATAGTAATTCTTATTTAGTTTCATATTTTTTAATGGATTATTAGTTAATAAATTTAAGAAAGAAATACTTATCTTGTCCATTTTGAATGTTTTATAATTTATAGATTTCAGAAAAGGCACCTTATAAGAGTTGTTTGGTATAATGTTGAATAGGGTTGAATATAGTAATGTTGATTTTGATAATGACGGTATAAGTTGTGTTGATATTATTTCTCATATTTATTGTATTATAATTTATAAGTAACGTGCTTGGCATAATTTCTAAAAAATATATATATTTGTTTACTACAAAAATATCCTTCACAAATGCTGTAAAAAGGATGTGGAAAAGTATTTGAGGGACAATTGTGTTCTTAATCATAATAGTGCATGCGTTAAAAAATTCTTGCATTACAAATATTATGATTTGGTCATTTACTAATTATACATAACATAATATCAAATAGAGTGTACGATTAAGATACAAAATATATCATTATTTATAATTATGTCAAACGACTCCTAAATGAATCCCTTAGCATAAATACAAAACTATAGTCAAAGTTAATGATGTTTTCCGAAATCGTAGTACAGAGCTTTGTCGTTGTCTTTTAAGATTTTGGCCCATCGAGTGATGTTCATGACTCAATTTTGAAAATGTCGAATTGATAATTTTGATTTTAACAAAAAATAATCCTAGACACATCCGTCTTGCATATTTGCTTAAGAAGATTTTTAAAAATAATACTCATAATACCGAATTTCAATATGATATGGTTTTTAAGTTTGGTTTCATAGGGTATCGTAAATTAGTAACATGACTTTTACTCAAATTCGATTTACATATATATTGTGAATAATTATGACCCTGACAATAATTCAAGTATTATATTAATTTAAATTTAAATTAGCAAAAATTATTATAACTTTTCAATATATTTTTTTATGAATTCCATATCGAATACTTATAATTTTTCAAATGCATACTAAATAGTTATTATCTTAAAAGGTCACTGAACTATAGGAAATTATCTAACAAAATCATTAAAAAAAATTTATATCAATAAAATCACTAAACTTAAGGATTTTATCTTTAAAAATCACCAATGTACATTTTTCATTAAAACAAATTTTAGATGACAAATTAAATTATTTTTTATGTCATATAATTATAATTATGAACTCCACAAATAAACAAAATCATAAAATCTATTAATTTTGAAAGGATAAGTCTCTAACTCTATGAGACCAGAAAGGAACGGTTAATCAGATCCCATAATACACAGGATGCTTGGCATCAATTAGCTGCCTGAGTAATTAGGATCAGCCACTACACTAATAATAATAATAATAATAATAATAATAATAATAATAATAATAATAATAATAATAATAATAATAATAATAATAATAATAATAAACAAAGTACGAAAATAAAGATGCCAAGAAAGTTAGTAAAAATCTGGGTAATTCTCTATCTTTGAACAAGACGTCGATTCAGATCGAATTTGTTTGAAACTTCGGCCGATGCGTTCAAACTGATGGCATAGAGCGAGAGAGGAAAAAAACTCGGTATAAAAATAAATACAGTAGATTTTATAATTTTTGTATGGGTAGAGTCCATGATTACATGACATAAAAATAATTTGATTTGCCATTTAAAATTTATTTTATTGATAAATGTAATTGAGTGATTTTCTAAAATAAATGTCTTAAGTTAGGTGATTTTATTGAAACAAAACAAAATTTAATTATTTTGCTAAATAATTTCTCGTAGTTCAATGACCATTTAAGATATTAACTTCATATTAAATATAGAAATTGAAGTGTCAAAAGTTATGACCAGATAATTCTATGTTTATCAAAATATACATACCGCATATCCATCAAGGAAAAAAGAACAAGTAGCACTGGTTATAAGAGGTTATTTGTCTAAATTATCGTCCTTCTTTTTCTTTTTTTACCCCATGGTTCTTTTAAGGAACTCCCACCTTTTTAATCTATTGGTGTTTTCAACTCTGCAATTTTTAGATTATTTTCAAGCATGAAAATATTTTTATTAAAAAAGTTGTACAGTTAGTTACTAAAGCAAGGATATATTTTTTAAAAAAAAATAAGTAATTTATCCTGATTTTTTAAAATGATACTTATTAATTATGAACCAAATTTCAAAAGCTAAAAAAACACACTAAAGCATTGAAAATCCTAAAAAAAAAAAAAATACTTAGTTCGAACTTGCAGTTGGTGCTAAAAATTAATTTCAATATAATATATGTGACAGGGTAGTTTAATCTTTACTCTTTAATTAGGTATTTTGAATTTGAATTCTATTAAAGTTTGAATATCAAATGATTAAACAAAAAAAGCTACTATCACAAAATATGTGATGGAATGATAAAAAAACGTGTTCACCTTTAATTAAAGATTTTGATTTCATACTTAAAAAATAAAATTTTATAGAGAGCACTAAAACTTTTTCTTACTTTCTACGACACAAATTCAAATAATAGTTCACTAAATTTTGAACATTAAATAATTGAAAATATTAGAGTTTCGTAGGGCCTATTTAGTATTAAGTTGAATTAGTCAAATAAATATAATTTGAATACTATATAATTTAATTTTAAAAACTATACCACAAAGGGTTTGATGATATATTAAAAAAATCTTTAAATTTATTCACCCTTTGAAAATCTTTTTGGCAGAGAACACTAAAAAAATCTTAAGGTAAATTTAGGCATATTTGCAAATACTAAATAATTAATAGATAAAATTAGAGTGTACATATTTGCATATTCTTTTTTCTTCGTGTCCTCACTTAGTAGGCATTTGGACATAAATTTGAAATTATTAATTTAGGTGAAGACTAATTAGAAATTAAAATTGTATTTCATAATAAGTTTTATAAACAAAATTTGAAATCAAACTATACTTTTTCTTATAACCATGAAAAATGCACAATTTATTAAAATCATTTTTTTTTTTATGTATTCTTATTAATTGAGCAGCAGCAACAACACAGAGCCTGAAGGTGTGTATGTAGTCTTACTCTTATTCTGTAGAGATAAAATTGTTGTTTTTAATAGATTTTTTGCTCTAGTGTAATACTAACAATTCTGTTAGGTTTTTGCCCTGATTTTCTTACCATAAGTTAAGAATTATTTTTCCTTAAAGAAAAGATCAAACATTACCATAAATGTTTTTACTTTTCTTGAAATGAAAATATAATATTCTTTCATATTTGATTTATTCTTTCCTTTTTAGGAAAAGGTTTTAGAGTAACTAATCATTTTCTAATAAGAAAAGATTTTAGGATTCTGTAAATATAAGTTTGTTTCTTCTAACACAACACAATAACATCCACAATGTAGTCGTTTAATAGTCTTGTTTATGGAGAGATTTATTCTCTATAAAGTTTCAATGTTTTTCTTTATATTAGTTTTGATATAATAATATTTTGATTTTTAGTATAAGTTTTTGTTATCTGATTTATCAACTATATGATTTGCAAATTGTAAGCTTCCGCATGATGCTCTAATCACCCTTAATAACCCAACAAATTCATCAGATGAATTATACAATAATCAACTACTTACAACTTATTAATCTTTTATCACAATGCTCAACCTTCATTTCTTCTTATTTAAGATCTAATGACACATTTCAAATAAGCTTACCTAAGTAAACAATTAATAAAAAATTCATCAAAATAACAATAACTATAAAATCATAATATGAAATCGAAGCATCGAAACGACTCTTATGTACCTCAAGCAGCAAAGCTTCGATAAGCTGTAACGGTCGGTTCAATCTCTATCGGATGTGGATCTTTTTTTTCTTTTTTTTTTTGTCTTTTTCCACTTTTTGAATTTGTAGGGGATCATAGCTTTTGCTTCCACTAAAAATAGACCTACAAAATGAATTAAAATCTACACTTTACTCATTAGAATACAAAAAAATAATAATGCTTCTGAAAAATAACTTTTATTTACTACTTAAATTAATATTTTTTTCCTCAAAAAGCTTGGTAAAATATCTTAATTTATTTAAATTAAATAAATAATACTTTTGGCTTCTCAAAATTTTTAGCCAAATAGGGTATTAACATATCATGATTCAAAATTTCTCTGTGATTTTGATTTAATTTAAACATTAGATACGAATATCTTTTATTTATAAGAAATTAATTTAGGGATCATTTTGAAAATGAATTAATTATAAATAGGGGAAAGGGGAAGGGGAAATAAGCAGTTTTGTTCTAAAGTCTTTTTAGATTGTCAAAGTTAAAAATGAAATAATTTGATTTCCACATTTATTAAATTTATAAACAAAACACATTTTGTATTATCCAGTAAATTACATATTTATTAGTATTTAATTCTCTGTATAAATCATCACCATTATGACTTTGAATAGCAATTAATTAATTAATTAATTAAGAGCATGATCCACAATGGATCTAATAAGTATTAAGGAGTGTTCTTGATTGGGATGATGATTGCTAGTATGGAACATAAGTATGGGTATATTGGGTTTATTGTTATTATTGTTCACCAAGTATTCGATATTTATATTAAAATTTGATTTTTCATATTGCATAGCCTATTTTCGAAAGAAATGCTTCAAATAAGATTATTATTTTTTTCAAAAGCTTGAAATCATAATATTTGATCAAGAATGAAAGAATCTCGATCATCTCATTCCGGTTATAATGGACCTTAGTTGGTCTATTGTATGCATGATGGTATCTATGGACTTTTTAGAGTGAGAATAAGTGGTCTCTATGTGTGTGTTTGAGACAGAATCAAGTAAGCTAGTGTATATTTTTTGTAAAAAAAATCTTAGACATATGATGACATTCTAGACTTGGGGAACTACAATGGGTCCTATTTTATATAGGCAACAAAATGAGAGAAAAAATAATGCCCACTACTGATCAAATTCTTTGGATGGTTGTGAGGTGTTTGTATCAATTTCTTTTTTTATTTTCCTATTTAATATTCATATTATAGTTTGATTAAATTTAAATTTTTATCAAATAATCTCACATTTGGAGAGGAGGGAGAAAGCTCTCACTAACTAAGACGATTTCATACTCAAGAGTAGGGGTTCATAGTTCGGTTTGGATCGGTTATTGATTAAAACCAAAACTAAAATCAAACCAATTTAGTCGGTTTTTAAAATTTCTAAAACCAAACCAAACGAAAAAAATAACTGTCGGTTTGGTTATTGTCGGTTGATTTGGTTTGGTTAAGTTTTTTTGGTTTATTCAGTTTGAAAGTAATAATTTTTATGATGACATATGTATCTTAATTGACACAAACACCTAGAACATGAACAATCCACGAAAAAGGTACATTCGGTTCAATTAAGCAATATTAGAGTTATCATTACATGAACAAAGTGCTTCAATTAAGTGAAAGTGTGACTATTTTATCTGAAGTAGGGTGGGTAAAAACTAAAATGGATTTTGATGAATTTGGACATATGATTGTTATAGTTGGGCTAAATTTTTGAGCTTGAGAAAATGGTGAAGTTAAATACGTAAGTTAATTAAAATTTAACAAAATATTTATATTTTATTTATGAATAATATATAAATAATTATAAAATTTATATATCTAATATATCGGTTCGATTTGGTTATTTTTGCGGTTGTTTTTTTGTAAAATCAAAACCGAACCAAATAATATCGATTTTTCAAAATTTAAAACCAAATCAAATCAAATATAATTTTCTTTAAGATTTGATTCAAATTGCAGTTCGCTTTGATTTTTTAACCATAATCCTGAACAGCCCTACTCAAGAGATTCTAACCTAATTGAAGATCTCTAATTAAAGATAAAAGTACTTAGTAAATGAAAAGTTTAAAAAAAATTACTCTTTGAATTGATGTTTTTGTTTTTAAGTTGTTTTATGAATGTGACAAAATAAGTGAACCCAGTAAAATTGTGGATTATGGGAGACCAGAGTACCTTTTTATGTTGCCTAAATCCACGGATAAAATTCGGTCAAGTATAATTAGGTCAAGTAATGTTTAATGACCTCATAGATTCATGCCATGTATATTATATAATAATTTATGGTTGATATCTATTTAAATTATATATTCATCTTAATAATAAGGGAATAAAGAAATTAAGTGTACCCTAGCTAATATTTTCAAGAAAAAAAATAAGATTGGTGGGAATATGCGGACTTCCCGATTTTTTTACCCGCCAAACCTCATACTTGTATTGAGCTTTTAAAATTATACTAATTTTAAAGAATTTGACACTTTTGAAGAATTCGAGTAAATATGTTTTTATAATTTGAAAACCTCCAAATAAGTTTTTTTTTTAAATGTATTATCATGCTCTTTAGTTGAATTATTATTTAGAACTCAATGATGTTTTTAAGTTTGATCTATTTTTGGAGATTACTTCAGAATTCGGAGAAAGCATGTGTGAAATTATTTCTGAAGAAGTTTGGCAGGTAAAAAGTCAGGAAGTCCGCATATTTCCGTCAATCTTAATTTTTTTCTTAAAAATATTAGCTTGGGTACACTTAATTGCTTTATTTGATAGTTTTAAAAAATAAAAATAGTTGACAGCTTTGTTGTTTTTATTATTATAATGAGTATATATAATTTAAATGCATCTCAACCATAAATTATTATATAGTACACATGACATAAATTTATAAGGCCATTGAACATTACTTGACTTAATTATACTTGACCGAGTCTTTATCCTAAATCCACTGGCTCTCTTTCAAAAGAACAAAAACTTTTGAAACTTATAAAACAATATCATAATATTTGTGTGATTATACTATTTTTAAGACTTAACATCTTAAATATGTCATTTCTGAAATTACAAAAATATATATGAGTATATCATTTTTCTTAAAACGTACTAATAAAATCGTCTGTGCCAAACAAAGTGGAGGAAAGAGTACAAACTCTCTTAAAACTAAGCCATATTTCTATAATTTTAAAAAAATAAATTTTCAAATCTTCTTTTTATTTTTAATAAAATAATTTACAATCATCCAAATATTTAAATTTTAAATTAGATCACAAGTTTGAAAAAGAACTTTGTGTCAAGTAAGTCGGTCTCATTGATGCCAGAGAAAGTACTTTTTTTATGTCTTTTTTTTTTTTTATTGCACCCTTTCCTAATATGATTTTTAATACAATGAAAGATCTATTCGGTGCGTATAAAATACTCATTACAAAGTGCTTACTTGTAGGACAAAGATTGTAACAAGAAGTTGTAGCAACTAAGGATTATGTGCTAGTAAAAGGAGAAATAATTTAGTCTGAACCAGTATGTATGAGGTTGGATATTCATTTGATTTGTCAGAGAGAAGCAAGAAAGCAGCAAAGATCCAAGTGTTAAATGTAAAAAATTCAATAGTAATGATGACATTTTTCAAGATTCATGAATAGTGAAGAGATGATAGTGGAATGGATCAAATTTTCATCATTAGGAGGATCTTCTACCTCTGTGAGGTGTGGAGAGATAATTTGCTGCACATCAAAACAAACATCATTAAAATATAATGTACCTTCTTTTGTTTGGTTTTTGGTGTCATCAACAATACACTACACATACCCATAAATGCACCATATCATTACCTATAATTAAATAAAAAGAAAAAAAAATGTTTTTTCATTTGTTCTTTTTCTTAAGGTCTGGGTTTGGGGTGAGGGTAGGGGGTATGGGGTATGCGGAGTTTCTTGTTTTCATGCAAAAATGACATATCAAAGTTTGAATTTTACTACAACCATATGATACTACTAAGAAAAAGAAAAGATTTGGTACCTATAGAAGATGGATATGAGAAAGAGATATATATTCAGGTGTGGGGTTAATAAAAATAATTGTAATTGATCCAATTTGTGTAATATTAGTTAAAATGAATTGATCCAACTTGTACCTTTAGCATGTTGTATATAAATTTTAACAACATACTTTTTCCTCTAAAATTGATCCAAATTGTTCCAAATCAACACACATGACTAAAATATTATTATATTTAACCTTCTAATACAAGTCTTACTAATTGTTTTAGTATTAGATTCACCTTCAAAAATCAATAGATTCACTTTGCTTTCTTCGACATCAAGCTCAATTAATAAAGCTCACCAATAGTATTCTCAAAAAAAATTCAGCCAAAATCAATCCAGCATACCACAAACAAATAATGAGCCTTCAATTTTCTACTAACACATATATTAAAAAAAAATGAAGAAGGAATAGGAGGAATTACTAGTGGATATATAAATTACACAAGTTTCCTTAATAAATTAAAAGTAAAAAATTAAACACAAATTAAATTTCTCAAAAAAAATGCAAAAAAAAAAAAAAAAACCATCAACCTAATATTCTTGACTCTGGATAAATACGAATTTTAAATTCTGAATATGCTCACATTCGTGTAGAGATACATTAAGCCACGTCTAAAGGGAATCCATTAATACCAAATAAGGTTAAAATTGATGTTGAAACCATAGATGGGCCGTTTTTGTTTTGTTTCTAAGTTTTGGTTAACTTTTTATTAATTTTAATATTTGGGTGCGTTTTAGATAAGAGCAAAGACACATTGTGGTTGTGGACAAAGGGGAGGGATATTTGAGAAGTTCTAGTGTTTAGTGGGGTTGCCATGGTGGAGTTTCCTAGGAAAAACGTTTCCCTAAGTGAGTGTCGTGCGTGTGGTGGGCCCCTTTTTCGTAAATAGAGTTATTTGTATTCAGATTTATGAAAAATAACGAGATTTTACTTAATTGTGATATCCGCACACATCTATATATATATATATATATATATAGTAGAAGAGGTGATAGCACTTATGTGTCGGCGCCTTAATTAATTTTTAATTTTAATTTTTAAATTATCAATTAATTAAATAATTAATTTATTTTTTTTAATAATAAAGAAGTTACTTTTTAAGAAGATAAGTTAGAGTTTTTTTGACTTAATAAAAATTATTTGTTTTTTCTTAAAAAACGTGTAAAAGAGTAGATACATTCTTGAATTTTGATTTTTTTAAAATAATTAAATATATATAATTAAATATTGATTGACAAAAATCTATATAATAATAATAATAATCTTTCCACGACCTCCTTATTTATAGCAAAACAATAATAATAATAATAATAATAATAATAATAATAATAATAATAATAATAATAATAATAAACTTAATTATTAAATTAATAAAATTAATTTTGAAATCACGTAAACATAAAAATAAACAATCCATGTAATACTATTTTTTTAAAAAATATATGACAGAATAGATATTTTTAAATAATGAATCACTATTTTATTTAAATAAAAAAAGATTTAAAAGCAGTTTTTACAATTAAAAAATAATTTAATTTTGGAATTGGAAAATATAAAAAATCTGAATAATAATTACAAACAGAAAGCCAAAAACTGAAATATAAGAACACAACTTAATTTTAAAATGAAAAAAATCAAACAATTAAAAAGACGTTTAGGACTCTTTTTTATAAATAATAAGACGTTTAGGACTCTAAATTAATTACATTTAATGTTATTAAATAATAAAATAACTATTTTTTAAAAACAGTTCTAAAAAAATAGGATTTTTTTTGGTGCATTTTTAAAATTTTGACTTTATCTTAAACAATTGAGTTTTTTTAATTGAAAACTGATTATAACTTCTATTTACAGTTTTAGAGTTTTAACTTTTTTGTTCTTCGTTTTCTCTCTATAAATACAAAACACAGTACTTACTTTCTTTATTTTTATTTTTATGTGATTTTATTTTTGAAAGAGAATCATCGTGGAAAATTTTAATTATGCTTCATGGCTTTCAGCTAACAAATTAAATTATTCTCTTTTTTTCGATGAGTCTATTTAATGCATTTCTATAATAAAAATTGAATGAAGAAAATACTCATCATAAACAAGAGGATCTTCATTTGAAGGATCCAAATTCAACATAAGATTGAAGCAACTTAGACTTAAATAGTGTATATATTAGGAATATATGGAAATGTTGATCAACTTTTTGAATGAATTGACAACATTATACATGAATTTTTTTATGTAATATTTTAGTATTATCATTGCATATATTGAAGCCACAATTCCCGAATGAAGAGCTCTTTCGTCGCTTAGAATTAGAGTTTTAAAAAATCACTTTAAATATAGTTATAGTGTACATAAGTAATTGCATTGAAGAATTTTCTTAGCGTAAATTATCACTTAATTCATTAAAGATAAATTAACTATTAGTTTGAGTTACTAATTTTTTTTTTAATTATTATATTAAAGTCTATCTTATTATAATTGCAAATAACTTGATAATTTGCAAAATCTTAATGTAACATGCTTGCTACACTTCACTTTGATTAACTCATAACTTATTAAGAAAAAAAAAAGTGAAAGAAAAAAGAGTTCTCATACGAGGGAGAAAATGAACATTTATCAATTAATTAAATATAATTAATTTTTTTAAATAAAGAAAAGAAGTTACTATTTTAGAAGATAAGTTAAAGTTTTTCATTTAAAAAAATGTATTTATTTTTTTCTTAAAAAACCATGTAAAAGAGTGTCATTATTACATACTTGCGAAATTCACAATAAATGATGTATCCTTCTGAAATGATACATAAGTGATTTTAAATTTAATTAAATAGTAACATGTTAAATTTAAAAATTAAAACTTTAAATACATCCATAAAACAAATTCAACCATGAATTCAAAATTCAAAATATAAATAACAATTTATTATAATGGGACCTGTTAGATATTAATTTAAATTTCCTACATATAATGAAAATTAATTTAGAAATGTTCACGAATTTAAAATTTTATTGAAATATATACCTAAATAGAGGATAAAATAAATAATCAAGAAATCGAGAAATAATTAAATATAAAGTCTTTTACAACTAAAAATCACACAACCTTTTCAGTTTCAAAAGAAAGTTACACGTGTTGTTTATTTCCACAAAATATGTCTGAGATCCTATACTTTTGAAACCGTATTTCTACAAAATATGTCTGAGGTAAAATCACATTTTTAAAATTCATTTGTTTACATCTAATTAAATTTTTAATTATTGTTAATTGTTTTTCAATTTTACATATAAAAAAACATCTAACCAAAAATATTACTACCAAATAATCAACAAAAAAATGACATTTGTAGGGCAAACCTTCGAAATATTTGTATTTTAAAAAAAACAAATGCAATTGTTTTCCCATTAAAGTTAAAAATAAAAATAAAAGTTGGATTCTAAGTTGAGAATAAATTTATAAATAAACAAATTATGTATAGTTTATTAGTTTAGAGATGATATAGCTATTTTTAATTTGAATTAAGACGTAAACATTTTCAACTATTTAATTAAAAAATAAAAACTTAAATGCATGTGTTTTTTTTAAATGATTAGTTAGAATTCTCACACCATCGTAATTTTTTGGTTTTTTTTTAAAAAAAATAATAATTAAGAAGAGTTAATTATTGTTTTTGTTAAACTAAAATTAAAAAGAATAGAAAAGAGTCCTATTAACTGTGGTAACATTCTAATTTACAATTCGGTAATTTATATGATTATTGTGTGTTATGGATAATGCTTATCATTCAATTTTTATTTTTTATGTTTCAGTTATAATTTTTTAAACATTTAAAAAAAAAACAATTTTATTTTCCTTTTCTTTGAAGAGATATTATTTGAAACTAACCTTATTAATCACAACAAAAAAAAATAAAAATCAGTGACATTAGCATGTTGATGGTACTTATAATTTATTATCTTTTATCTAATTGTATTAAAAATAATATATTAATTATTTATATAAAATTAGATTAAAGTTTTTATACTATGTTAAGATAAACATATTTATTAAAGAATAAAAACATATTTAAAAAAGCTAAACAAATCTAAAAATCCATAAAATAAAAGAAGATATTTATAGTAAATTGAAGGAATAGAAGTTGATCCGTTTTTTCATCTTTCAGCTTTTTTTTGCATTAAAAATAATTTATTTTTATGTGGTATGTTAATTTGATAACTTATTTTTATGTGGTTATATTAATTAATTTACTTATAATAATTTTTTTAAATTAATCACCGAAATTCATTATTTTGTACATTCTTATTTTATGCAATTATTTGATTAAATGAAAATCGTCTTATTTTGCAGGATTGAACGAGAGATGATTGTGCTAAAGAGATTGCAGCATATTTTGTAAATTATATTTAAATTTTAGCTAAAAGTAGAGTCAATATTTTTAATACTAGATTTTAGATTGATCTATAAATTTAAAATTTAATTAATTAGCACAAGTATTAATTCAACAAACGCCATATATTCTTTTAGTTTTCATTATACCAAAAGAAGGGAAAGTTGTTAGAATAATGTTCAGTATTTTTGAAGAACATATCATCATTGCACATATATTAGGGGAGAAATTTTGTTAGCTTTAGTTGTATATATAATATTAAAATATTATATCTGATTATACATATACTTTTGTTACTCAATAATAATTTGTATTAGTTATTTCTAAATTTTAAAATATCCGTGCAACACGCGGGAAAATATACTAGTAGTATGTAATATCGGAATACTTTGTATTTGCGTGCGTAACAAATAGGATACATTGGGTTTCCACTTTTAATAAGTGTGTTCAGTATTGTTTGCAACAAATTTAACGTGATTGAAAAATAAATAATGAAACAGAATTTTTATTGATGAATATTTGTGAGTATAACCTTTTTCCTTCCTTGATTATTTTCTCAGTATTGGTAGTAGCAATTGTCTCGAATGTAGGATGATGGACCTCCTTGCAATGTATTTGATAGCTTCGAACTCCATACGGAAGCTTTGACAAAGGTAGTATTTAATATCTTGATCTCTTTTATGAATATCTCAAGAATTTATGTGATTTCAAGATGTCTCTTCGAGAAAATATGTCACCTTTTATACATGTATGAGTGATTGCTTATAGCAGAGTAGCCTCCAAAAATTCTAATAGAGATTATTGTATTTGTCTTGTAGAATTGTTTTTATAACAAAAATATATCAATTCTAAATCACAAAGTTAATGTACCCTGACCCCCTCTTTCATTTATACAAGTATTTACTTTTGAATTTTCTTTTCCATATATGTTTTTTTTTTTGTTCTTTTCTTCCTTAAACTAAATGCACAATCAACTTAAATTCTGTGAGTTGTTGCATGTCTATGCCAAATATACTAGTCCAACAATTGCATTCACTTTTTGGTGTCGCACTTGTAATTGGATCAAGCGTGTACTTATTTATTGCCATTAGATGGCAAGTACATACTTAATTACATTAAGAAATATTCTTATTTTATAGCCAAAATGGCCATATTTTTTCGAAAGTAAAAAGAGTTAAATTATTTTTTAAAAATATTCATTTTTAAATAATTAGGTATTTGATCAAGTTTTTAAGAAGAGATAAGTATTTTTAGTTAATAGTAGAATAAAATATTATTATTTTTTTCTAATAAAATTTTGGTCAAACACAAAATTGATGTTAATTAATTGATTAATCAAATTCAAATTATTATTTTTAAAAGATACTTTAGCCAATTTAAGTAATTAATTGCCTTGATCAGTCTTTGTCATGTGGAATGCTTTTCTCCTTAAAACGAACAACATTAGAATATAATATAAGAAATAAATAAACATTAAGCATAAGCTCAGATGTGACAAATATTGTCATTTGACAATATTATTTTCACCAAGTTTTTGTATTTTTTTTATATCACACATGGCAAGCACTGGTTATATATAGTTGATGTTTTAAAGATCATATATTATATTAATTAGCTTATTTATAATTATCCCTTATGTTTTTTTGAATAATATTATTACTTGCTTCATGGTGCAGTAATGCATGCGTGTAAATATTAATTTTCAAATATAAATTGAAGTAATAAAGTGATTATTATAATTTTTATTATAGTAATGCATGCGTGTAAATATTAATTTTCAAATATAAATTGAAGTAATAAAGTGATTATTATAATTTTTATTATTAAGATGTAATAAAGTTTTTGGAAGGCTATGTTTGTCGGCATGCTTATTAGACATTCTTTTATTGTCAGAATTTGACTAGGGATAGCTGCCTTAATTCTCTTTATTCTTCCAATATTCCATAGGCTTCACTTCCCATGCTACCAACTATTTCACCGTCCGTCTTTACTTGTTCAATATATTACATTTTAAAATAATTGATATTTTGAATTATATTCTTTAATTTTAGATATATGTTAGCAGACAATTAAATTTATATATAATTAAAAAAATAGTTCTGCACATTCTACGTAACGTTATATATATATATATATATATAGAATATCACCTAAAATGTGAATGGTATATAAAACGCCAAATAGAATACATGTGTCTACTTATTTAGCTATATCAAAATTTAAGTGTTTGATGCAAACCCAAAGCGTTAAAAGGGGCATAGATGTCAGTTACAGTCATATATTAAAGGGCAATGTTATGATATATTATGCTTATTAATAATAGTTGTTCAACTTTAGTTAGTCAATTTGAAAAATCAAGAGATAATATTTCATTTTATGTCTATTTTATTTTTATTATTAAATACTATTCATTTTATAACATTTAGGTGACTTATAATTAATCAGAATGTTATAGTAGTAAAATTACTCTTTTTTTGTTGTTTCTTAACAAAGATAATGGACAAGTAAAGATGAGGAAGTAAATATATTATGATTCTTTGTTTTAGTTCGTCTGTCTAATTTTAACTGTACACGAAATATAAAAAAATATTTATGATTTTTTAAAGTAAAATTACGTGAAATGCACCAAAATACTTTTAATATTGTGATTTTATTAAAGGCAAGCACTGGTTATATATAGTTGATGTTTTAAAGATCATATATTATATTAATTAGCTTATTTATAATTATCCCTTATGTTTTTTTGAATAATATTATTACTTGCTTCATGGTGCAGTAATGCATGCGTGTAAATATTAATTTTCAAATATAAATTGAAGTAATAAAGTGATTATTATAATTTTTATATAGTAATGCATGCGTGTAAATATTAATTTTCAAATATAAATTGAAGTAATAAAGTGATTATTATAATTTTTATTATTAAGATGTAATAAAGTTTTTGGAAGGCTATGTTTGTCGGCATGCTTATTAGACATTCTTTTATTGTCAGAATTTGACTAGGGATAGCTGCCTTAATTCTCTTTATTCTTCCAATATTCCATAGGCTTCACTTCCCATGCTACCAACTATTTCACCGTCCGCCTTTACTTGTTCAATATATTACATTTTAAAATAATTGATATTTTGAATTATATTTTTTAATTTTAGATATATATTAGCAGACAATTAAATTTATATATAATTAAAAAAATAGTTCTGCGCATTCTACGTAACGTTATATATATATAGAATATCACCTAAAATGTGAATGGTATATAAAACGCCAAATAGAATACATGTGTCTACTTTTAGCTATATCAAAATTTAAGTGTTTGATGCAAACCCAAAGCGTTAAAAGGGGCATAGATGTCAGTTACAGTCATATATTAAAGGGCAATGTTATGATATATTATGCTTATTAATAATAGTTGTTCAACTTTAGTTAGTCAATTTAAAAAATTAAGAAATAATATTTCATTTTATGTCTATTTTATTTTTATTATTAAATACTATTCATTTTATAACATTTAGGTGCTTATAATTAATCGGAATGTTATGGTAGTAAAATTACTCTTTTTTTGTTGTTTCTTAACAAAGATAATGGACAAGTAAAGATGAGGAAGTAAATATATTATGATTCTTTGTTTTAGTTCGTCTATCTAATTTTAACTGTACACGAAATATAAAAAAATATTTATGATTTTTTAAAGTAAAATTACGTGAAATGCACCAAAATACTTTTAATATTGTGATTTTATTAAAGAAGGCATCACATGAGTGGTTTGGGGTCAATATGTAATTAGTATAATCTAAAGGACTAGTTAGCTAAAGTTAGTTAGGGTACTTAGAAGATACTTTCCTATTCATGTATATATATGTAAACAAACACTCAGTTGGATTAATGAACAAATTCATTAAAATTACATTTTCTCTCAAACTCTCTGCTCTTAGTTCATAAAACATTCTAGAGTCAAGGAATGTTCATCAACGTATCCTAATTCAAGATATTGAACATGGTATCAGAGCATTATCAATCACTACAGTGATTGTAGTTGCGATCAACCACACACAATCTGTGCTATCTTCTGAGAAATTGGTACAGTCATAGCAACCGTAGATAATGAGTTACTGGAAAAACTAAGCAATAATCATCCTCTGTTCTTGAATAACATTGATAATTCAGGTGTTATGTTGATTTCAATTCAGCTATCTCGATTTGAGAATTTCTCTGTGTGGAGCAGAGCCATGCGAATAACAATTCTGGGAAGAAACAAACTCGAATTCATCGATGGATCTTGCAAAAAGGAAGCGTATGGGGAAAATCTAAAAACTCTGTGGGAACGATGCAATGCCATTGTTCTATCATATATCATGAATTATGTGTCGAAGGAACTACTTGGAGGGATCGTCTACTCTACGAATGCGGCAGCTGTGTGGAAGGATTTGTGTGAAAGGTATGATAAGGTCGATGGAAGTCGAATCTACCAATTACACAAAGAAATTGCAACCATTAGTCAAGGTACAAGAACTGTTTCTGTATACTTCTCTCGATTGCGAGAACTGTGGGTGGAATTTGATAGCTCTTGTACCTAGTTGCGATTGCCATAATTCAAGAGATTTTGTAGCATTCATGCATAATCAAAAGTTGTTGCAGTTTCTTATGGGTCTTAATGAATCATATGATCAAACACGAGGTCAGATTCTTATGATGATACTCCTTCCCTCCCTAAATAAGGCCTACTCCATGTTGATTGAGAGAGAAGGTCAATGTAGGATTTCACAAACTGCTAGTGGTGGACAAGCTGAATTACATGCAATGTTCACTACTCGAAATTCACCAACACAAGTTCCTAAACATAAATCCCCTAACATCCCTAGAGCTAATTGTTTCCAACTTCATGGATATCCTCCTGGTCTTGAAAGGCGGAAGAATGGATCTGTATATGAATGAGGAAAGAATAACAATGAGAGGAGACAATTTCAGGCTGCTCACAGTGCTGTCAATGATGAACAAGAGTACAGGTACACAGGAGATCAAAATCACAATAGAGAAATAAATTCAGGTAACAACTCATATGGTAGAGTTTCCAGTGGAAAGGTGGATCACACTGACTACACCAGGGTATGAGTGTCACACATGATCAATACAGTCAGATACTACAAATGCTTGGCTAAGCTAATATTCAGGGAGGAACTGAGGGATCACTTGCATCTCACCCTAACAATAGTGTAGGTGCAAACCTAGCTCAGGAGTGTTCACCATCATCAAGTAAGGATATTGCACTCATAGTCAGTACTAAGCAGCAGGGATGAATTATAGACTCAGGTGCTACTAACCATATGACACCTTCCTCTACTATGCTTGATTGTCAACACCAACTTCCACCAGATAGACCTAGAAGATTGTATTTACCAAATGGAGATATTGCTACTGTTACACATACAAGCTCCTTTTATATGACTTCACATGATACAATAAAAAATGATCTTATAATTCCTGATTTTAAGTTCAATCTTCTGTTAGTCTCCAAACTTACTAATGACTTAAATTGTGTTGTTTCTTTCTTTCCTGACTTTGTCATATTTCAGGACCTCTACAATGGGCAGGTGAATGAGATTGGTAGAGAGAATGCAGGTCTGTATCACTTGCCTACCCACAAGGTCAGTATAGACAAACTCACTCAGTGTTTCACAACAGAGGCTAATAAGGAAACTCAATCAGATTCTCAAGTCCTACTATGTCATCAAAGACTAGGTCACACATCACCTAGTGTCCTAACACATGTTTTTGATTTCCCTGTCATTCAATGTTCTAAAGAAGTACATACTTGCACAATTTGTCCACTAGCTAAACAACATATATTGCCCTTTGTTCATAGTACTTCCATGTCTACCATTCTTTTTCAGCTGTTACACATTGATGTTTGGGGTCCCTTTAATACTCCTACTCATGATGGAATTAGATTTTTTTATAACTGTTATTGATGATTTTACAAGAATGTTGTCGCTATTCCTAATCAAATTGGAAAGTGATGTGTGTGTTGTGTTGCAAAACTTCTTCATTATGGTACAAACTCAGTTTAATTTCAGGGTTCAGACTATCAGAACAGATAATAGTTCTGAATTTATTAATACTGAATGCCACAAGTTGTTCACCAATCTAGGCATTGTTCATCAAAGAACATGTATTCACACCCCTCAGCAGAATGGGGTTGCTGAGAGGAAACATAAACATATATTGGAGGTAACCAGGGCAATCAAATTCCAAGGTCACATTTCCATCAGATTTTGGAGACATTGTATACTCAGTGATGCATATATCATTAATAGGCTTCCTACACCTGTGTTACATGGCAAATCTCCTTATGAAGTTTTTCATAAGAAACAGCCTTCACTTCAGCATCTGAAGGTTTTATGTTGCTTGTGCTTTGCCAAGAATATGTATATTCAGGATAAATTTCAGCCTAGAAGTGTAGTTGCCATCTATATGGGATACAGTGAAAATACAAAAGGGTATATTTTATATGATCTGAAGGACAAATACTTTTTTCTCAGCAGAGATGTTCTGTTCAGAGAAACTATGTTTCCCTTTGCAGTTCCAGCCTCCACTGCATGGAAGTTATTTCCTACCATTTTCTCATCAGACATTGATCCTCATCCTAGCACTCCAACTCCGACAGTGGTTGAACCTGTTGTGCTTGCACTATCTCCCTCCCCATCAGATGTTTCTGCCTTGCCTAAACAAAGGAGATCCTCAAGGAGTAGTAGAGCCCTTCTTGTGGAGGACTATGTAGTAGCTGCGAAGCTCAAGACTGTCACCAAGCCAGTTTATTCTGCACCCTCCTTACCAGGCTTATCTCTCAAACTTTGGCAATGATGTTGAACCTTCTACCTTTGAGGAGGCATGTTCTGATCCAAGATGGGTGGATGCTATGACCTGTGAGATCTCAGCCTGGATGCCAACAACACCTGGACCATTGTCCCTTTATCTCTAGGCAAGAAGGCTATTGGCTGCAAGTGGATATTCAAGATCAAATATCTAGCTTTAGGTGAGGTGGACAGATTTAAATCTAGATTGGTTGCAAAAGGGTTCAATCAAAGAGAGGGTATTGAATATCAAAAGACCTTCTTTCCTGTGGTTAAAATGGTTACAGTCAGAAGTGTCTTGGCACTTGCTGCCACTGAGCAGTGGCATATCCATCAGATGGATGTTTCAAATGCATTTCTTTAAGGTGATCTACTTGAAGAAGTTTATATGACTCTTCCTCAAGGCTTTCAGGCTCCTAAAGGCTTTAATGTGCAGGGGGAGAAACCAGTATGCAGGCTCATTAAATCCTTATATGGTTTAAAGCAAGCTCCTAGACAATGGAATGTAAAACTCACAGAGGCACTCCTCAAACTTGGTTTTGTTCAAAGCCATCTATTACTCATTGTTTATAAAAAGGACTAGTGAATCCTTGGTGATAATTCTAGTCTATGTAGATGATATGATGATCACTGGAAATGATCTCAATCTGATATAAGCAACAAAGGGAATATTATAGAATACTTTCAAGATGAAAGACTTAGGAAACTTAAGATACTTCCTTGGGATTGAATTTGCCACATCACAAGAAGGTATTGTCATGCATCAAAGAAAATACACCTTGGAAATCATTTTTGAGGTTGGTCTTGGTGTTGCTAAACCAGCCTCTACACCACTTGATCCCTATGTACAGCTAACAACTAAGGAGTATGATGATCTAAATGGAGAAAGGGCATGAAGATAAGTTACTGGAAGATGGAACTATATATAAGAGACTAGTTGGAAAGCTATTATATCTTAATGTTACAAGACTAAACATTTCATTTGCCACCCAAACACTGAGTCAATTTCTACACCAGCCAAAGCAATCTCATCTAAATGCTGCACTTAAAGTTGTAAGATACATAAAGGACAAGAAGGACAAGGAGTACTATTGTCCAGCAGAAGCCCCAAACAGTTGAGAGTTTACTGTGATGCAGATTGGGGAGCTTGTTTACACACAAGAAGATTAGTTTCAGGTTTTATGGTAAAGCTAGGAGAGTCATTGATCTCTTGGAAGTCAAAAAAGCAGACAACAATATCTAGAAGCTCAGCTGAAGCTGAGTATAGAAGTATGGCAAGTGTTGTAGCTGAAGTTACATGGATAGTCAAGTTATTCAAGGAACTGGGAGCTGAAGTTCAAACTCCAATTTGCATCTATAGTGATAATAAATCAACAATACAAATTGCTGCCAATCCGATACTACATGAAAGAACAAAGCATATCGAGCTGGATTGTCATTTCATACGCGAGAAGATTCAACAAGGACTAATTGAAACAAAGTATCTACACACCAAGGAGCAAGAAGCTGACATACTAACTAAAGGTCTAGGGAAGTCTCAACATGAACATTTGTTATCCAAGTTTGGTGTAATGAGCCTGTTCATACATTCAAACTTGAGGGGGGGTATTAAAGAAGGCATCACATGAGTGGTTTGGGGTCAATATGTAATTAGTATAGTCTAGAGGATTAGTTAGCTAAAGTTAATTAGGGTAGTTAGAAGATACTTTCCTATTCATGTATATATATGCAAACAAACACTCAGTTGGGTTAATGAACAAATTTATTGAAATTACATTTTCTCTCAACTCTCTACTCTCAGTTCATAGAACATTCCAGAGTCAAGGAATTGTTCATCAACATATCCTAATTCAGGATATTGAATAAATCTTAAGTATGTTATATAAAAAAAATTGAAAATAAAACATTCACCCAAAAAAGACATAAATATTTAAAACGGATTTAAAAAAGGAAGACAATAAATTAAAATTGATGCATATAATATATCTTTCTTTTCCAACATGCTAGTATATAGATATGTCTTCTTTTTTTATTTTTCAACATGCTACATCTACTACATGAGTCAATACAAGTATGATTACTTTCTTGAAAGTGACGAACCACCCCCTTTATTTTTTTGACATTTATTTTAATTTTTTTCTAGTCTAAATGATTCTCACCCGCCCCCCCACAACAACGCCCTCCACCCACGGACGTAATATTCCTCCACAAAGTCTCCTCTTCGATCCAGTCAAAGATAACTGTCACTGTCAAGAATATATATATAGTATTAGAGATTTCTGAGTCTGATTAACACCCTAATAATTGACATTTGAACTTGGGGTCTTGGGCTAAAGCTTGGATGATTGAACAATATTATATGTCCGTTCTTTTTTACTAGTTCAGTATTGGTTATATGTATTCCGGCCTTCTTAAAATATTGTTAGTGTTAACTACTGTTAAACACTCTTTTTTATCAAGATATACATATTAACTATGTTTGAAAATCTAAATTTAATTATATTGTTTGGAAAATAATTACTTTATTAAAATAGACAAGTAAGAAAATAATTTATTTGGACTAGTAAAAAGGAGTGGATGGGTAAATGTTTCTTCTATGCCGTGGTGGTTGTTGTGTTGGGATAATGGAATATTTTAGGCTACAATTAATTAGTATAATGTGAAAGATGTAGACTTTAATTAGTAGAGTAGTAGAGTGTAATCGTGCACTTTAATGATCCTCTTTAGTATGTACAGTGGTGAGTTTATTCAGAGACAAGTCAGAATTAAAAGTTTGGGTTCTAAATTTTCTTTAGAACCGTCAAATTAATTTTGTTAGAGATTCACAAATTAATATTTGGTGAACAAATCAATCAATTGATAATGGGAATTTGGGAGGATACTTGTCAAATAGTGAAAGTCTTATCGGAAATAAGCTCTCGTATATGATGTGACAATCTATATCAATATGCTTCGTTTTCTCATGATGAGCGGGATTATTGGTGATCTAAATAACATTAGTGGAATTTGCGTGCAGCACTGATGAACCAGTAAGCTAAGGGTAACCCCCAACTTGGATAGAATCTAATGCCCCAACTCTTATCACTATTAAATTTCTTTATAATTTATATAATTATCTAATATATTTTTTTTTAATCACGAAAATATATAGTATTATATAAAATAATGTCTTTTAAATATTTTTATAAGATTTTTCATAAATAATTAAATTTGCGCTACATTTCAATCCAACTTTTGATGAGTTGAATCGAATGGACCAAGGGTGAAAAAAAAAGAAAAAAAGAATTGAATGGACCAAAATTAACAAATTTAGTTAGATAGAAGAATTATTGGAAAAACCTGCCCAAAAATTAATTGGGGTGAGATTGGCTAAATAATGATCCAGCCCAACACCCCAACCTACACAACCTTTACCAAGTTTTTATTTTCTTATATTTTATTTAATTACCAAAATAATTAATAATAAAATCCTTTTCATTATTTTTATATATAATATATCAAAACTATTTTTTGAAAATATTTTTATAGAATTTCTCATAGTTTAATTAGGTAACTCTTAAATATGTTGGATTTAAGCAGAACAAACTGAATTGAGTTAATAAATAGACAAGTTATTAGTCCGTTTAAATTTAAAGATGGATCATATTATTATGGGCTACTTTTGCACCTCCAATTCATATGTAAATTACCTCTAATATTACTCTTCATTCTAGTAAACATCAAAAGGCAAAAATCCACTTGGAGAAGGTAAAAGCAATATCAAAATAAAATGTATAAAGCTTGGAAGATATATAGATAGATTCTTTCATAAAAAGCTGTTAATATATTACCACTCACTAAACATCAGAAGAATGCTTTTTTCACATCTCTTGTGAAAAAGAAGAGAATCTATTAAGCTAAAAAAAAAGTTTAGTACGTACTCTTAAAAGTCACTTTGTGATTTATAGATAAGAAGAGAAGAAGAAAAGCTTCTATTTCAATCTCATCTCTATGAGAAAGTGAATATGCACTTTTTAACATTTTGATACCCTAAAGTTTCACATGTGCCTTACTTTAGTCCTTAAATTTGCTTTTTTCTTATGGATAATACTTCTTTTGTTTTTTTAAAAGGGATAATTTTGTTAGGACAGTATCACTTTTTTTCATGGTTAATAATGGTTGGAAAATGCAATATGCTCCTCTCCACTTCTCTTCTCTTCATTTTCCCCAAGTTCCTATTTAAATTAGTGACGCATGGCATAAATTAAAATAAATAGTTAAAATTTAATTTCCCAAAGTAAATCTCTAATCATGATTTAATTAATAAATACATTATATATTAAGTATTAAAAATTATTATAATCTAACTATTTTAGCAACATATTATCTTGTCCATAAATATAATAAAAAAGTTCTCTTTCTAAATATTTTTTTGTACGTAAGATCTTTTTTTAATTTTCTTTTAAATAATCTTTTTATCTAATTATAAGAATAATTAACTGAATAGAAGTATAGAAATCACAATTAACCTACCGTACGTACTTGTATCACCGTATCCTTAATCATATTATGAAATTAAAATTAGTTTGTTAAAATGGTTTGATTATCACTAATCAAGATGCCTTCAACAAAAAATTACAATAAAAAGATTATTTAAAATAAAATTAAAAAAAGATTTTAAGTACAAAAAATTATTAAAGAAGAGAACCTTTTTTTCTATATTTATGGACAAGATAATATGTTGCTAAAATAGTGAGATTATAATAATTTTTTAATACTTATATATAATGTATTAATTAATTAAATCATGGTTAGAGAATTACTTTGGGAGATTAAATCTCAACCATTTATTTTAACCTATGTCATGTGTCACTAATCCAAATAGGAACTTGGGGAAAATGGAGAGAAGAGAAATAGAGAGGAGCCAGATCCATTATATTGTGTCCACTCTGAGGAGCAGAGGCGACGCCATGATTAAGAATTTGGAGGTTCTGAATTTCGTTAATAGCCGTCATTCAATTTTGTTAGGGGTTTATAAATTAATATTCATATATATTTAATTAATTTTCTACGGAAAAGCTACTGGGTTCATGCGAACCCATAAAACCCCACCTAGCTCCGCCTCTGCTGAGGAGTGCTAATTATAATTAGTTTATTAATTTGACTTTCTCCTAAACTCTAGTTACTTTTTGAATAATTTTAAATGTACAGAGTTTGTAGGATTATTAATTCGTTTCAATAGTATATATATAATAGTGTAATCATATGTATATAAATATAAATAACATCAAAGAACCATAACTTATGAATCATATCTTGTCACAAAATTGTTTCTACATTATATCTACTAAAGAATATTTAGGCCATGAACATAAGAAAGTTCATTTGTCTGTGATGGAAAATTCTTTTGCTTTACGAAGATTATGGTGAAGTAATAAATATTTTTTTATTCTTAATCAGAAGTTTCCGATCTTACGATACTAAAAATTAAAAGATTTTGATCTTTATACTCAAGAATCCTCTGAGAGTTTTTTTTAGGTAAGAAGAATCTATATATAGATCTGCATGACCAATCAAGAAAAGTTCATTTATTAGTGATACATCATTCAAGGTAGTGTTTTTTTTTAAAAAAAAACTTTTGCAAAAGTGAGAAAAATTTAGTGAATTACAGAAATGAAATTTCTAGGGAGCAAAAAAAAATTTTTAAAAAAATGCCACTTTTTGAAAAAGAAAAGATATTTGTTGGCCGTGGTTCTTTTTGTCAGCCTTACCTAAAAGGATAAAATAGCTGCAGTTGTGTAGAGTTGCTTGTCTCCTCTTTTGGGGTACTCCAAAACTTTAATCAACGTCTGTGTCATTTTCATGTAACAAAATGAATTTTGCCACTAATTAAACAGGATTATCATCTCCTAATTTGAGTGATTTAAGTCCTACAAAGAGGGAAAGTTGATCATCTTCTAGTTAATTATCTTTCAATTGCATCGGTTCATATGGCATCGTGATGCTTGAAAGTAAGGGTGACAAAGTTAAAAAATGAAAATTACTAATATTTTAAGAAATTTAGGTACAAGACGAGATGCTTTACTTAATATGAGGAGATATAAGTATCAAGATGATGTCTTAAAGCTTCAAAATAAAATTAATGATCTAAAACAATCCTCAGATATTTATACCACGTTTGAGATGAGTTTCTTTTATTTCTCTTTTGACATATTAAAAATTGTTTTGCCCAAGTACTGGTCCAAAGTGTAACAAAATAGATGTTGAAAATTGATTCAATAGCATGAATAATCGACTAGTTTAAAATTGAGACCAAAATATTGTTGTGATCATATGTCGATACAAATTTATTCACTCCCGATGTTTGCATCAAAGCAAATAAACATATGATTGTGTTTGTACATCATAAGCTTTTATAAAAATTAACAATGATTAATTAATATGTATTTACAAAACCTTTTGTTACATCATAGGATTATATTGAATTTATATAATTTGCTATAAACACTCGATGCAGATAAAATATTTACCTTTATATCGATCCTTCCTCTTCAAAAGGAAAATAAGTACTAGTACATTTACCCTTTAATGATATTGCCAATCTACATTCTTTTCGTGAAAATAAAGGCATTTGGGATCTTTTATTGGTCCCATAATATCAATTTTATGAAGCTTTATCTCTGGATATACTACCTAATTATATAGTTTTTGTGGGGCTATACTAATTACTACAGTTAATCTAATAATTTCTAACTGCTGGACTATACCTAAATAAAAAGACCTTTTACTGAATTATGTGTTTATTATAAGACTTACCTTTTCTTGAAATATCATGAATTTGTTTTTGAAAGAATTATAAACCCTTTATTATCCTTTCTTTAAAATAAGATAAAATTTTAAGAAAATTATGACAAATTAACCAAAATCATTATAACAAATAAAGAATTCGTGGCAATTGACAATAATATAATTGTTGCTATATTATAATTAACAACAATTATATAATATGAGTATTTATAATCAATGTTCTATAAAACGCAACTAAAAGTTTAACAACTCTAAATACAACAATATTAACTCAATTACCGCTAAATATTTTTACATAAAAATTTATTGCCACTAAATGTCTCTTTCTCCGCCGGTCAAGATCTCTTATGCAAAAAAAAAAAAATACTCTCATGAATGAGGGTATCATTATAATGCACTTGATTGTATGAGCTGACTAAATAGTTACAGTGGAGTGATAAATATTCTTTCATTCCTAATAAAATATTTTTAGGTTCGAGTCCCCCTGGTATGGAGTCACCTTTGTTTGGGAGCGTTTTACCCCTCTAATGTGGAATTTCTTGATGCGAATTCAAATTTAGTCGGACTCCAATGCAGATATCAAACATAATATGAAAAATAAAAATAATAATTAAAGGTTCATTGAATATGGTTGGTGTGTCTAAATGTATAAGTTGTGTGTGTATATATAAAATAATGATAGAAGCACGCATGCATAGAGAAAGATTATAGTTGAACAAAAAGGATTTTTTCACAAAAATAGGAGACAATGAATACTTATAAGTGAAATGATGATTTTAGTACCTTTTGATAATGATGCATCCACAATCATGTTAAGTGAAACGATAATGTAACATCATTTTCTTCCAAAGTGCCTCTGTCAAAAAGACAAATAAAGCTCTCTACTACTAATACTACTTTAATTTCACTTCTTTTTTTCAAACTATTTATTGGAGATGACAAAAGGGTTTTTTTTGTTGGGAACCATTGGGTCACGAGAAAGAACATCTTGATTCTTATATATAATAGGGATAATTACGGAGAGTCTATGATATTCATCATCTAATTTATAAAATATGTACAAAATATAAGAATATATCGTGTATATTTATTCATATACACTGCATATATACTGACAATGAATATAGTGTGCATATCTCGATAGATAAAGTAACTATATGTTCAATTTTATTACTTCAATAGCATGCAAGAAAATATTCCTAAAAAGTTTTAGTTTAAGTGATGCATAGATAATTAGATATTCTATTTGTTTTGCTTTGTGAAAAGGTTTTGAAAGAGGGATAGATTGTATATTGGTTCTTTTTTTTTTTTTAATTTATAATTTTGATTTATTTTATTTTATTTTCTTTCTTGGGCATACAATAGCAAAAGAAACTTTTTTTTTGAGTTTAAATTCTATGTAACAAGCAATATAACAAATGCTTATATAAGTAGATCATTTATTTATAAAATAATTAAAAGTAAATTGACACATTGATTACTACTAATAATTTTCTAAAAGTGACAAATGATTAGCTATTATAAATTGAATTGCATTTTATATACTATTGTTAATAATTAAGTATATATAACTTCAAATCGTATTATATACATATATATATAAAATTAACTTTTATCATGTGTCTAATAGGAAAACTTTATTTTTTATTCAAATGCTCAATTAAAAAAGATCATAACTAAGCTTTTAAGTAAAATTTAATGATAAATTTAAAATCCATCGAGGTATTCAACCATATATATATACCAAATATTAACAACCCACCAGCCGAAATTATCACCGTAGGTTACTTATTAATTACATAAAAAGTAGAGAAACATTACCAAGTGGATCATATTGTTTTGCATGGAAAAAGTACAGATTGATATTTTTTTTGAAATTATTTATGACAATGTTTATATATATGTTCCGATTTAGGTTGGCAAAAAAGTAACAACTATTTGTTTTTCTCATTTACTAACACGGGACGTAGTTAACGCGAATTGGTTATTTTTACTTACTAAGAATTTCACATTAAAGATTAATAATTATAATAATTTTTTTTATCACGATAAAATTTCAAAATTATTCGAGCATGTTGGTTAGGCTATAAACTTGTTGAATACATGAATATAATGTGTTCAGCCCGGAACATCTAAGAATAATATTAGAGATCTATTATTGCCTCAAGCATTCGCTGTCTATTATATTTGACATTTCTAAGGCTTCAATAATATTCGACTTAATTAAAACAAAACATTACCCATAAATCTCTTAGAACCTCACGATCTTGTTTGAATTGACCCAAAAAAAAAGGTGGAAAAGGGTGTGGGAATTCATGATTCATTGTCCCTTTTATTTTTTGCCATTTTGCTGTTTAAGACATAAAGATAGGTAAATAATGTGTTCATGATTATTATTTTTTGTCTAGTGTACTAGTCATTATTATGGTCTTAAAAGTGAAAGTGATAAAAAGTTTTGATTTGACCATCCTTATTGGAAAAAGTTTATTGAAAGATTGGCTACCCACCATTGAATACAAAGAATATGCTCATCATCTTTCTTCACAATGTTCACATTTGTGGAGCCAATCAAAGAAAAATCTAGGAATTACCCTTCTATACCTAATTACTTGTTTACTTTTTCTTTTATAGTTGTTCCTAATTACTTGTCCATTTTGATAAATCAAGAAAGAATCAATTCTTTTTACCTATTATACCCTCAATTAAATGACTAATTATTTTGAAAAATGTAGAACTTTTCATCAACTTCATAATTAATAGGGGTAAAATGGTAAACTCACTATGTCATTAATTATTTTTCTTAATAGGTGTGCTAATTCAAAAGTGGACAAGTAAATAGGGACATAGGGAGTACTTATGTATTTTCATATCCCAAAATTATTGGATTGATGAGAGTTTTGGAAGTAAATTAAGAAGAAGAAAAAAAAGGAAGTTGAAAGGATCAAACTTTGATCGTCAAAGTACATATTTAATAAGATTTTAGGGAAAAATTACAGTTCAACATCTTTAGATCATCTAGTTTACAAAATATGTACACAATGTATAGATAGTGTATACTATATACTAAATATACATAGTTATACACAATATATTCAATCGGAATGCATAGGTAATGTATACTTGGCCATGTTGGTAAACTTGATGGCCGCAGAAGAGTATATTTATGTAAGTTTCCCAAAGATTTTATGTTAAACATTCATAAATTCTCCAAGACATCTTTCTTTTCTTTCTATTTCTTTTTGTGTTGGGCTTGGACTGCTAGATTTAGACTTTTGACTAATTATGTGTAAAAGGGCTCAAAATGTGTTCTTTGTGTGTTATTGTTCAAATATAAGTACCAATTTCTTTGTTGAAATTCATTTATTGGGCTTAAGGGCTTTTTTTGTGAGCTAGGTTGAGCATTAAAGGGCTTTTGGAGCATCATGAATATCACTTTCCCCATAAACCTAATGAGAATTTTTAAACCATTTTGAAACATCTTTACTTATTGAGAATTAATAAAGTTCAAGGCATATTAACTTTGGAAGAATAATAAATAGATTAACAAGTTCTTATACTCCATCCATATCTTAATTTCATAAAACTTCTAATCATGATACTACAATTTCATCATTATTCACTAAGGAATTCTCTTCCAAATGATGTGTTCACTTTTTGGTTCATCACTTGCAATATATTTTGTTGGTTCCCTTGCAATATGTCTAATCGATAAACTATTATTCCATTTGAACATCACACATTCACCTTGGGAGAACATGCATAGTCCATCTTCTTGTAATCTATTTAATGTTTAAGATTTTCAATCTCATATTTTAGAAAGACTTTTCTATTGATAACCTAATAGTTTACTCTGACAATGTATAAACTTAAACTCAATAAAATTTACCTATAATTTGATGTATGACAAAATTATGACCAGTTTGGCACCCAATATTTATATCAAAGTCAAAGACGCCAATATACTCATAGCACATAGATTTTTTAGAACTTAACTACTTTTACCATACTAAATAACTTAACTATAATAAAAATTTACTCTATTTAATTTTAAAGTAAGTATCGAGATAAATGCCTATCATTAACGTATGAAAGTCAAACTCTTAAAAAGAAAAAAAGAAAACAATTCTACTAGTTATCTGTATTGGCTTAACTAAAGCTAGCACGAATTATGATAGGAGAAGGGGTTGAAGTTTACTTTTTCTTGTGCAAATCATTAAAAGGAAGTAAATTGACTGATTTTTCTAATAAACAATGTTTCACATTGGTAGATGTGCATTTAATTTTTGTTTTAAAAAATAAACTATATTTAATTCATTGCGTTTTTAATATGAGTGATAGTGAGATTTGATCTCAGGATCTCTGCCTGTTTTAATATCATGATTAAGTGAGTGATCATTTCACTTAAAAGTTTAAGCCATTAGAGAGGAAACATTTTTATTATTTAATTATATTTTCAACACATAATGTGGAGGTAGATTTTGGATTGAGTTAAGTTTAAGATTAATTTCGTTGTTTTTAACGAAAAAATGCCAACTATTCTCAAACTATTCAAAATAGATTAGTATACCCTTTATTTAACCATTGGATCATATATACCCTTCCTTTTAACGATATGCCACAACTCACCTATGCAGCATCCAACGTGTGAAAAGACGGCCACATGGCTGTCCATTTCTTCAAAAAACTTTCTTCTCTGATAAATTATTTTCTTATATATGTCAATTTGATTCTATTTATTCATATAATAACAAGGATAGTTATGTGAATGAGTTTGATGTGCACATACAGATTTGTGAACCTCCATAGTTTGCATCAGAGTTACAATTTATTAATTATTTACAAATTCTCCTTAAATACTCGAACAATGTGGGTGGGACATAATAAATCAAATTCAAATGATGTTGGAGAGCATCGTGAATATCAATCTATCCATAAACCCAATGAGAAGGGTTTTTGGTATAGGTATAAGAAAGCCAATAAAGCTAAATAGAAGTAGATTGTACTTCTATGTGTACTGAGCTGAGGTCCTTCCTGGAGGAACAAACTATCTTTGCCATTTGAAATACTTTACTCATTGAGAATAAAGTTCTAAGGCATATATATTAACTTTGGAAGAGTAAACAAAAGAACAAGTTGATACTCGATTCATAAGTTTTTTTTCCATTAATTTCATAAAACTTCAAATCATGATATATCACACTACAATTTCATCATTAGTCACTAAGGAGTTCTCCTCCAAATGATGTGTTCATTTTTTAGTTCATCACTTGCAATATATTTCGTTGGTTCACTTGCAATATTATTATATCTAATTAATTCACTTGCAATATGTCTATTCGATAAAGAATTATCGCATTCGAACATCACACATTTACCTTGAGACAACATGCATAGTCCATCTTCCTGTATTTTCCATACACATTCTTCACTAGGAACGTGACAAATACTTGTGTCATTCAAATCAAACATTTTGAAAAATCCGTGTTTTTCCCTCGATTCAAGTGTGCTGTTTTCTCCATAAATAATACTTGTGGTGATTTTATAAGCCTCTCCTGGTTTTAGCTCGATCTCAACTCCAGGAAAAAAAATCTCCATATAAGATACGAAATATTTCAAACATAGTTGGAGTTTCATTTTTTAAGATCACAACAAAGTATTGTGAATTAACAGATAAAAAACTAAGTAGGAAGAGGCAAAGGACTAACTGATGATGTGATGAGGAAGTAATAGTCATGATTTTTTTTTTTTAATTTTAATTTCATGTTATGCTAGTGATTTTTGTCTTTTTAATGCGTGCCACAATTTATAATGATTTATTTACGTGTGAGATATGATTTTACATCAACTATCTCATTTAATGTTAAACTATTGTGATAGCTAGATTACGTGTCTTATTTTGCGTATTAATTACTAGCCTATATTTTATCTCATATTCTAAGAAGACTTTTATATTAAAACTCTTTGGATAAGCTCTGACAATTTATAAACTTAAACTCGAATTGAATTTACCTATAATTTGATGTATTGTAAAAACTTATTGATCATCCGGCACCCAATATTTACACGAAGTCAATGAAGCCAATATACGCATAATGCGTATTTGTACATAGGTTTTTAGAGCTTAACTATGGTTAACTAACATTACTTTTACTTTATTAAATAACTTAATTATAATAAATTTACGTAATTTAAGGTAAATAGCTAAATACATATTTATCATTAACGTATAGAAGTCAAACTCTTAAAAGAAAATAATTTTTACTAGTTATCCGTATTGGCTAAAATGTTGCCCTTCTCCTACCCCTTTATGCTAGGAGAAGGGGTAGAAGTTCACTTTTTCTTGTCCGAATTTAACAATACATAAAGGAAGTAAATTAAATAATTTTCCTAATAAACAGTGTTTCACATTGGTAGATATGTATTTAATTTTTGTTTAGCAAAATAAACACCATTTAGGGTGTGTTTGGTATGAAGGAAAATATTTTTCATGAAAAATGTTTTCCTAGAAAATGTTTTCCTGGAAAACAAGTAGAGTTTTGACTTATTTTCTCATGTTTGGTTGGTGAGTAGAAAATATTTTCCGGAAAAGATTTTTTAGTGTTTGATACTTTGATTTATGAATGAAAAATGTTTTTGAGAAAATATCTTTTATTTTTACTAAAGAGTAGAAAATAATTTTTGAAATATATTTTTTAAAAATAAACTTAATTTTTTTTGAGGGGTGGGGGGCTGGTGGGGGGGCTACCTTGGGGGGGGGGGTCAAGGGTATGGGGTAAAAAATAAAAATTTGGAGTTGAAAATATTTTTTAAAAACAAACTTAAATTTTTTTTGGGGTGGGAGGGGGGAGGTGGGGTGGTCGAGGGTAGGGGTGAAAAATTAAATTTTGAAGATATTTTTTTAAAAATAAACTTAAATTGTTTTTTTTTGGGTGGGGGGGCTGGTAGGGGGGCTGATGGGGGGTCAAGGGTAAGGGGTGCAGTGAGGTAAAAAAATAAAAAAATGAAATTGAAATTACATTTTAAAAACAACTTTTAATTTTTTTTTGGGGTAGGGAGGTGGTAGGGGGTGGTAGGTGTAGGGGGGTGGTAGGGGGCTTGGGTGTAGGGGGGGTGGTAGGGGTGAGGGTGGGGTAAAAAAATAAAAATTTGAAGTTAAGTTTTTTATTTAAAAACAAGCTTTAAATATTTTTTTTGGGGGGGGGGGGAGGGTTGGTATGAGGGTAGAGACAAAATAAATTAATTTTTTCAATAAAAAAAAATTGTAATTTGAATTTGGAAGAGAGTTTTGAAAAATGTTTTCCTTAATTTTTTGAGAGCTTTTGACCAAAATAAGCTATTTTTAAAACCAATTTACTTAACTAATACGTTTTTAAATTTTTTTACAAAAGTAGTATAAACGTACTTCATGGTAACGTTTTAGGTTATTTTTATTTTAAAAATTCAACGGACAAAAACTGACGGAGATGACGACGTTAAATGAATAAATGTTACTGGGAGTAACGTTTTAGTCCTAAAACGTTATTCACAATAACGTTTATTGAGAATTCAATCACATCCAACCCTGCAAATGCTTAATCAAATCCTGCAAATGTAAAACGTTACTCATAGTAACGTTTTACTAAGAATCCAATCACGTCAACTCCTGCAAATTCAGACTAAAAAACGTGACTGTCATACAACACCTGGTAAAGTCATATTCCTCCATTTTTTAAACTGACCACAAGTGATTAAAATAAATGTTGCTGTAAGGAAGGTTTTGCAGAATTTTTGACCAAACTAAGCCATTATTTAAAGCAATTCACCAAAATAATACATTTTAAAAAAATTTTAATCTAATACTATGAATATTTCATATAGCTGATCCTAAAACATTATTGAGAAATACGTTTATACTAATTTTGTAAAAAATTTAAAAAAATGTATTATTTTGGTGAATTGGATTCTTAGTAAACGTTACTCAAAGTAATGTTTTACACCTAAAACGTTACTGTGAGTAACGTTTTAGGTGTAAAACGTTACTCATAGTAACGTTTTACATTTGCAGGATTTGATTATGCATTTGCAGGGTTGGATGTGATTGGATTCTCAATAAACGTTATTTTGAATAATGTTTTAAGCCTAAAACGTTACTCCCAGTAACGTTTATTCATTTAACGTCGTCATCTCCGTCAGTTTTTGTCCGTTGAATTTTTAAAATAAAAATAACCTAAAACGTTACCATGAAGTACATTTATACTACTTTTGTAAAAAAATTTAAAAACGTATTAGTTAGGTAAATTGATTTTAAAAATAGCTTATTTTGGTCAAAAATTCATTTTTTGAAGGGAAGTCATTTTCCTTAAATTTGAGGAAAATGAATTGATTTGGAAAACATTTTCCAAAACATTTAACCCAACCAAACATGAGAAGATTGGAAAAATGTTTTCCTTCATACCAACACACCCTTAATTTATTGTGTTTGGGTTAGGGTTAGAAAAGCTTCCACTTCTTAGTTCTTAGTTTTGTTGTACTCTGTCTATTCATTTTCAAATGTCCAGTATATAAAAATAGATAAGTTATTCTGATCAACTTTTCGACACAAATCATGGGATTATAGTCCATAAACTTAGGGAAATTACAATTTAATTACCATTATATTTTGACAAAAACCTTGTTCAAATTTATGCCCAATATATATAATAAAATTATTTTACACATTCTATTATAATTGACACAGAACTTAAAGAAAAAATGAAAAACTTTTGACACATTCCAAAAATATCGTAAGAACGTGTTGTGATAAATACACCATTACATTTCTATGGCTATCGTAAGAGAAGAATAAATAATTACTTCATGTCTCATGAGTAGTTTAATAAACGCATAAATTCAAATTAAAATGACAAATTATTTCCCCATAAACCCAATGAGATTTTGGAAGATCCTTACTTATTCAAATTAAAATCCATATCTTTTTCTCATTAATTTCATAAAACTTCAAATCATGATACTACAATTTCATCATTATTCACTAAGGAGTTCTTTTCCAAACGACGTGTTCACTTTTTAGTTCATCACTTGCAATTTAATTTGTTGGTTCACTTGCAATATGTCTAATCGATAAATTATACCAATCAAACAACTCACATTTATCTTCAGAGCACATGCACAATCCATCTTCCTGTATTTTCCATAGACATTCTTCACTAGGATTGTGACAATTACTTGTGTCATTCGAATCAAACAACATGACAAGATCTGCGTATTTCTGCCCTAATTGCAAGTTACAAGAAAGTGTGTTACTTTTTCCAGGATGAAAGGTTGTGGTTATGTGATCAGACATTCCTGGATTTAGCAAGATCTCCTCTCCAGGATCTATATCATCATTTACATAACATTGATCTGTAGCCACATTATTTGGACTTTCATTTCTTAAGATCACAACATAAGAGCTTTGTGAATTAACACATAAAAAACTAAGTAGGAAGAGGCAAAGGACAAAGTGATGATGTGATGGGGAAGGCATACTGATTTTTTTTTTAATTGTTAACTTTAATTTGTTGTTTGTTATGCTTGTGGTTTTTGTCTCGTTAATGAAGGCCACAATTTATAATAATTTATTTATGTGTGAGATATTGTTTTACATCAACTACTTTATTTAATTTTAACCATCGTGATAGTTAAATTACGTATCTTATTTTTTGGATTAATTAGTTATCTCATTTGTAATAGTCAATTGAGTTTACGTAATGTATATCATTTACATAACATTGATCTGTAGCCACATTATTTGGACTTTCATTTCTTAAGATCACAACATAAGAGCTTTGTGAATTAACACATAAAAAACTAAGTAGGAAGAGGCAAAGGACAAAGTGATGATGTGATGGGGAAGGCATACTGATTTTTTTTTTAATTGTTAACTTTAATTTGTTGTTTGTTATGCTTGTGGTTTTTGTCTCGTTAATGAAGGCCACAATTTATAATAATTTATTTATGTGTGAGATATTGTTTTACATCAACTACTTTATTTAATTTTAACCATCGTGATAGTTAAATTACGTATCTTATTTTTTGGATTAATTAGTTATCTCATTTGTAATAGTCAATTGAGTTTACGTAATGTATATCATCAGTGTAAACAATTTTCACAAACATGTATTTTTTTCTATTGCGGTAGGTAACATATTTTGCTCATATTTTAAGAAGACTTTTCTATTAGCATTCTTTGGATAACCTAATAGTCAAACTTAAATTCCAATTAAATTTACATATAGTTTGATGTATGGTAAAAATTATCGACACCCAATATTTACAATATCAAGCCAAAGATGCCAATATACTCATAGTGTGTGTTCGCACATAGATTTATAGAACTTAATTATAATTAACTAACACGCACTTTACTTTATTAAATAATTTAAATTTATAGTAAATTTACATAATTTAAGGTAAATATCGGAATTAATATCTATCGTTAATGTATAGAAGTCAAACTCTTAAAAAGGAAAATAATTCTACTTGCTAGCTGTATTTATTTAGAGCTAGTACGAATTATGCTAGGAGAAGGGGTAGAAGTTTACTTTTTCTTGTTCAAATCAAATAAATCATAAAAAGGAAGTAAATTAATTAATTTTCCTAATAAACAATGTTTCATATTAGTAGATATGCATTTAATTTTTGTTTTATTTTTAAAAATAAACATTATTTAATTCATTGCGTTTGTGTTTACGTTTGCTTTTGAATGCTTCCACTTCTTAATTTTGTTAGCTATTGCAAAGTAATTGAAAAATTGTCATTATACTATTTTTTTCTTTGCTATTTTCTCACCAAAATTTCAGAGATAGATTTTGAATTGAGTTAAATTTAAGATTGATTTATTTATTTTCAGCTCTCTAAAAAATGACTATCCTACTTAAATTTTAAGCAAGAAATGGAGTACGCGAAGTGCAACAATAGCCACTTTTAGGGTTTCTATTTAAAAAATTGTCAACATATTTAAAATATAGTCACATATTACATCTATTATATTTTTGAAATGTTTTGAGTTATTTTTTAGTTACATAAATTAATTAGTGAGTTTGTATAATATATTTGGACCAAATAAAATTACTTTTCACATTAGTATATTATTATGTCATGATGTGATACTCAACGTAAGTTTTTTTCTCTCTTCATATTTCACTTGGTAAAAATCTACTTGTAATGATTGAAAATTGGAATTGTTTGGACATATATAATTGTATGTATTAAATCACGACCCAATGTATATGATACTTTAATTTTTTGCATATAGAAAATTAATTTAATCAACTTTTAAAGTTAAAATTAAATTTTGATTAATTTACTTTTTAAAAAAATATTAATATTAAAAAATTATAAAAAAGTACTTAAGTTATAATTCTTCTCATATCAATATAATAAAAAAAAAAAATTACATCATTTACAAAATTTGAATTTGAAAGGCAAAGTTTTTTAAGTATGAATATCGGGAATTTTAGGTGGAATGGGGGCATTAAAAAAACGCAAAGAAAAATTCAGAATTATCGGAACTCCTCTTCATATACAAGATAATCAAGGAATACTCATAATCAAGAATACATGAAAAAAATCATGTAGACTCGATTTAAAACGGACAATATCACATCATGTAAGAGTTTTTTTTGGACAAACTGAGCCTATTAACTTTGGAAGAATAAACAAAATAATAAGTTGTTAAATTCTATTCATAACTTTTTTTCATTAATTTCATCAAACTTCAAATCATGATATATCATGCTACAGTTTCATCATTATTCACTAAGGAGTTCTCCTCCAAATGATGTTTTCACTTTTTAGTTCATCACTTGCAATATATTTCGTTGCTTCGCTTGCAATATGTCTATTCGATAAAGAATTATAATTCCATTCGAACATCACACATTTACCTTGAGACAACATTCATAGTCCATCTTCCTATATTTCCCATACACATTCTTCATTAGGAACGTGACAAATACTTGTGTCATTCGAATCAAACAACGTGAAAAGATCCACATATTTTTCCCCCAACTGCAAGCTACAATAAAGTGTGTTACTTTTTCCAGGAAAAAAGGTTGTGATTATATTATGAGACATTCCTGGATTTAGCAAGACCTCCTCTCCAGGATCTATATCATCATTTACAAAACATTGATCTGTAGCCACATTTTTTGGACTTTCATTTCTTAAGATCACAACATAAGAGCTTTGTGAATCAACACATAAAAAACTAAGTAGGAAGAGGCAAAGGACAAAGTGATGATGTGATAAAGAAGGCATACTGATTTTATTTTTTGTTAACTTTAATTTGTTGTTGTTGTTATGCTTGTGATTTTTGTCTTGTTAATGCATGCCACAATTTATAGTGATTTATTTACGTGTGAGATATGATTTTACATTCACTACTTCATTTAATGTTAACCTATTGTGGTAGCTACATTACGTGTCTTATTTTCGGGTTAATTACTAATCTATTTTTTATCTCATATTTTAAGAAGACTTTTATATTAAAACTCTTTGAATAATCTAATAGTTTACTCTGACCACGTATAAACTTAAAAGTCCAATTGAATTTACCTATAATTTGGTGTATGGTAAAAACTTATCGACAATTCGGCATCCAATATTTATATAAAGCCAATGAAGCCAATGAAGCCAATATACACATATAGTGCGTATTTGCACATAGGTTTTAGAGCTTAACTATGGTTAACTTAACTAACATGTACTTTTACCTTATTAAATAATTTAACCATGATAAATTTACATAATTTAAGGTAAATATCTAGATAAATATTTATTACTAAACGTATAGAAATCAAACTCTTAAAAAGAAAACAATTTTACTAGTTATCCCCGTATTGGCTTAAATGTTGCCCTTTATTTAGGACTATGTAGTACGAATTATGCTAGGAGAAGGGGTAGAAGTTCACTTTTTCTTGTCCGAATTCAACAATATTTAAAAGGAAGTAAATTAAATAATTTTCCTAACAAACAATGTTTCACATTGGGAGATATGCATTTAATTTTGTTTACCAAAATAAACACCATTTAATTCATTGCGTTTGTGTTTGGGTTATGGTTTGAAAGCTTCCACTTCTTTGGTCTCTATTATTTTTATTTTTCCAATATATGAAAATAGATAAGTTATTTTGCTGAACTTTTCGACACAAATCATGGGATTATAGTCCATAAACTTGGGGACATTACAATTTAATTACCATTATATTATGACAAAAATCTTATTCGGATCTATGCACAATATGTATAATAAAGTTATTTTGCACGTTCTATTTTATATGACATTATTATAGTTGACACAAAACTTAAAGAAAAAATGAAAAACTTTTGACATATTCCAAAAATATCATAAGAACGTGTTGTGATAGATATATCATTACATTTCTTTGGCTATTGTAAGAGAAGAATAAATAATTACTTCATGAATAGTTTAATTAACGCATAAATTCAAATTAAAATGACATTGGAGCATTTCGAATTATTTCCCCATAAACCCAATGAGATTTTGGAAGATCCTTACTTATTGATAATAAAGTTCAAGGCATATTAACTTTGGAAGAATAATTAATAAATAGATTAACAAGTTATTATACTATATCCATATCTTTTTCTTATTAATTTCATAAAACTTCAAATCATGATACTACAATTTCATCATTATTCACTAAGGAGTTCTCTTCCAAATGATATGTTCACTTTTTAGTTCATCTCTTGTAATATGCTTTGTTGGTTCACTTGCAATATGTCTAATCGATAAACTAGTATCCCAATAGAACATCACACATTTACCTTGGGAGAACATGCATAGTCCATCTTCCTGTATTTTCCATAGACATTCTTCACTAGGAATATGACAAATACTTGTATCATCCGAATCAAACAACGTGAAAAGAACCACGAATTTCTGCCCTAAGTGCAAGGTACAAGAAAGTGTGTTACTTTTTCCAGGAAAAAAAGTTGTGGTTATGTGATTAGACATTCCTGGACTTAGCAAGATCTCCTCTCCAGGATGATATGTATCATCATTTACATAACATTGTTCTTTAACCACATTATTTGGACTTTCATTTCTTAAGATCACAACATAAGAGCTTTGTGAATTAACACATAAAAAACTAAGTAGGAAGAAGCAAAGGGCAAATTGATGATGTGATGAGGAAGGCATACTGATTTTTTTTTTGTTAACTTTAATTTGTTTTTTGTTATGCTTGTGGTTTTTGTCTTGTTAATGAAGGCCACAATTTATAGCGATTTGTTTACGTGTGAGATATTGTTTTACATAACTACTTTATTTTATTTTAATCTACCGTGGTAGCTAGATTACGTGTCTTATTTTTTGGGTTAATTTCTAATCTCATTTATAATAGTCAATTGAGTTTATGTAATGTATATCATCAGTGTAAATAATTTTTACTTTCATGTATTTCTATCTATTGTGATAGGTAACATATTTTGCTCATATTTTAAGAACACTTTTCTATTAGAATTCTTTGGATAACCTAATAGGTAAAGTTAAACTCCAATTAAATTTTCATACAATTTGATGTATGGTAAAAACTTATCGACAGTCCAGCACCCAGTATTTACAATATCAAGCCACAGACACCAATATATTCATAGTGTGTGTTCACAAATAGATTTATAGAACTTAACTATGATTAACTAACATGCACTTTTACCTTATTAAATATCGGGATAAATATCTATCATTAATTAATGTACAGAAGTCAAACTCTTAAAATGGAAAATAATTCTACTTGCTACCGGTATTTATTTAGAGCTAGTATATGCTAGGAGAAGGGGTAGAAGTTTACTTTTTCTTGTTCAAATCAAACAAATCATAAAAAGGAAGTAAATTAACAAATTTTCCTAATAAACAATGTTTCACATTAGTAGATATGCATTTAATTTTTGTTTTTAAAAGTAAACATCATTTAATTCATTGCGTTTGTGTTTGGGTTTGCTTTTGAATGCTTCCACTTCTTAGTTTTGTTAGCATTTGCAAAGTAATTGAAAAATAGTCATTATACCATTTTTTTTTCTATTATTTTCTCAGCAAAATATCATAGGTATATTTTGGATTGAGTTAAGTTTACTATTGATTTCTTTATTTTAAGCGCTCTAAAAAATTGACTATCCTACTTAAATTTTAAGCGAGAAATAGAGTAGGCGAAGTGCAAAATTAGCTACTTTTAGGGTTTCTATTTAAAAAATAATCAACATATTTAAAATATAGTCACATATTACATTCATTAAAAATCACACCATGTAAGAGTATCGATTTTTGGGAAAATTGACCCCAACAACTGACATCAGAGCGCATATTCGATAAGACGAGTATGAGTATTTGGCAAAGTGATGGGGTGCGGGCCTCAATTTTTTTACCCTTACGAGCTTGGAGGTGTGCACATAAGAAGAGGCCAGATCCAGGCTTCAGTTATCATAAAATACTTAGACAATGTGGATAACACACAGTAGATCAAATTCAAATGATATTGGAGCATCCTGAATGTCAATTTCCCCATAAACCTAATGAGAATTTGAAATACTTTACTCAATTGAGAATAAAATTCAAGGCATATTAACTTAAAGAATAAAAAAAAAACCAAGTTGTTACACTCGATTCATAACTTTTTCTCACTAGTTTCATAAAACTTCTAATCATGATATATCATGCTGCAATTTCATCATTATTCACTAAGGAGTTCTCCTCAAAATTATGTGTTCATTTTATGGTTCATCACTTGCAATATATTTCGTTGGTTCACTTGCAATATTATTATATTTAACTAATTCACTTGCGGTATGTCAAATCTCTCACTTATTATAGTCAGTTGAGTCCTCCATATTGAAATAACGAAAATTATGGCAGATTTTTTTTTTTTTAAAAATAAAATGGAGAGGGACATAAAGCCTAACCTCCTTTTACATCTTAGGACAAGAAAGATCTTATCCTATTAAGGTTCTTGATCCAGAGATCTTAACAAAACAAAATAATTATAGTCAGTTATTATATCTAACTAATTCACTTGCAATATTACTAATCTCTCACTTATTATAGTCAGTTGAGTCCTCCATATTAAAGTAAGGCACATACTTTCTTTACTTCAGGCTTGGTTCGACTTCTGTCAATCTTACGTAATGTATATCATAGTGTAAACAACTATATCATATTTTTTTATTTGTTGTTGTAGGAAATATATCTTAATATTTAAGATTTTCTATCTCATATTTTAAAAAGACTTCTCTATTAAAATTCTTTGGATAATCTAATAGTTTTACTTTGACAATCTATAAACTTAAATTCCAATTAAATTTACCCATAATTTGATGTATGGTAAAAACTTATCGATAGTTCAACACCCAATATTTACATCAAGCCAATGACGCCAATATATATATATACACGCATAATGCGTATTTGCACATAGACTTCTAGAGCTTAACTATGGTTAACTAACATAAACTTTTACCTTATTAAATAACTTAATCTATAATAAAATTTACGTAATATAAGATAAATATTTATCATTAACGTATAGAAGTCAAACTCAGAACAAGAAAAAAAAAACAATTTTACTAGTTATCCGTATTGGCTTAAATGTTGCCCTTTATCTAGAACTATGTATACGAATTATGCTAGGAGAGAAGTGGTAGAAGTTTACTTTTTATTGTTCGAATTAAACAAAACAAAAAAAGGTAGTAAATTAAATAATTTTGCTAATAAACAATGTTTCACATTGGTAGATAAGCATTTAATTTTTGTTTAGCAAAATAAACATCATTGCGTTTGAGTTTGCGTTTGGGTTAGAAACCTTCCATTTCTTAGTTTTGTTATACCCTCTCTGTTTACTATTATCTATTTAGTATATTAGAAATAGATTTTCACTCTTACTTATCACTTTTAACATGTAAAAAATAATTTTTCCCTGTATTATCCTCACCACTAATTACTTATTTCGAAAATCATTTTCCAAGAACTAAAATTATAGAGCCGTCAAAATGGGCTTAGCCCATGGGCCTGACCAAACCCAACCTGTTATTGGGATAGGATTAAGATATGATTTTTCAACCCCATTTGAAATTAGGGCTTATAAGCCCGACCCATATAAGCCCTTGACCCTTAAGGCTTGATCGGGGCTGTGCCGGGGTCGGCCCGCGGGACAAAAATATTTATTTAAGGGTAACTTACAGAAATCAAACTAGTGTATAAGTTAATACTTAGATGTACGCTATGTTGTAATAGTACTAACCTTACTAGATTTTGGTGCGTCTAGATACATGTATCTCAGGATACATGAATTCAAAATTAGGTGTAATTTGTTTTAGATACACTCAATCCAAGTGGATTTGCATGTATCTAGGATACATAGACAAATTCCACGCCCTCACCTTCCCATCTCGCTCGTCACTCTCTAATCTCGCTTGCTTATCTGTGATGCATCATACCAGATACATGTATCTCGCATAACTAGTATCCTAGATACATGCTAATCACACTAGATTTTTTGCTAGTGTTATATTGAAATAACACAATTCTTTGCCATATTTGATTCTAAAATCTTCTCATTTTCTTGATGTTATAGAATTATAAATTTGAAAAAAAAAAATGAAAAAAGAAGGGCTAGCCCATCAAATTCCTTGGCCCGCGATGCTTGGACCGGATAAGGCTAAACTAGCCTTTTTTGACAACTCTAACTAAAACTATACATAAACTAATATAAATATTATGACAAATTAAAATACTCATATTAATTATTATTTTTAAAAAGTACGGAACGTTCAAAATTAACCAGCAAAAAATAATGGAGGTAGTATATGGTGGACCCAAGCTTCCTGAGTTTTTAGTTTTTGTTATAGTTTGCAAAATAATTAAAAAATAGTCATTTTACTAATTTAATTTATTTTTCTCTATTATTTCTTCAGCAAATATATTGGAGCTAGATTTTGAAATTGAGTTAAATTTAAGATTAATTTCTTTAGTTTTAGCGTTCTAAAAAATGACTATCCAACTTAAATTTTATATGGGAGTAGGCGAAGTGCACAAATAGCCACTCTTAGGGCTTCTATTTAAAAAATAGTCAACATATTTAAAATATAGCCAACACATATGACTTTAACTTGTTTTTTCAAACGTGTAAAGTCACCATTAGGAAACATAGGAGACGAAGACCATCAACATAATATTACATCTATGACAATTTTGAAAAAGTTTTGAGTGATTTTTTAGTTACAAAATATTATTTAGTGAGTTTCTATGATATAATTGGATAATAAAATAACTTTTCATATTAGCGTATTATTATGTCATACAGAACTCAATGTAACTATTTTTTTTTTCATATTCAACTTAGTGAAAATCTATTGGCCATGATCGGAAATTGGAATTGTTTTCCAATTATAAAAAAAAAAGGGTTAGCCCGCCCCAGCTCACAACCCTTCTAGTGTTGGGATAGGTTGAGCATTTTACAATTGTATGTATTAAATTACGTGTAAGATATTTCGTTCATCCCAATATATATGATGCTTTAATTTCTGCTTATGGAAAATCAATTTAATCAACTTCTAAAGATAAATTTAAAATTTTGATTAATTCAATATTTTAAAATCAAAATTGTAACATTAAAAAATTATAGGAAAAGTACTTAAATTGTAATTCTCCTAATGTCAATATAATGAAAAAAATACATTAATTCACATAATTTGAGTTTTTGAAAACGAAAATAGTTAATACAAATTCCGCGAATTTTAGGATG